>JAEQBH010000874.1:1800000-2072295 GCA_016808115.1 Tetrastigma voinierianum | reverse complement strand
TAAATTTCTTTGTGGCAACAAAACTTCTTGTTTTTCCGCATTTCTTTATCTTGCGACAAAATTTTGAAATTTCGCAACATAAAATACATTGTCGTGACAATCTTCTATTATCCCCTTCATC
Organism: Tetrastigma voinierianum; assembly: GCA_016808115.1. Taxonomy (NCBI): domain Eukaryota; kingdom Viridiplantae; phylum Streptophyta; class Magnoliopsida; order Vitales; family Vitaceae; genus Tetrastigma; species Tetrastigma voinierianum. The sequence continues at coordinate 2,072,174 of JAEQBH010000874.1, read as the reverse complement.
TTTGTCGCTAAGATAGTTATTCTTCGTCTCTCGACAGAACTTTTGCCTTTAGCCCTTCAACTCGGTTGCAACATCTTCACATACCAGAACATACGCTATGGCTCTTCCTCTCTCAACTTCCGCCACGATAATAATCTTTGTCGCACAATGTTTCACCATGTACGGGTCCGTTATTCGATAGACTTTTCATAGAGCATAACTTATTATCTATTAATCGTTGAGGATCGAACTCATGTCGTGACGTATCATGAAGATGTCGTCACAAATTTTCTTCTTGATCTTTTTGTCGCTAGTCGACCTGCTTTGGTTACAACATTGAAATCCTTGTCGCAACAAACTTGTCTTAACTGGTTTCATTTCTCTTCCATTTTCTGTCGCGACATAGTTTTCTTTTGTCGCAACAAAAATTTCTACTCAAGTAGCCGCTTATTGTCGCGATATAATTGATTATTGCGATTAAAACTATTGTCACCGCTTGATCATTGTCGCGATAGAGATCTTCGCTCTTCGCCATTATGTCGCGGCATAATTTCTCTCGAAGTCTCAACATTCATCTTGCAATTTTCAACCTTTTTGTCGCAACAATAGATTTCTTTATCGCTTATGTTTCACTTCAACCTTATGTCAGGTTCGTCATGGCATAAAACTTCTTTGTCACGAAAAAGTCAATCCGCTTCCATTGCTTACCTTAAATTTTGTGTCATGACAAGTTATCTTGTCACGGCGTAGCTTTTCTACTATCTTCGCTCTTTATGTCAGATAGAATAAAATGTCGCGATAAGGTTCCATTGCCATTCGCCTAGTCAATGCCGCTGACAGAGTTGTTCATTAATGACAAAGTTTTATCTTCTCGATTTCCTTATGTCTCAAATAAATACCCAATTCTTTGTCGCAACATTTCGCCAAACTTCGCATGCCAAGAGCTAGAGATGTCACAATCTTCGTTTCTGGCTTGAGTTTCAACTTGATCTTTGTTGCGACATAGCGCTTCCTGTTGTGACATAGCTTCTGATGGTTCTCTTGTGATCCTGTCGTGACATAAAATTTCTTTATCGAGACATAGTTTTCTGCCTTAGCCAAAATTTTTTGCTTTTCATCCTAGAATTGTCTATTTTTTCATTTAAAACCTGCAAAACACAAAGTTGGTGAATATCTCCACAATCTGCAAAGATTGTAGTATCATCATAAAACTTCAGAAACATGTCAGCACGGATTAAAACTAGATGAGTTTAGGACTCATCACCTAGGAGAACCAGAAACTTCCCATTTTCTATCCTCGGGCTCGCCTAGGCGAAGATTCCCTCTCCTAAGCAAACCCCTTCGCCTAGGCAAACACCTCCTTCACCTAGGCGAAGACACCCTTCTTCCTAGGGAAGCCCCTTTGATTAGTGCTCAAAAAGTGCTATTTTGAGCCCTGTTTATTGCAGGTTTTGAGCACTTTTTGTGTACTAATCAGCGTAATTAACCCAATCGGCACATTAAGGTCCCTAAGAGCCATCGATCATTGGTGGGGGCTAATTTTAGTTTTGCAAGTTATTTATGCCAAAATTGTTGAGTCGATCCAAGCATGAAGAATTCGAGTCGAACTTAGCATTTGGCAGATCAACCAGTAAGGAAAGAAGAGCGTAAAATACAAGGAAATCGGAAAGATCGAGCAGATTTTTGCAAAGTTATGTAAATTTCAGATCCCGCTAAAAAAGCCTTTCCTGCTGCCATTGTTCATGTCTCCCGCACTGTTCACCTTTCTTGCTTTTCGACATTTTTGACTTTTTTTTGTTACATTTGTTTGTTTCTTCCAAATTTGTCCCTTGTAATAGCTTTTGTTTTTGGTTTTTTTTGGTATTTTGTAAAGGGGGTTTGGCTATAAAAGCCCTAGACAAGCATTGTAACAAAGCCATCTCTTTCATTAATAAAAACTTTCTTTTTGGCAGGAAGCTTTCAGCTCTCCCACCTCTTTTCCTTTTCTCTCACTTTCTCCCCTTTTCTCTCATTTTCTAGGCAGCCAAACACCCTCCGAGGATGACAACTCGAAGGATGAGTGGCTAGAAACCTTTCCTCCTTGAAGGGGAAAGCTGCTGGGAGTAGGATTTGAAGGCAAATGGAGGGGTTCCATGTTCTTCACGCAGGTACTCACTGGCAATTTTGTGTTTCCCTTGAACTATAGGTTTAAATCCCTTAGATTCACCTTGAATGGTTATTACTTGATAATCTTTTGGGCTCATTGGATGCTTAATGTTAGATCCTACCGACGCTTGTTGCCATCATTTATGATCCCTCAGAAGTCGAGTCAAGGAGAGTTGTTTTCACCGCCAGACCATCGATGCCTGCTATTACTAATTTTTCAAAGGATAGTTATATTAAGGGTTAGGCTTTATAGCTAAATGAAGATCCTAGCTCGGGAAATGACCACATAGTCATCCTTCAACGCGAGGAAAGGACCCCTGAAACCTCGGGCCAGTTCTACGAATCCAACCCCCAAAGAACCTCACACTTCAAGTGCTGAGTTCTTCTTTTATATTTTTACTTGTTTTATTTTCAGTTTTCAAACAATTCAACTCAATCGCTTTTAACAATAACACCTAAAAATCCAACTTAAATTCACCTTTTGAGCCTTCAATTAAATCATTTAGCGAAGAAACCTATCCTCGAGTTCAACCCTAAACCACTATATTACAAAGAGCTCGCTACTAAGCAGCAGGAATCTCTAGGTTAAGGCCATTGTTGATTCTAGGTAACACCTACTGTGGCACGACCACCTCACTCTCGCCTTCTGCCAAGGACGCCCGACAGAATTAACATCCACCATTTCCAAATCCCAAAATGGAAAATAAAACCAAGGTAGGAAGGATCCCCCGCCTCGAGAAAAGATAAAAACTGTTAGGAAGCCTCGGCACTTCCTAAACCTAAAACCTCAGATTTGCAATTTCTCGATCTTCGCGAAATCTCCCTTTTCGGTACACACACATATCCCGCCGGCAGATGAACTTTGTTCTCGCCCAACGAAATCGACCGACCAACTAGCTCCATAGATCGTGAGAGAGAGAAATCGATGCCCTCACTTTCTCTCCTCTTCTTTTTCTCTTACGCGTGAAAATAAGAAGAAATGGGCTTTCTTTGCCCTAACCCCCTTTTTGTTCTAACTTAACCTTAAGTTATGAGAGTGGCCCACGTCGTGCCATGTGTCCAACCTTGCCCAAGCCCGTCTCTACCTCGAAACAATTTATTTCGTCTCATCTTAAGTTCAAATCATATTCTATGAACTTAAATCAAGTCATTTCCTATCTTCTAAGATTTTTGTAAAAGTCTCATTCCTGAAGTCAGTTACCTTGAAAAACATGAAAATCCGACTGTTTTGGACTTTAACGCAATTCGTCTGGGTAACTAAATTTACGAGATGAATCCAACGGTGTGGTCCATTTCGTCATTCGATATTTAGAAAATTTTTAGAGTTTTCAACCTGTATTGTAACTGCAATTTATTGTTTTTGCCTTTTCAATGGGGTAAAATTCAATTTTTCCAAGCTACATTGTTACTTACTCTTCTCATAATCTCACTGGGAGTCAGAATTTCAATAAAACAGAAGTTATATTTACCGATTATTTTAAATTCGTAACCTCAAGCTGCCTCCGGGCCTTACCGAGATTTTAGGTGAATCACGCTTTCTCGTGGTCATATCTCCTCTTAACTTATTCCATAGAGCAAGGGTCCCTTTAATTATACAGAGATTCATTTTCAAACTCGTGATAGATATCAAGGAAAATCAATGCCTTTGTGCGATCCTGCAAGGATGCTTGATTTCCTTCTTTAATAGTAGCTCCAAAATTCATTGCATCAAGATGTATTTCAGCATCAAGGATCCAAGATAGATAATTCTTTCTAGTAATGTTAAGTGCCACAAACTTGAGTTTTGTGATAAAATATTAGAATTAATTTTAATAAATAAGAATATAGATCTTGACTTATGATCAAAAACAAATATATATAATTGTAGTTATGCACAATCGAAATAGCGTCAAGCTAGGGTGAGGGAGTTAGTTACTCTAAAGCAAACTCAGGTCGATAACATGTTGTGAAATATGTGATAAAATTGAAAAAATGAAATGAAATGTATTATTATCTTTATATTTTTAAATAAAGAGAGAACGAGAGAAGAAGAATTAAGGATAACAAGAGAGAAAGAGACAAGGAGATGGAGAGAATGAGAGAGGTTCTTCTTTTGTGTGATACACTTAACAAATAATGAGGTGTGTTTTATACGCTTCCTCAATCACCTAATATACATGAATCATATAAAAGATGTTCATAAAATAAGTTTATAAAACTCATACTTTACCTATAATTCACCATTCAATGAAGCCTTTATGGATGGAAGTTTATTCATGAATTTTAAGGTCACATTATGTGAATGTTTACCACATTTACAAAAATTTCTCTTTCATTTTTTTTACTTTTAATATTATAAATAACAACGAGAGTTTCCTTTAAACATAGAGAGGATTATGTTTATATAGATGGATTTACTCGCAAGCTTTATAAATATGTTTTGAAATTATGAATCCATTTGTATATAAAATGAGTTATATCTAGAAAGTGCTTTTGGGTTCAAAACCAATAATGGTTAGAGTGATTTAGAATTATCAAAAAGTCTTGATTTTTTTCTAGGGATGACGGGTGGGGTTTTTCAGGTCCTACACTGCCATGTCTTTAATGGGACATGTATGAGATTTGTATAATCGAGTTTTTGACGAGTTTTTAATTTCTGTAATCAGGTTTTTTATGAGGTGGGTTCAGATATTGCTCAGTTTCACCAGGATTATATATTAAAAAAATTAAATTAGTTTATTTTAATTTTACATTTTAATATATAATAATAACAGTAATAATATATTTTATAATAAAATAAAATTATAAAAAATATAATATCTTATTTATTTATAATATATATTAATTTTAATATAATAAAAAAAATATTAGTTAAACGACATTTGTATGGGAATTTTTCATTCCCATCCTATCTGCCTTGTCCCATTGAATATTTTTAATATGATGAGTATAAACAATTAATTTTAACGTGAACAGATTGGGTTAGCCATCCTGCTTGAACTCGTCTCCATTGGCATTCCTGTGCTTTGCACGTTTGGACGATTTTAACCTAAAATGAAAAAAATACATATATTTTTTGAAAATTAATTCTAAAAACAGACCTTCATAATTTTTATGTTTATATATATATATATATATATATATACACACACACACACACGTATATATGTATTTATGTATGTAACATGAAGTAAGGATTTTGTTTGAGGGGATGTTTAAGTTATATAAATTTGACAAAAATTAATAAACGAGTGTTGTAGTCCTAAGTTAAAATTCTAATGGATTTTCAATGTGGGCATAAATGATAAACTTGCTCTCATATTCAAGTTCTTAGGCGTAAGAGATATTTTTTTACTCTATACTATATCCACATTGTGTGTATGTATATAATCATTATTTTGTTTTGTTTTATATCTTGAATTTTCAGTTGGTTGGTCAACTCAACCATGATGAGCTTTGTGATCTTATACACCAGCAATTACAGTCGTATGATGTAAACTTGGAGGATGATCTTTGCTCTCTTTCTATATCTCTTTTATATATATATATATATATATATATATATATATATATATATATATATATATATATATATATATATATATATATATATATATATGTGTATAAAATTATGTTTAGTTGTCGGAATATACTAACTAAAGAAAAAAGTATTCAAAAGAAAATGTTTTTTCTTTTTCATGCTTATTGTTCAAATGCATAAAGGTCTTAAATATGATTAAAATCAATGAAAATTTTATATATTTCAAATTATTTATGCTATATATTAAAAAAGGAATTAAGAGGTTTAAAGAAATATATCTCTTCTTCTTTTTTGTTTTTTCATTATATTTTTATTTAAATTTCAAGCATAAAAATAATGTCAACGTTTTTATAGATTTAAAATTCAATTTGTGTAGACCTTAATAATATGCTTAATAAAAATCTTAATAATATGCTTAATAAATAAATATTTATAATATGCTTAACTTTGGACACACTGCATCCTGAAACATAATATTATAACCTGATATGTAAAGTAAATAAATGTAAAAAAAAATAAATTATTCTTTGATAAATTTATATATCATGAATGTAACCCAAATCAACTAATTTGATAGTAATTGTATTAACAATTTTGTATTTTTAATAAAGAAAAAATATTATTCTAATATTAAATTTCTTATTGAATAAAAGTTATAAGAAATATCCCTATAAATATCTTAACATAAGAGGGAAACTTGTAAATATATATCAAGATGAACTTATAAAGGCCCATATGTAACGAATACAAATGTGAGAAAAAATGAGATACTCAATCAAGTAGGGAGTTGCAGTTTAAGGTGTGGATACAAAGACTAAGGAAATATGAAATGTTTCCGTTACTTAGATTGTTGTGTTTGGTTTTATCTTCAACATAAACGATGACATTGTTCATTAATCATAACATATGATGACAAGAAAAGGATCTGAAAAGAATATAAAAGAAATTATAAAGTTAGTAATCTTGATTTGAATATAAATTGTATATATTCTAGGGAGAATTATGTTTATACCTGAAGGGGGAAATAATTACTAAAACGTGGCTTTCAAAGGTGGTACAGCAATCAGTGAAGCTTATACAGTGAGGAAAGAAATCTAAAAGTATGCTCATACAGTCATTTTTAGCCATTCCAAAATTGCTCTTGATACAAAGGATTTTATGTGGGGCCCGGTGACACACACCCCACCTCTACCATCTTGTTAGGTCGCCACTCCATTTAAAATCCCCACTGCTACTCTAACGACTCAGAAAACTCCGCGGAAGCCGGCCGCATTGTTTGGCTAACTGTGATAAAAAAATTCTTCTTTTCTAAACTTATGATTTTATAAAATTTCGATTAAAGATAATACCTGCATATGTGATACGTCCCAAATCCTGTATACACAATTTACACATTTCCAAATATGGCAACCAACAACATTCTTCACCAAGAGCCTCGTGCTCAACATTTTCACAAACCACCTTATGTACATACATATATTCCTTATTCAAATTCAAAGTATTTCCTTACACAAAATAGTATTAATACAAAGACAAATACGTAAGTCGAGAATTTAAACTGCTCTAGCTGTCCTGGGCTGCGGCTGCACTGGAAAATAGTTTTAAAACAGGGAAAATAATGAGCTAAACGAGCCTGAGTGTATGCTTTATAAAAGGATTTCTTTTTCTGAAAATATCTCAAAACGGTAAAACTCTCTTTACAAGATATTTCCCAGAAATCTTGCTTGCTTTGCTTTGCTTTAAAAGTTTCCAAAACTTTTGATACTTGATTAAAAGTTTAGAAAACTTTTCATACTTGCTTGTTTGCTTTGCTTTACTTTTCTTTAAAAGTTTATAAAACTTTTCATAAACCTCTTGCTTTAAAGTTTCTAAACTTTATAAATTACTGAGTCAGCTCAACCACTTGCTTTTAAAAATAAAACTAGGAGCCCTGGCTCAACCGCTTCTTGCTTTAAAATCGTCGCCACTGGAGCCCGGGCTCAACCGATCATTTTGAAATCAAACGGAGCTCGCTCAACCGTAACGTTGGTCGATTTTTCAAAACCGTATTAAGCATTGCTTATAAATCATCAACCACTCGGGAGCCTTTCCCGGCTCATTGCATCTCAAAGTGAACACGGGAGCCCGGGTATCGACCGCACGGAAGGACTCCGGGTCCGCATCACCTAGGTGGAAGGGCCTTGGCCACGTCACCTTTCTCCCAAATATGGTGGAATTGACCTAGGTCTCCATCATCATCAAATACCATAATTTAGTTAGAGCTCTAACCCTATATACCTAGTATGTGCCACGCCTGAGTTGAAAATAATGACGCATGATCTAAGTTTGCCGACCAGGCAAATCTAAAATGCATGTATGATATCCTAACACCACCGCACACGTACAGAATACCTCTGACCGGTATGCTTACTAAAGACTAGGGATTTTTGGTTAGGCCTATTTTACAAAATAGACTTTTGTTTGCTTGCTTGATTCTTTGAAATATGATTTTACAATTCAAAACCACGCTTGCTTGCTTTATAAAAGTACGGCCGAATACATCAAAACCATTACTTGTTTGTTTTCTCACATATGGTTTAAATCAAAACCATTTTTGCTCGCTTAAAAACTCATTGTTTGCTTTAAACATGGTTTACACTAAAACCATTAAATACCAGCAAAACAAATATAATAATAATACACTAGTATTTGAAAAATAAGTTTAGAACACTCACCTTTTGTTTATCAAAACTTGAGCAATAACTCACCACTTTCCGCCTTTGTTTTTGTACTTCACACACTCAACGACACGGGTAACGTATTAATCACCTACGTATATCGTGAAAACTTAACGCACTTCACACGCAAGTCACTTTAGGGTCACACAACATTCATATAAATCCAAATGTGAACAAATTACCCTCGAAAGCAACTCAAAAAGCCCCTAACAAAAAAAAAAAAACCACTCATTTGGTAAACCTTTCCAACAATACTGGACTTTATTACTCCAAAATTATTCAAACTAGCTTCAAAATTATGAAACTCTCCATATTAGTCCTTTTATATATCCAATGACATATCTTTAAATTTTCAGTTTAAAATTTCTTTTCTATGGCCCTTAACCACATAACAAAAGTTACAACATTTTTGATAATTAAATTGGTTAGGCCTACCTGGATCACCACTGTTATTCTTGATTTCCGGGATCTTAACCTATAAATGGGAATTGGTTTTCACTCATTTGAATCTATGGTTCTAAGGTTTCTTCTTCAATTGAATCACCCAATTTTGATCATCAAAACTGCTATTGTATTTTACATCTGATTTACTTCAAATCACATACAGACCGCACATAGCTCCACTTTGAAAGATTTTTAAAATAAAGTTACAATTTGAAAACTTCCTTCAACTAAAGTATTCCCTTAAAAGTCTATTTTAACCAGAATTTTGAATCACTCAATATGGATGAGTGAAACTCAACTTATGGCCAAAACACTATAACAATACCCAAAACAGAGCATAATCTGTGAGCTACACGAGCTCACATTTCAATCGGTATTTGGGAGCCTTAGAGCTATAATTTGCTCTTGGTCCCTTCTATACATTTGTAGCTCTATATCTTATGATTCTTTACCAATTTAATCAATTGATTTGGATGATTATAACTTAATCTATAGCCAAAACAAAAATAGGGTTTTACAAAAATTTTGACAGCAATTCCTTTAAAAACCCAACATTCTCCTTTGTTTTTTACAACCATTCCTCAAAACCAATTCAACCAATCAAGACAACACAAAACAACCTCAAACCCTAGCTTTAGGAACTAGATCAAAAACCCAAGAACCATGGAAATCCATATAAAGGTCCAATAATCCATACCAAAAAGCCTAGAAATCCAAATATATACATGATTCCATACAAAAATCCATACCTTTGTTCTTCTCCCTCTTCTTCTTCCTCTTGCTTCTTCTCTCCTCCTCTCCTCTTACGTGGGAGCCCTAACTTGGGAGACCAAAACTGAATTTTGGTTTGTCTCATGGCCTTTTATAATCCCATATTTACCTTAATTATAATTAGTTCCTCCATCTCTCAAGAAATTGAAATCAACTTATGTTATTTATATGATGGCCCATCATCTTTTCATTTTATGGTTTTCATATCCTTTTTGGCAATTTACTACTTTACCCTTCCTCTAGCATCACATTCCGGGTTCATAAATTTATCATTTCACAATTTCATTCTCCAAAATACAACAATGGCACTGTGCTCAGATGCGCCCTACGCCATATGTACCACACTTCTGACCCGGGCGCGTTAATCGGTTCATGTAGGCAAAGTGGAAAAATGAGTCACCCAACTCAAAATTTCCACACATAATAATGAAATATTTTAGGCAACAAGAATTGGTAAGAATATCTGCAAGAGTCAGAGGTTTTGCATGATTCCTATTAACTCGCCTGAAACTCATATGGGCAAGAGATGTAGGTGTTGGGGTTCAAATGGTTTCCGACACAGTAAATTGTTTAGAAGGATGATCTTGATGGGGAAGGAAATGGTAACTTGGGGCACTAATATTGGAATGGGGAAGTTGAAATGAATATTGGGGCACGAACGGGTGCGAATGTTATAATGAGACAAAAATCATACATTGATTGAATTAAGGGAATGAGACATAGGAACCCTATATAGCAACCTGAGTAGCGGGAGATGCAGATTTCCCAATTGTTCTATTAGACAATAATTTCTGATAAAGCAATTTTAAGTTGGGCATATGATCACAAATGTATCCTCTTTACCGTAAACAATAGATCCATATAGAATGATGTGGTTTATTACTAAGAAGGCCCAAAAATGTAGCACACAATCGTTGCCTTCATATGCAATGGGAAAAAATATTGCTTTGTTTGGTATGAAACAATTATCAAACCCAATTTTTTCATATACACTATAGTAACCTCAAGTGGTATTATAGTTGTGAAAAATCCAATGACATGGGTACTTATCCTAATTGACTAATAAACCATTTGATAGGTATGAAGCAAATTGTTACTATAACACCATGACTATCTCTACAAATTTGGGATCGCAGTATGAGATGCATAATCAAGGAAAATTGTTACTGGGCCAGCATGACAATGTATCAATTTTTGCATCTTTGAAATTGGGTTTATGTTGATGTTGTAATGACATATTTGATTAAGGATATGGGATGAATTGAATGCATTTGATAAGGGGAAAAAAAGGAAACAAGTTGGTGTAAACTAATTGTGTTAACTAGTGATGTGCATTTTTAGCTATGCGGAATGTTGCAAAAAAATTGATGAATAGGTAACACTAGAGTGGTTAAAGGTAACACAAGATAATTTGTATGCCAACAATGTATGGATAAGGGGATAAACATAGTTCACGTCATCTATGTTGATGTAATTATCAAATATAAATTAATTATACATGGACAATGACATTATTTTGTAGGCATGATAACATATATCACGGGATATATAACCCCTTGCAATGTTTGGATATGGTGGTATATAATGTAATAATTTTATATAGAAACAAGTTTATCTAATGACATTATAAGAGAAAGAAGAAATGTAAGTTTGTCAACCTTTAGGATATGTGTGATGATATGTGTGACAAATGTTATAATTTGTTTGGTTGTGAAATGAGGATAACATGATTGTTAATTGGGAAAATAGTACGATCTCTTCTACAATAAGTGCTTCAATTACATAATGTGATTGATGTCTTTTACATCGATGATTTTAAGTAAGATACAAACAAATGTTACATATTTGTAATTTAGAAGGTCCTATGAATAGTTAGGTAAACATTGATATATGATATATTTAAGAAATATTTTTTCTTACAGATCTTAGTGAATTGTTGTTGGAGTAAAAAAAGATGGTCGACGCCACAATGAGTGATTGTTTAATGGAGTCCATAAGTTCATTATATTGCTATCTATATGTTGCCAGGAACTTAGCAGTTAACATGAGAGGCAATATACAAAGGTGGTGCTTGATAAAATCTCCCTATTGAATGAGGTGTATGACACGGATCTAATGTGTTAGGATAACATGTAATGAAATGAATGTTGGGCCAAAGGGTGCTATATTTTCATATACACTCCCATTGGATGAAATAACTCAACAACCTTTGAGAAGTCAAGAAGACTTAATCAACACGATTGGAAATAGCGAATACTATGCACGTGTGTTTATTTCGATAGTTGCTAATAAATGATGATGAGGTTTCTTCCCCAATCCATATTCCTATTCCTACCCCTATAGTACAAAGGTAAGGAAAGTGTAAGAAGTTCAATTGGATTAAACTTATAATGGATATTTTTTTGACCATATGAGAACACAACCTATAATAATATAAATTGTGAAATATATTGAAAGTAAATTGATCAGCTTGTGGTTTGCATTTCAGGGTTGGTGATAATATGGTTGAATCAAACTTTGTCGTCTAATGTTTTACAAGGTTGGAAGGGATTAGCATTTCATCCATTGGATTTTTCCCAAGGTCTTCAAGTTCAATTGGTGCGACATTACAGTCAAAAGAATTACATAATGCGGTCATAGGAAGTGTGCGTATCGCTTATAAGTGTTGCTGATACTTTTCGTTATGCGATATATTTGTTATCATTGGCGGGTCGGTTCCAATATAAGTTTAAGAGGAATTCACATACATAGATGGCGGGTTGGTTTCATTACACATGTCTTAGCCGACATGTTCACAAAGATTACACCGTAAGTAATATGTGATCTAAGAGCAGGTAAGTGCATACTTTATAAGTATGCATATCCGTACTATCATGATTCAAGCAGCTTGCAACCAATCCTATATACGAAGCGAGGTAACCATATTTTGGATGATGTTATTCGTGCAAGCCAAAATTATTTGTCAAGACAAATATGTAAAGAATTACATTGAAACTATGACATGCAACCTACAAATTTGCAAGTATGGCATTTGAAAGAGAAGACTAAAGAAATAATACATGAAATGCATAAATACTCATAGAAGTTGTTGCCATGGTTTTGAAATTAGCTAATTGATGGAAATCCAAGAACAATTAGATATAAACTATTCTTAGGATGGACAATTCACACAATTGTTTGTTACGCATTCTCCCTAGATTCAAGGGATTGAAATGGGTCGTCATCCCATCATTGTTATTGATTTTTCTCATATGAGTGGTGTGACAACCCCCGACCCGCCACCCACGTGCGATGTAGGGCAAGGGTGTCACTGTTCATTTTACCTATACACTAATAAGCATGTATCTTGAGATATATTCTGTAGCGGTAGAATTTCAAAATATATTAAAGATTCACAAATGGGAGTATTCGACTTATACAAAAACTTTACATTTGTTTACAAACAACAAAAAGAATATTACATAACAAAATGCACTCAAAAAGTCTTCTAGTGGGCATCTAACTATGTGTTGACCTTGAGACCGATGAGGCTTATCCGCCTTCTTGCTTGCTTTCGTGACCTACACGGATACGAAAACCCGTGTTTTTGCACTGTAGGAATAAACTCGTGGACGACCACTAACACAGATCATCACACTTCTATACATGCATATACATCTAACATATCATATCATTTAAACATGCTTATATATATCTCATATTTACTTATCATATCAAGGTTACATTTATCAACGCTCATATACATATCATATGTCATATTCCAAGTCATTTGTTTTATGTTTCATGCCTCGTATAAACCCATGGATAAAGGACTATAAGGGCCCGAAGCTACCAGACTCACTATACGAAACAAGGGTCTATAAGGGCCCAAGATGCCAAGTATCTCTAATGACAATGACCATCTATAAGGGCCCGAAGACACCAGTGACACAGCGCAGACAATGACCATCTATAAGGGTCCGGCACGCTGTAATGACCTAAACGGCCAATCGACAAGAGATGCCAGACTATTTTTCCCTAATAAAAAGGCCTTCACCTAATCCCTACCGTGTTCTAAGCAGACAATCCATGTGTATTTTATGTTCAATACATATCTCATATTCCCGAATAATTATTGTCATCCGGTGATCATCTGTGATATTTACAATCATTTATTCGTATCTTTGCATTTTTCATATCTCATTATATACATGAATGGTTACCATGTATGCTTATGAGCTATTTACTATCATTCCAATTTCATCAAGCTATATATGGATGGATTCTAGACTTAAAGGGCTTTCCATAGGGTCCAAGAACATCCAAAACAGAGTTCGGACGAAGAAATTATAACCGTCCAAAGTTGAAGGCTTCCTATGAACAGTGACTACGAGCAAAACCAGCAGGGCCTACTATTTTTCATGATTTCTGGACCTAATATGAGTTTTGACGAAGAAATTGTGACCGTCCGAAGTTGAAGGCTTCCTATGAACAGCGACTATGTGCAGAACCAGCAAGGCCTACTGTTTTCGTGATTTCTGGACCTAATATGAGTTCCATTTTCATCAATCTATATATGGATGGATTTTAGACCCAAAGGGCTTTCCATAGAGTCCAAGAACATCTGAACACGAAGAAATTATGACCGTCCGAAGTTGAAGGCTTCCTATGAACAGTGACTATGAGCAAAACCAGCAAGGCCTACTATTTTTCGTGATTTATGGACCTAATATGAGTTCCAATTTTATAAATCTATATATGGATGGATTTTATACTCAAAGTTCTTTCCATAGAGTCTAAGAACATCCGAAACGGAGTTCGAATGAAGAAATTATGACCAAGACAAAAACATGGGTTTTGGAGAAATTTTGACAGCATCTCCCCTAAAACCCCAATATTTCCTTAATACAAATATTCCTCAATTGAGGATTACAATCAACCAACCCAAGTCCAAAACATAACCAAACAATTCCCAAAAACACACATGGGAAGACTTATTGCCTGGTTAACCCCATCCTACTACCACCACTCCTAAGCAGTAGCCTAAGTCTCAAAAAAATTTGGGGAATCCACATTAGTTTACATACAACCCCAAATCAACCACAAAACCAAACCAAAACAACTCCAAATCTAGTCTAAAACTGCCAAACACCACCAATATACCAAGTAAGGTTCTTTTAGACCCAAATTCATTAAAAAAAATGGGTTTATGGTTTGATTTTTCCATACCTTTGCCTTTCTTTCTTCCTTCTTCTTCTTCTTCTTCATTTCTTCCTTTCTTCCTCCTTTCTTCTCTTCTCTTCTTTCCTTTCTCTCTTATCCGGATGCCCTAACTTAAGCCAAAAGAAATGAGATATTTTTAAGGCTTGTTTTGCCTTATACCCATTTTCGGGGTCAAATGTCCAAATTGCTATTTGGTCCTTCCTTTTCCTTCTTATTCTCAATTCAACTCATGCATATTCCTTACTTTGACATATGAACTTATTAAATTACGGTAAATTTTGTCCTAAATTGGTAAATTATTAATTTACGCTTTAACCTCGTAGGAGGCAAATTCCTAATTTTGCTTATTTTACTTTTATCATTATTTTATTCCTGAAAAATATACATTTACTTTTAATATACCCAAAAATTGTTATAAAACTGTTAGGGCATATTTTAGGGTATTACAACTCTCCCCCACTTAAAGAAATTTCGTCCTCGAATTTTTTTTTTTTTTTTACCTGTAGTGAAGAGTTGCGGATACTGTGCTTTCATAATTGCTTCTGACTCCCAAATAGCTTCTTCCCTGCCATGGTGTTTCTAGAGCACTTTCACTAACGGTACTTGCTTATTCCACAACTATTTCACCTCTCGAGCCAGAGTAGCTTTCGGCTCTTCATCATATGACAAATCTGCTTGTACTTGCACATCCTGCACTAAGAAGATAGTGTGACTCCATCGAGTGGTATCTTCGGGCATCGACACATGAAACACATTGTGTAATCTTACAATTTCGAGGGAATGCTAAACACAAGCCACAAGGCCAATCTGCTCCAAACCTCATATGGCCCTATGAACCCTTGACTCACTTTCCTTTACCAAAACCGTAGAATTTTCCTCCACGGCGATATTTTCAAGAAGACCTTGTCTCCCACTTCACGGTAATGTCTCTCCTCTTAAATTCGGCATAAGATTTGTCGATCATTAGCCGCCTTAACCTTCCGAATAACCTCGCACTTTCTCTTCCATATCTTTCATTATGTCTGTAATTTCAATCACTTTATGCTCATTTAACTCATTCAACACACAAGAGTTCTACATTTCAAATTACATACAAAGCCCTGTGATGGTGCCATACCAATGCTTGATCAAACTATTATTATAGTCAATTCCATCAATGGAATATACCTATCCCAACTTCCGAAAATTCCACACAAAACCTCAAGCATATCTTCAAGTAATTAATCAACCTCTTCGACCGTCCATCCGCTTCGCTGGGACACGTTGCACCGAACTCGCCTTAGTGCCCAAAGCTGACTATAATTCCTTCCAAAACCTCGATGTAAAACGCGGATCTCTATCCGACACACAGATAACTATGACACCATGCAATCGTACAATCTCCACATATAACTCCTGACCTAGTCAATCACACAATAGTCCATCTCATCTCCAGTATAAAATGCAAAGCCGAATTTTGTGAGCTTATCAATAATCACCCGTACATATCGCGCCCGTTGTGTGAGGGGAAACCTAACACAAAATCCATGGTAATGCTATCCCACTTCCATTAGGGGAATTGAAGGGATTTTTAACAAACCCTCATGGCACTTGATGTTCAATTGACTCACACACGTCAAACACTTACATGCTCTCGCCTACATCTCTTTTCATTCCTTTCCACCAATAAACCGTTTTCGTTCCGTACATCTTATTACCTGTGATGCATGGTAAATACACATTATGAGCCTCAAATAGCAACTTTTTCTTTAGCTCTTTATCATCCGGGCACACATAACTGCTCGAAATATATTACTCAGCCTTCTTTCAATCAAAACTCGATCTCACAAATTATCTCTAACCATCTGTAACTTTTTCTATAGCTCTTCATCATTTTTCTACGCATCTATAATCATTTGCTTTAAAACGGGTTGCGCTTCTAGTTGAGCTAACATAGCTCCATCATCTGCTAGTCTCCAATCACTGTATTGTAGTGAAATTGCTACCACTATCTTTCGGCTTAAAGCATCTACATTACATTAAATTTTTCCAAACAGGTAGTTTACGATGCAGTCATAATCCTTGAATAACTCTAACCACCTCCACTGTCTCAAATTTAACTCTTTCTGCGTTAGCAAGTACTTGAGACTCTTATGATCTGTGTCAATTCTACACTTTTCCATGTATAAGTAGTGTTGCCATAATTTCAAAGCAAACGCTACCGCAACCAACTCTAGGTCATGAGTGGGATAATTCTGTTCATGTGGCATCAATTGTCTAGACGCATAAGCCACCACTTTCTCATCTTGCATTAACACGCATCTCAAACCAATACTTGAAGCATCACTATACAAGGTATACTCTTTTGCCAAAATAGTCGCTACACACCGGTGTTTCAACCAAAGATCCCTTTCAACCTGTTCAAAACTATTCTCGACATTTTATCTGCCCATCAAACTTTATTCCTTCCCGAAAGTAACTTAGCGAGTGGAGGTTGGCGATAGAAAATCTTGTCATAAATCTTTTATAATAACTTGCTAGGCCCAAGAAACTTCTCACCTCGGTTACATTTCGAGGTGCTTTCCAATTCACAACGGCCTCAATCTTTATGGGGGCTAACTCTATACCAATACACAATATGTACCCCTAAGAAGGAAACTTCCTTTAGCCAAAATCACATTTGCCGAGCTTAGCATAAAACTTCTTTCTCTTTAGCGTCTATGTGGATCATTTTCGCATGTTGTTCATGTTTCAGGCATCCTTAGAATACACTAGGATGTCATTAATAAAGACCACTACAAGCCGATCCACATGTGGTCGACAATTCTATTCATTAAATCCATGAATGTCGGGGTTTGCAGATTAGAGTCAACCCAAAATTTGCATTACCAAAACCTATAATGGCTATATCGGGTTCTAAATGCGGTCTCTAAGACATCTACTTCCTTTACCTCAACTGATAATATCCGCATCACAGTCGACTTTCAAAAAGACACTATTCTTTCAACTGACAAAGATCTTTCACCTCAATGGGTACTTGTTTTCACTGTCACCTTATTACTCGCTGATAATCGATGCACATCCGTAGAGTGCTATCTTTCTTTTTCACAAATAAAATATAGGTAACCCTAAGGCTAAACACTGGTCATACAAACCTTATCTGGGAAAAGCTATCAGAAGTTAAACCTTTAACTCCTTCAACTCTACTGGAGCCATCCTGTAAGGTGCCCTGCATTAATGTGGGCTATGTTCCCTGCACAATTTCTATGGATAAGTCCACCTCCCTCTCAAGGGAGCACCTGTAACTCGTCAGGAATACATTTGAAAATTCCCCTTACTACTGGAATCTTTCCACATTAACTCAATTCTCAGTCAAGCATCAAGGCTAAGAATGCCTCATATCCTTTCTCTTATAAATCTCCGCCTACATGGCTGAGGATCACATTTGGACATTACACTGGATCTAATGCCCCATATTATCACCTCGCACAGACGTAGCATCTCAACACATCAGATTTTGTCCACAATCAACGATGGCTCTGAGCGAATAACCAATCCATCTCCCAGAATCAATCTTAAACTCGGAATGGTAAGGTTATCAAATCAGCGAGAAACTCTTGCTTGTATAACAACGGGCAATTTCAGATAATGCTATTCACACTAACTAAGGTGCCCCAACGAACTAGTCACATGCATGTCATATGCAAATTTCTCCATCGCTGGTACTTTGTCAAATACATGCTCCATGCCCACATATGAATGAGTAGATCCAGGATCAATCAATGCATGCAACTCAATATCATTTAAAGAAAATATACCAGCTATAACCTCAGGAGCATCCTGATCCTCATGAGCCTTCATAGCATATGCTTGTGTCGGGTGCTATAAAGTGATGGGATTCATCCATCGTCTCCCGAAACTATGCCTCCTCGTCCCTCTATGTCGATGGCCACTACAACTCTACCTTGATCGCAGGTCGAAAGTGCAGGCCGCAAATCTTCCTCCGCTAATTTCCTCACTGACTTCTATTATCCCTTGACTCTCGGGGACACTATGCTATCAAATGCTCAAGGCTTCCACACCGAAACACCCTCCTGTCAATAACCTGAAAACACCTAAATGTCGTCTATGGCAATGAGTGCACTTCGAGATTTCTCCCTGTCCAATTAAAGCACCTCTACCCACACTAGAGATTCACCGTACTCTCCTCAGTTTCTAATTTTGTAGCGTAAAACCCTATAATCGACTCTAGCTTGAACATCTCTAGCTCTTCCTTACCGGGCAGAGGGAAGGCCCTTTTGAGAACTTCTTCTTTTGAGACTTTTCTTTGCTACTGGTTTCTAGTCTCTCCACTTTCATTGCAGCTTAGACCAACTGATAAAAGTTCACCTGTTAGAGAGAAGTCGTTGCTACTAGGCCAGGTCACGATACAATCCCTCTCTCACAATACAATTTGGGCAGTAGCCAAATTCCAAATTTCTGCACCACTTTTTTTTTTTTTCCATTTTTCATTATTGTTATTTTTATTATTATTTTTTTTCTCTTATTTCCAACTACTGGAAAATACACAAATATATATACCCCCTTTTTTTTCTTTCTATTTTCCTTAACACCTGAATAAATCTCTATAAAAATTATTTTATTCACTTTTCTTCGCTTACACCTTAAACCTGAAATAATTCTTTCACATTTTTTCTGGACCATGTCATTCAAAAATTTTCTAAAGCTCATGATCCAACACTAAACTTAGTGTTCAACTTAAAATTTATTAAAAAAAAAAATTTTCATTATCCAAATAAATTTATTAAAATTTATTTCTTTTATTTCCTTCTTTGTTCCAGTTTACACACTGTAAACTCCATAATTTTTTTCCCAACACACTATGTGCTAATTACTAAGCACATAAAAAATCACAACACATAACAACCATGTTATGCACACCAAACACACAACCATGCATCAAAGCACACACAAAACACACATGCAGTGTCTTAGTTTTGTTCGTGCCTTCCTAGGTAATCTCATACCTAACCGAACATCAAACCACCCCAAGTGGTGATGGATACCCAAACCCGAGCTCCCTAGGTAATTGTTTACCTAAGCTCATACCAGCTCTGATTTCCAACTCGTAACCGCTGACTCACCATTAACCCGGTGGAAACTGACTACAGAATGCCTAGTGACCCGACATCTCTCACGAAAATCAGGTAGAGTCTTCTTTGTACGGGGAGCTCTACCCTTAGTACAACACCTGTCCTAACGTCAATCACATGATACATATATGAATAAAAACAGCCTCTTGGGCCCTACTACAATATCCATCATCATACATCAACTATATATCATGTTTTCAAGAGTTAAAAGTTTACTCTTATACAACACATATTAAAATCAAAAATCTTAATACATGTATACATCGAAGAACTCCTCAAAGCCACACTCTACTTTCTTTCTAAAGCCTCGGCCCCTAGACGAGCCGTCTCCCGTGCGCTCCTCGCACCCTGAAAATATGTTCCCCTCGACGTAAGTGAGCTAATGCTCAGTAGTGGAATCACCCTAAATGGGCTACTCTCCACCTAAGTGCATATGCAATGCTAATGAAAAAACAAACATTCAAGTAAATGCGCATCCCACTTGGAATGTCTACATGCTCAACTCATATCCCGAGTCCTCACCCGAATTCCTCTAACACTCGCCTTAAGTCAGCGATGAGAAACCTTATTTTTTAGCAAAGATATTTGTTATTATTTGTGGACTACCCTCCGATATAATTAGTGGACCGACTCCGATGTTATATTTAGTGGACTATCCTCCGAGATATACCAATCAAATGACTCGACGATTGATATTTTATATGGACTACCCGATGGCATCACCTGGGCCACTGACGATTGATATTTTATAATGGATCTACCGATAATTATTATTAACAACCCAAACCACTCTCTCAATGAACCACCTCATGCACTCACTCCTATCGTTCTAGGGTGCCCCAGTGCATATGGAATGCATGATGCCAATTCCAACACAGTTTATATAGAACATGTAAATATATAATCATGCATATATTCACATAATATAAATCACACAAACATGTCATGTAATTTCACAATTCATTACATCAAAAATTAGCTCACTTGGGCTAATTATCAAACACGAGCAATTTCACTTGAATTGCTCGGCAAACACATTTTCACACAAAAATTTATTTCGTACACTATTCGTAGAAGGAACAAAGAAAACCCCTCGGGCTGATCGCTCCCATCCATTCATCCAACCTCTCACCTGCGACTTTGGGAACCTGAATTTCATGGCCATTTCCGACCTCACACACATCACTAAATACATTTAAAGCAACACATTTCACCATGACCAACCCAAACAGCCCGTGGACGGCCACGGGGCCGTCCATTCAGCTTCTAAAATTTTCACACTTGTCCTAAGTTTTGGGGACCGATCAAACGCCGTTTCAAGGCCTCAAACACCCCAAGCATCATAAATACACTTAAATAAAGTAGAAACCCAAGTAGGGATAAATCCCCACCTCTCGGAGTTTGACAAAACTCCCTAAAACCGGAGTCCACACGTAGGCCTCCGCGCAGCGCCTTTCCTTCGGTCCGGGAAGGATCTCGACTGGCCTGACGCCCAAACCTAGAGAGAAGTTTGACACTCTCTCACTAAACCTTCAAACCCACACTCGCATCCCTCCCTTCCACACGTTTGTTCTTTGTATTTCAAAGCAAGAGGATGACCACTATTTGGATTTCGTCTTATTATCATTTAGAATTTTAAAATGACATCACTACCTTCTTTCCCCTTAATTCACACTTCTCAGACTAGCTCGACCGTCCATTTTCATCATTATTTCTCTACTCATGCCACTTACACATGAGTACATGTTATATGTGACTTTGTCACATCGACATCGCGACAAAGACTCCAAATGCGACAAGCTCAAAATGTGCCAACTCCGACCGTCACTGCACTGGATGAATTGATGTTCGAGCTAGGATTTCACGAAAGACTTCATTCCAACTGGGTGAAATCCGCTTCATCCGAGATCTAGAGAATAAATTTCGGATTTTTGACTGAAATTACGATTTTACCCTTTTTCCAGAAATTGGAATTTCTCGGGTCTTACATTAACGCTCTCAACAGCTTCTTCAGGAAGATCCATCTATACAAAACAAAAGTACATCCACATCAGAGGTCAACACATTACTTAACATATGCATGTTTATCTTATAATCTATCTAGAAGGTTTAAAACTTGTCCAGAAACGCCTAAACCTAGGCTCTGATACCAACTAACCTGTGACACCCCCGACCCACCACCCACGTGCAATGTAAGGCGAGGGTGTCACTGTTCATTTTACATGTACACTAATAAGCATGTATCTTGAGATATATTCTGTAGCGACGGAATTTCAAAATATATTCAAGATCCACAAATGGAAGTGTTCGACTTATACAAAAACTTTACATTTGTTTACAAACAAAAAAAAGAATATTACATATACAAAATAGACCAAAAAGTCTTCTGGTGGGCATCTAACTATGTGTCGACTTCGAGACCACCGAGGGTCAGTCCTCGAATCTTCTCGCTTCCTAATTGCACTTACATGGATGAAAACCCGTGCTAAGCTTTACGCTTAGTGGGAATAAACTCGTCGACAACCACTAACATAGATCATCACACTTATATACACATGCATATACATCTAACATATCATATCATTTAAACATGCTTATACATATCTCATATTTACTTATCATATCATGTTACATTTCTTATCAACGTTCATATACATATCATATGTCATATTCAGTCATTTGTTTTATGTTTCATGCTCCAGATAAACCTTAGAAGTGGATAAAGGAAACTATATGGGACCAAGCGCATCATAAAAACAAAGGTCTATAAGGACCCAAGTAATTGCTATCAATAGACGAGACAATGACCATCTATAGGCCCGATAGCACTGCATTTATCAGGTAAGACAATGACCATCTATAAGGCCTAGCATGCTTAGAATAGACCTAAACGGGGCCAACTGAATCGCATGTTGCACTTGTTTTTCCTAATAGGCATGCCCATCTATCCCTCTACTGTGTTCTAAAGGTCATCCATTTGTATTTTATGTTCGCACATATCCCATATTCCCAAATAATTATTGTCATCCGGTGATCATATATGCGATATTTACAATCATTTATTCGTATCTTTGTATTTTTCTTATATCTCATTATATACATGAATAACTTATGGTTACCATGGTTTCATGAGCTATTTATCATCATTCCACTCTATCGCTTATATATATCTGATCGTACTCAAAGGGCTTTCCATAGAGTCTAAGAACATCCAAAACGGAGTTCGGACGAAGAAATTATAACCATCCGAAGTTGAAGGCTTCCTATGAATAGTGACTTCCAGCATAACCAGCAAGCCCTACTATGTTTCATGATTTCTAGACCTAATATGAGTTCCAATTTAGTCAAGCTATATATGGATGGATTCTAGACTCAAAGGGCTTTCCATAGAGTTAAAGAACATCCGAAACGGAGTCTTATCGAAGAAATTATGACTCAGGTGATTTCTCTCGGGACACGCTGTGCTCGGGTCAGTGTCGCAGACCTCGAGAAGGTCGAGGTCAAGCCAGTCAGAGAGCTTAAGCCCATTTAAATATCAACTTTCTGATTGGCTAGATATTGGCCAGTGAGGCTCATCGAGAGGATTTCTCCCAAGTAGCTAACTCATGACTAAGTTGGATTCGAAGGAGGTCAAGTTTGAGGAATGACTCAGTGTGAGAGGGCATCTCGTGAATTGAAACGGAGGCTTACCACCCTATTTCGTAGTCCCAGGAAGAGGGATAAGAGTACTAGTAAAATCGTGGATAAGTTTCAAGGACTCGACCGATATTTTGATGCACCAGAGGGTAGTGGCTATGGTTCCTCGAAGTGGCTTGAAGAATCACGAGTAGAATTACCCTACACATGACATGGAGTTGGCGGCCATCATCTTTGCCTTGAATATTTGGCGCCACTATCTATATGGGGAACAGTTCAAGGTATTTTCAGACCACAAAATTCTAAAGTATATCTTTACACAGCGGGACCTCAACATGAGGCAACATAGATGGATGGAATATCTAAAGGATTATGACTTCACTTTGCATTACCATCCCGGTAAGGCAAACGTGGTGGCCTCGATGCACCCCAAGTCACGAGAGTACCGCCAGTATAGCTTCCCGAGTGGCGTATGATTGAGACCGTGGGGACAGCTTCAGTTACTTGCATAAATGATCAAATGTGGTGTTATGGGAAGTTTAGTGGCTACGCCTTCCCTAATCGAAAGGTGGTGATTGAGTCTCAGGACAGGACACGCAGGTAGTGTCCATCGTGGACCAATGTGCACGCCGCATGGGGTGATGAAGGTCATTATCCACACCGAAGGCGCCTTGCATAAGGGACTCCGCCGTGGTTCCCCAAATACATAGTAGTCGAGGAGATCCTCGGAGTTCCATTGCCTCATTTTGTAGTGAAAGATCTGTGCGGCACGAAGATGTATCGAGATCTTCGTCAAAAGATTATCGGGAGCGATATGAAGAGACACGTTGGGGGATTTTGTTCAACTGTCTCGCCATGTCGCTGAAGTAAAGGTCGAAAGAATTAGAGGTCTACTGTAGTTACTCTAGCCATCGGAGGTAGCGTGAGTGAAGTGGGAGCACTGTCACGATGGACTTTGTGACCCACTTACCACGGACATCGTGAGGAAATGATGCAGTGTGGGTGATAATAGACCGGCTCACTAAGTCGGCATTACTTCCTAGCCGTACATGACCTTTATTAATCGAGGAATTATAGGTCAGATATACGAGAGATTGTTAGTTACATGGAGTACCAAGATTCATCAGACGGACAGAGATCCTGTGTCTACTAAGACACTTTTGAAGAGTTTCAGAGGCCATAGAGACACAGTTGATGATGAGCACCGCTTTTCATCCACAAACAGATGGTCAGTCAAAGAGGAATATAGAGGTTTTAGAGGACATGCTACGAGCATGTGTCTTAGATTTCAAGGGTACTTCGGGAAGAAAGCATTTTCCTCGTAATTCGCCATAACAACAGCTATCGCAGCAAGTACAGATGGCAACTCCTATGAGGCCTTATATGGGAGGCCATGTCGATCTCCGATTTGTTGGACAAAGGTAGGAGAGAGCTCCACCACGGGTCCTTACTTGATTCGAGACACCACCAAGAAAGTGGGTTTGATACTTAAATCCCTTCTCACCCGCCGTGTACCGATTGTATAGTTACGCCCGATGCCTGGGCGACTCCACCCTGCAGCTCGAGGTGTGTGATCATGTCTTCTTTAAAGGTGATGCCTAAGAGAGGAGGACATATCTGAACCCGGGAAACTATCGCCAAGGTTTACTGGCTCTTTCGAGTACTCCAAGAAGGTGGGGGCAAATAAGATATCAATTAGCATTAAAACTGAAGCGATTGTGTCCATGAGGTATTCCATGTCTCTATGTCTAAAAAGTACACCTGCATCCAAATTAAGGAGTGGACTCCAAGTGTTTGTTATTGATACAGATGGCACCTTCGAGGAGGGACATGTGCGTATTATGGATAACCGAGAGCAGGTTTTACGATACAAGATCGTGAGGCAAGGAAAGTGTCAGGCAACACAAAGGAGCGGGCGAGGCAATACGGGAACGCGTGGAGGACAATGTGTACTGGGATATCCTTCCTCTTGAGGACCCGAGGTACGCGGTTTAAATACTCTAAGATTTAAATTAATCAAGCATATCATGTGATTGTATGTATATGAATTCTTCGCATGAAATCTTTAAGGGGAAGGATGTGAGACCCCTGATAAAGTAAATGATAGACAATAAAAGTTGCAAACCGAGAATTTCTCTAGATCCTGATGACAACGCCGAATACACCGCTTGAGTTCGTATCGCGAAATCTAGGTATATGTATACTCACGAACTCGAGGCGTCTCCACCGCACGTATTTCGAGACTAATGGACAAATGAGTGAGTGACACGTGGTACGAAGATGTACCATGCTGGCAACTGAGGAGAGGGACACTGAACTCAGGAAGCTAAGGTCACACTTCATCTTGCATGAGAGGATGGTGGTGGGAAAGTGGGCATGAATGACATGTGGAATGCTATGTGTCATGAGGATAGAAGGAAGAGGTGTTCTACACCTAGTTAAGTATTCTCCACCTAAAGCAATTTGTCTTATGAGCAGGAGAGTATGATTCGTGCCACGGCAGTAAGTGAGCGACCCAACAAAATTTATATCCTATACTTCCCTCCCACCGCGTAGTCAAGCTACTACGATAGCTGGCTTCAGGGCCTAAATATTGGTGGATGGCTTCTTTCGTACAAATGATTTGAGGGAAATCAAAACTAGTGAATTAAATTCTGATTTGGGGTTTGGGTTTAAAAATGTGGGGTGTGGTTGGTCAAGAACCGAAAATAAAATGAAGTAAAGTGTAAAATAGAACTCCTTGAAGCATCAGCCACTCCGGGTTTAGGGTCCTAGCTAACCGGTAGGTCCCCGTTCATTTCCTCATCATAGTGGAGTGATGATGAGCAGGTCACCTCCCGAACCCGATCTTCATTTGGCATTAAAAACCTAAACCCTAATAATTTTCCTTTTCGATAGAAAGCATTTATTTACCATTTATGGTTCCATACAAAGGAAAACTGCTTTGACTCATCCTACAATGATTCGTAGCGGTAACCACGAATCTCGTGATCGCACACAAGCATCCACCGAACTCCCAAAAAGATTACCAAGTATTGATCAAAAGTGGATGCACATGAAACCCTAACCCCTTAACCTATCTCTGGCTCGTAAAGAGCAACTAATGGATATTAGTGTATCTAAAGCTAAGAATACACTAAACCCTAAAGCTTCTGCTATGATCACAAAGAAAGCACATCAAAGAGCTTTTTAAACCTCCAGAAATGAAAATTGGGAACCAAATGACAAAACCTCGTGACTTAAAACAAAGTGGAACCACCACAGCCTCTAAAGACGTCTCACCCCCAAAGCAGCCTTTTACTTCAAGAAGGAAGTGGTTTTAGCCACTCATCCTCCAAGCTCGTCATCCCGAGGGTGTTCAGCAAACCAAGCAAAGGAGAGAAAGATGGCAGAGAAGAGAGAAAACCGAAGAAAATGAAAAGCTACAGATACCAGTTGACTAAAGTTAGGGTTACAACTTATAAGGTGGCTTATATAGCCAACTAAATGTGTGAAAATACAAGCCTTAACATTTTGGCTAATACAAGTGGACAAGTAAGCAATACACCAAAAATGAAGCTCATGCACGACTTACAAAGATGACAAGGCGCATTTATTAGTGCTTAATTTCATTAGTTATGAATATTAGAAGCTAGCAAATCACTCAAGAGATAGCTAAATGCAAAATTTCAGGGCAAAGTGGGGTGATTCGCAGCTAGCTTAAAATTTCGCTTAGCTTTAGCGAAATTTATGTGATAGCTTAAAATGCAAAATTTCGCTTAGGAACAAAGGCTCAGAGAAATTCCCGTGTCTAGCTTAAATTGGTATTTCGCTAAGATTAAGTAAATTTTCGCTAAGGTTGCGAATTTTCGAGAATCCCAAATAAATTTTCAAATCTTAATAAATTCCCGACTATCATCTATCACGCATTGCTTCCTCGTCTCATCAGACGGGATTTCCATCACTTTGCCTTCATTCTTTCTTGATTTTTTGGTCCGTCATGAGTCGACAATTGGTGCCCAATCTCATGATTCATCATATGTCTCGATATTGAACTCCCAAAGCACGCAAAAACCTGCAAACAACCAAAATAACCTCTAAAACCAAGATAAGTGATACTAAGTAGACTTGAACACTTCAATCGCATAAATGACATGATTAGTGCAAGAAAAGCACTCAAAACCTATCTAATATGTGGTTCAAATAGGCACTTTGGGTACTAACTCACACCCCCAACCGAAACGCTAGTCCCTTAGCAATGCAAAACTAAAAGAGATATATGCAGCGATTTTCAAAAGTTTATGATTCAAAAGGTGTATGTACATAGACACACTTTAAAATGAAAAAAATTGATACCAAGTTTGAAAATGTACATGAGAGCCAAACCATACAAGAACAAAGTTTTAGGTCAATATTGGTTCCATGATTCTCAACTTGAATTTCCACCAAAGATCTAATGGTTCCTAATGTAAACTGTGATTGGAGCCAATAATTGCAAAATTATTACCTCCCCTAACTCCAGCTAATGGTAATGGCCTTAAGATGTTAATAACCTAGATGTGGATAGCTACACTTTTTCTTTATTTGAATAACATCAGTAGGTGCAATGCCCAAAACTCGATTTCCTCACCAAAGTCCGCGGTAATCCGGGTCCACCGATGACTCCTCCTAACCAATTAAGGTTTAGGCATCAAGCCAAGGATCACTGACCACAAACTCTAATGTGCTTCACCCCTGACCAATGACTCCCTCGAGAATCAAGCACCTACAATACGCTAAACCTTACCTATTCACCCGTAACGAACACTAAGTCGATGACTCCAACCACCAAGGCTAGGCATCTGTTTTCAAAGGTTTTCGCCATACACCCCTCGTGACCGTGCCTCGCCCGCAAGGCAAAACTTCACGACTTTATTTTTCTTTTCTTCTTTTTCTTTTTCTTTTTCTTTTCTATTTGCTTTTCTTTTCTTTTCTTTGGAAGACAATATTTATCTCAAGTATGGGTAACACAAACCTATCCTAAAGTTGCCAACATGCCTAAGGTCAGGCTGCAGTAAGGCGAAAGAGGCTTACAATTTCACAACCTATTGGTATAACTGCAGCAAGGTGTGAATTAGCTTAAGGTGGAATGTTCAAGTCAATACGGAACTACAATCGACCCAAAACTGAATCCATATGGAGTTGTTCTAACATTAAGGTAACATGGTTTCACTTTTCAATTAAAGGCAATTCAATTCATTCAAAGCAATCTGAATCTGTTCAATTGAAGAAAACTGCACACAAAATGGGGACACAAAAAGATTTTGTAAAAGTTGACGTAAACTATATATATAACAACAGATAGCTTTTACATAGCCAAAATGGCTAGTACATGCATGAATCAAGCTAACATACAAAAGATATCACTACCTACTATAGCTAATACATGAATCCTACAATAAAATTAAGAAAAATGATAAAGTCGATAACTATACAAAACGGATAGATGACACCCAACTCCCAACTTTTCCCCCCCAACCAAAGTATGTCCATGTCTCCACCGAGCAGTGGATCTAAAGCTAGAGAAGGAAGTACCACCTCACTCGTGATGGTGTGGATCTGCAGAGATCTTGAAGTCGTCAGCAATACCGCCACACATCCAAGGAGGTCATTGAATTGTCGGAGCCTGGGGACGCCTGGGTTCAGTGCTCCAAATCCGAACTCAAGACCCGAACCAACCATCAGGCCATGCAAATGTAGTACCGCTTGTGTCTTTGATGTAGTGGCAGAGTTTGTACAATGGGCCACTAATTTCCTAATGTTTTGCAAAGACAAGCAAAGTGATGGGGCAATTTCGTGGTGGGTTCTTTGAGGGGTGAATCAGGTCGGGTGTGAAAATCAGGTTGCTGGGGCAGGTGCATATAACTTGAGATGGCGCGGCTAATGGGTGGCTCGGGTAACGGGATTCAGGGCTCTTCCTCGTCTTTCCATTATTTTCTCACTCAACAAGGGAAGAATTTCTTCTTCTTTCCACGGGCCCATATACTATACCTCCACCGTAGGCATCCCGCAGCCTCAAAGGAGCTCACCGATTCAACTTTCACCTCCGAGGCTGCGCAGCTTGAGTGCCCGCCACCCAAATTGCTTCAGTTACACTCATCCTCCGCATTCTCCTCCTCTTGATGAACAAATCGATTATGAGCTTTGAGATGGATTCTCGCAGATGTCCAATTCTGATCAATTTCGCTTTGGAACCCATCCAATTCCTTGTTCAGGGAGCTCTCCACTGTCTCAATTTCCCTATTAGCTTGAACATGCACTACCTTATTATCCTATATGAAATTGTCCACTTGTTTGCTCAAATTCAGGATGGCTTGTTCAACAGGGGATAAGGGTGGTGGTTGTCACTTAGCCGGGGGCATAATACGGAGGTTCAGAGGTGAATATTCAAGGGAGGTCTTAGTTCCCATGAGGAATTTGTGTGAACTCCCAACTATGGTCAGAAGCACTACCATGTGGTGAACTCATCCATTGGTTTCTATAGTCCTCATGGACATGTAAGCTCTAGTGGTTACCTATCAATACTCACTATATTGTTCTCCTTCTTCCATTTGGTCACAATTCAAACCCACTGAACCTGTACTGAACTGCTTGCCTTTAGAATTTTTAACCCACTGAAAATGGATTCCTGCAGCAAACAGGACAACACCAAAACAATACAGGAACGATCCTGCAGCACTGTTTTTTTTTTTTTTTTATATGAAATGAAAAAAAAATGACAATGAAATATAAAAGAAATTCACCAAAACTTGTGATGAGGATCACAAGTGTTTCACAAATTTTCACTTTGCATTTGTGGCACCACTGTCTCGCGAATCTAGCGCCATTTGATTTGTGCCACGGTAGGGGTGAGCGAATCAACAAAATTTATCCTATACTCTCCTGCACGTCAGAAGTCAAGCTACCGCAGATAAATGTCTGTGGTCGAACACGTGGATGGGTTTTCTTCGTATTAAATGATTCGAGTGAAATCAAAACTAGTGAATTAAATTTGATTTTAGTTTGGTTAAAAATTGGGTGTGGTTGGTTGCAAACTGAAAATAAATGAAATAAAGTGTAAATGTAACCTCTCAAGCATCACACCGGGTTTGTATGGTCCTAGTTAACCGAGAGGTCCCCGGTCTATTTCTCATGTCAGGGAGGATGACATATAGTCATCCCCCGAACCAGATCTTCATTTGGCATTAAAACCTAAACCCTAATAATTTTCCTTTTGATAGAAAGCATTTATTTAACATTTGGTTCCATACGCTGAAAATCAAGCTTTCACTCATCCTACAATGATTCGTGAAGGGTAACTAATGAATCTCAAAGGGATCTAATAATAAGTATCCACCGAACCCTAAAAGATTACCAAGTATCGATCAAAAGTGGATGCACACACAAAGGAAACCCTAACCCCCTTAACCTACCTCAGTGGCTCAGAAGAGCAACTAATGGATATTAGTGTATCTAAAGCTAAGAATACACTAAACCCTAAAAGCTTCAGTATTGGCCAAAGAAAGCACATCAAAGAGCTTTAAACCTAGAAATGAAAATTGGAACCAAAATGACAAACCTCGTCGCATGAAAAACAAGTGGAACCACCAAGAATTTCA
Organism: Tetrastigma voinierianum; assembly: GCA_016808115.1. NCBI lineage: Eukaryota > Viridiplantae > Streptophyta > Magnoliopsida > Vitales > Vitaceae > Tetrastigma > Tetrastigma voinierianum. Next base: position 2,041,012 of record JAEQBH010000874.1, on the reverse strand, counting down.
AAGATCTCACCCCCCAGAGCCTTTACTTCAAGAATGAGTGGAGCCGACACTCATCCCTCCAAGTTGTCATCCTCGAGGGTGTTTCCGCAAAACTACAAGAAAAGGAGAGAAAGAGGAGAGAGAAGAGAGAAACTCGGGAAAGAAAATGAAAAGTCGCTGGTATGTACCGAAAGATTAAAAGTTAGGGGTTGGCAAACTTATAAGGTGTGGCTTATATAGCCAACCCAAATGTGTGAAAATACAAGAAAGCTTCTCTAACATTTTGGCTAATACAAGGGACAAGTAAGTAATACACCAAAAATGAAGCTCTGGCATTAATTACAAAGATGACAGCAAGGTGCAATTCTCGCGATAATTAAAATTTCGCTTAGTTAAATAAAATTTCGCTGCTTGGCGAAATCACCAAGAGATAGCGAAATGCAAAATTTCGCTTAGTAGCAGATTTCGTTTATTAGCGAAATTTCGCTAGCTTAGCGAAATTTAATGGAGAAGCGAAAATTCAAAATTTCGCTAGGAACAGTGCCTAACGAAATTCCTGGTGTCTAGCGAAAATTGGTAATTTCGCTAAGATTGCGAAATTTTGGCTAAGGTTGCGAAATTGCGAAATTTTCGCTAAGGTTGCGAAATTTTCGCGAATCCCAAATAAATTTTCGTAATCTTAGCGAAATTCTCGATTTGGCCGATTCATCATCGTGACGCTCTCGTCCTCTAACACGCATCGATTTCATCACTTTGCCTTCATTCTTTCTTTTGATTTTCGGTCTGTTGATGGTCAGACAATTGAGTTCAATCTTCATGATTCATCATATGTCTCGAGACAACTCAAAAGGTTTAAAACTGCAAACAACCAAAAATAACCTCTAAACAAGATAAGTGATACTAAGTAGACTTGAACACTTCAATTGGCATAAATGACATGATTAGTGCGCAAAAAGCACTCAAAACCTATCTAATATCGGGTTCAAAATAGCACTTTTTGGGTACTAATCAAGAGAAAAATAGAAAAAGAAAAGAGGAGAAGAAAAGAAAAAGAAAGAAAGAAGAAAGACAACGGAAAAGAAAGAGAACCACGCTCCGATTAACAAAAGCAGGAGTTGCGTTAGCAATCCTGGATTCGCACCCTCGAGAGGGGGCTCTCTCCCTCCGGTTAGTCTCTCTTGTTTAAGCGCCATGAAATGGCCATGAGGGTTAGCCCGAGTAGTGGGCTGGTTTGAAAGAATAATTTCGAGGAATGTCGCTGGTCGGGACCGTTTTGTCTCGTAATTTTCGAACCGGCAGCTCTAGAACCGGAACATGTACCTATAGTTTGGGATCCGAGCAGATGATCTGTTGTGTACTCATGCTGTTTTTTGAGTTTAGAGATTGAAATCCGCCAGGTGTTATTGCTCGTTTAAATAACACGAGATTGTGTGAGAAAATTATGTTAATACATGCATGATTGTTATATATTAACGTGATGCTTGGTGTAAAGCATGTATTATGAGTGTTGCATGTAGTTCCCATCATGCATGTAACATGAGATATTATGTAGTGACATTATCATTGCATGTGCACATGGTCATCGCTATGAACTCCATGTGAGTGTGCATGAATAAATGGGTATTCTGAGGGTTGTCCAAGAATAGTGATCCTGGAGGGTCCAACAAATTATACTTCCGAGGTTTCCGATGAACCTAATATGAGGTTGTCCAACAAGGATTTCTGAGATGGTCCAAAGGGTTCGATACTGGAGGTTGTCCGATGGCTTACTATTCAAGAGATTGGTCTAAGGTAAAATATTCAGAGGTTTGTCTGATATCAGAGGCTGTCTAGTGGGTTTCAAAACAAAAAGCTTTGTTTTAGGGTAATAGTTTTCTACACATGGCAAATTGCATGTATGAGAGAGTCGAGAGGACTCAGTCCATAGACATTCATATAGAGATACTTATATTTTATACTCGAATGTGTGTGAATGATTTTATGGATTATGCCATTGCATGCACTTAGTGGGAGTAGCCCTTGTAGGAGACTTTCTCTACTGGACATAGCTCACCCCGTTGTAGGAAAAATATTTTCATGTACCGGAGGTAAACCAAGAGAAGGCACTTCATGAGGTCTTAGTTGAGAGGAAGATCTAAGATGGCTTATTGTGTTCTTTTGTAAAATTTCTGGGTAGAAAACCCAGTTTTTTTGTTTTAAATTGAACTGTTGTCAAAATTTTGTACTTTTGATATAAATAAATTGTAATTAAACTCAGATTATATGTTTAATACAATTTGGTAAGGGATGTGTCTTGCCTTGAGGGGATGTTTGGTTGTGTCTGAACCATAGGAAGTCACTCTATTTCGATCCTATGTATTAGCCGAACTTTAAGACTGATTTTTGGTTGGGAAGTAAAGGGAATTTGGCCATGTTTCCTTCTCGTATATTGTGGCCCCATCGTTGAGCTTGATGTAGTTTAATCACCCAAATCGAGTCTTTACAATTCTAAGATATGGACCTTTAGCTCCAGAGCGGCCTGAGAGGCGAGCCACGTGGCCGAGCCTTCTCCGTCGAGCCAACCCCTTCCTGGTCGAGCCGACCCTCGGGGCGTAGCCGACCTCTCTCCCGGGCCCAGCCTTGGGATGAGTTTCGATCTCTCTAGCCAGCCCCGCGCAGGATGAGCCGCGTATGGCCGAGCCCGCCGATGAGCCGCGCGCTATGGTCGAGCCCGCCAGGATGAGTCGCGGTCTCCAGCCGAGCCCAAGAGATGAGCTATGTGTAGCCAACCTCGCAAGGATGAGTCGTGTGAGGCTCCAGCTGACCTCGGGCTGGTCTTCAACGAGCCCAATAGGAACGAGTCTCATGATAGCAACTCGAACGACCATAATTTTCTCTCTGCTCAAGTCCTGCTTTTACAAGGCTCAGACTCTTATGGAAAGCCCTTTGAGTCTAAAATCCATCCCTATATGTATCAATACAATCTAAGCTCATATTGTGTTAGAAAGTGATGAAAGACAGTAGGTACCTGTCGGTTCTGCATGTCAGTCGCTGCTCATGTGAAGCGCCAACTTGATGACCATAACTTCCTCGTCCGAAGTCCTGCTTGTGTGTTCTTAAACTCTATGGAAAGCTTCTCGAGTCTAGAATCCGACCACATCTGGCGGGATGGAATTTGCGCTCAACTATAACCGAGCTGACCTCTTCGTCGAAGTTGACCTCCTGGCCGAGCCGACCTCATCTAGGGAATGAGAGCCCGGCGCTAACTTCTCGACGACTACAACTTCCTCGTTCGAAGTCCGTTTTGTGCGTTCTTGGAATCTATGGAAATATCTCTGAGTCTAGAATCTAACCATATGTATGTGGATGGCATTTGGTGCCCACATAGGTTCTGAAAAGTTGATCATTTAATAAGTAATCTAATTACCGGAGTCTTGAATGAGAGGTGTACCGCGATGGTCATCGCTTTGATAATCGAAAGACACGTGAGTATGCAAGGAATGAGTCTATTATATAGCTTGTTGTAGGTTACATGTGGAAAAATATATATATATAAAAAAAAAAGTCCCCCGGGATTTGGGGTGTCACACAAACAATTCCCAAAACACATATAGGGTGATTCTATGGTTTGCTAACCTATCCTACAATTAACGGGTTAGAGAGTTTCCTAAGTCTTAAAATTCTTGGGGAATCCATACTTAGTTTCCATACAACCACAAATCAACCACAAACCAAACCAAACACCCAAATCTAGTCTAAAACCAAACACCAATTAATATACCAAGTAAGGTTCTTTTAGACCCAAATTCATAAAAAAATGGGTTTATGTATCGATTTTTCCATACCTTTGCCTTTCTTTCTTCCTTCCTCTTCTTCTTCTTCCTTTCTTCTTTTCTCCCTCATTTCTTCTTTTCTCTTCTTTCCTTTCTCTCTTATCCGGATGCCCTAACTTAAGCCAAAAGAAATGATATATTTTTAAGGCTTGTTTGGCCTTATACCCATTTTTGGGGTCAAATGCCCAAATTGCTATTTGGTCCTTCCTTTTTCCTTCATTTCAATTCAACTTATGCATATTCCTACCTTGACATATGAACTTATTAAATTATGACCCTTGGGTCCTGAATTGGTAAATTATTAACTTACCCTTAAGTCCTGTATAAATTCCTAATTTTGCTTATTTTATTTTTAGTATTATTTTATTCCAGAAAATATACATTTACTTTTATTATACCCTAAACATGTTATAAAACTATTAAGACATATTGGGGTATTACAAGTGGGCCATACAAGGGTGCGTTATTTTCAAAGACGTTGATTTGATGCGCATCATGGGTCGCTCCTCTTTACATATGGATGAGATGTCTATGTTTGAAATTAATGAAAATTGGTCAGGTTTTACAAGAATCGGCATGTCATGATGAACGTGGACGTTGTAATCATATCCCAATCGCTACAAGCTTCTACTTTGAAGTGTGGCAAAGGTGTTTGGGGAAGAAAACTATGTCTATTGTTAGTCATATTAAAGAGAACTTTAATAGCTATTTGATGAAGCACAATATGAACAGAGGGAAACGGGAATCAAAATGTGCTTCGAGATGCTCGACAGTCGTTTCACATATGCACATTTGGATAGTGATTATGATGTCACAATAGAACATAAGGACTTTAATCCCGAATTAGTTAGGTGTGTTGAAGACAACAAGCCCAAATATCGGTAATGTTAAAATTCCAAAAATGTTGGGATAAAATGACAAGCAATATTGTTGAATCATTCACTTCTTGGATGTGAATGGAGCATCATCACAACATATGAGTTTTTTTTTTTTTTTTCATTGAGCTCATGGATAAGTTAAACCATCTTCTTGTGAAGCACCAAAGTGGTATTGAGAAGTAAGTAGGTTCATTCGGGGCCAAGATCGATGCCAAAATTGCTTCCTTAATTGTGAAATCCCAAGCATGCCCCGCTTATTTATACCTTGGTGGTTTGACCAAGATATCAAATGGAATTGCAGTAAGATGTGGATTTGCGAAACAAGTGTTGTAGTTGCAAAGCATGGAAAGTGTCTAGAATTCCATGCAAACATGCATGTGTAGCCAGACATTTGAAGGGCTTAAAGGTTCTTGATTATGTAAACGATTGTTTTAAAAAAAGAGTGTTAGACCATGGTATACTTTGCTAGCATTACTCCCATGTCACACGTGACGTGCTTATTATCCATGAGGACGGAATAGTATGGGATAGGTTGTGCAACCTTCTTCCTGCCCTTGTAGCTCTAACAATGAAAAGGTACCATGTAGACCGAAGAAACGATGAATTGAATCTCAGATCATGTCGAAATAAATTATCCACTATTCGCCTTACAATGAGGCTGACCATAATCCTTCTATGTGCATGAATCCACTATTCACGTCGAAAATTATAGCTTTACTTTTTTATGTGGAATAACATATTAAAGTGGATAAATTTAAAAAATAATTGTAAAGAGTACCTCCTAAAAGTACCTTAAAATATCATTTGACAAAAAATGTCTACCGATGAAGTTATAATGTGAGGAATTAGACAAATGTCCATAAGGATTTAGTTATCATTTGGGATTTATCTTTATACTTTAAGGGCATTTCGTTTGAAATCTTCAGGACATTTCAAGATTACCTTTGCAAGGCCTCATTCTTGAAATTTTTTGGGATTTATCCCTTTTAATTCAAATCTCTCTTTTTATTTTTCATTTATAATTATTGTACTCTTGTTCCAAGACATTATATGTTATGGCTTTAAAAAATAAAAATATTCTTTTTATATTTATGTTCTAAATGTTACATACATGTGATAGGACAAAGAGTGTTCCCATGCATTTTGTAACAACTAATAGCCTAACAATAATGATGATAAAATATCTAGAAAACAACATATTTGCAAAACATGATCATAAAATTGTAACAATCATTTGGATTTTTCATCAATTATTAATTTTTTGTTTTATCATCATAATCATTGTATTTCATCTCTTTTGATGTTTAATAAATTAACATGTAATAGTTGAATTTTGCACTCAATTACAAAAAAAAAAAAAAACATGTTTCTTTTCTCTCTCACTGTGAAAGCTTTTAAAACCAATTATAATGATATGTAATTTTAAAACTAATTACAATGACATAGCAAAAGAAAACATGGCAAAAAAAAAAAAACAATAGGCAGTGGAGTAATTCCTTAATTATATGAAATCTTTCAATTAGAAAAATGTGGAAACATAGCATGAATATTTGGCTTGTGATAAACAATTCTATCTTGGTCATAAAATTGTTAATCCCATCGACATAAAAGTGGCGTTCAATTTCTACATCATTCATTTTACACAAAAGTTCAAATTGAGGATGATATGTAATTAACAAAAGACAACCTGGTTGACAGACCCAGTATAAAATTATAGTCATCAATCATCATGTACTTGTTTTTAGTTTACTATGGGAAACTGATGAGTGCAAAACTCATCTATGTTTTGAGTTCATTTCACATGCTATTTTGTGTATTTAATATCCATGTCAAAACCCACAAAAAATTTCCTAAACTTGGTTTTGTAGGATTATTGATGAAAAGCAAGTGATTCGCAAGAAATTGTTAATATATTTCCAAAAAAGAAATTAACCGAGAGTCTCACAGCCATGTCACTGGGAAGATTAATTTTTCTGTACCATCTGGAACATCAAATGGTTCAAACTTCCTCATGGTTGCATTCTACATTCAAAGATCTTTCCAACGAGTACTCACACGCCCAAATCCGAGTTAAAATGAAGAAGTTATGCACTCTGACAAGTTGAGAAGAAAACAGTCAAGGTCGTGAAAGTATTACGCGACTCAGAAGCATGTCGCGACCAAAATCCTGGTCGCAACAAAAATGCTGCAGAAATGCAACCCAAAAAAGGCCGAAAATTGATATTTTGACCTAATTTGCCCATTTCACCCTATGACCATATATATATTCGCTTTTAGGTAAAGAGGCAAAGTGAAGATTGAGAGCCTCTCTCATGGGGCTTTCTAGACCGCCTACTTCCAGCTTATCTACGTATTTTGATTTGTTTTAGATTTTATAGTTTTGTGAGCAGCTTTTTATTTCTATTGAAGAGATTTCCGTGTCAGATAATTGTAGATTCGTATTTCACTAAGGTTCACAAAGATTGAAGCTAAAAATCTGGATTTTCTCTCTCTCATGGGTTTTCTCTCGCTAAACTGCCCATTTTCTTAGTTTTTACTGCAGATTTTATTTTTAATAGATCTTAGAGTAGTTTTAGAGCAGATTTTTATTTCTATTGAAGAGATTCAAAATAGACTAAATATTCAATTTATTTGGTATCGTCGAGGCTAAGATTTAAGCTCAAATATGGGTTTTTCTTCTTTCTCTTGATTTCTTTCTTCATTTTCTTACTTTTTTGTTTGATTAGTGATGATTGGAATCAGTAATTGAACATTAAACACCCTCTGTGGTCAGTTTAATCTGTTGAACATTCGCACTTGCGCTCGCTTATTTTGTGGGTTTGAATACCTAATTTATATAATTGTACTGCTCATATAATGAATTGTTCGGAATATTTAGTAGCTTATACCCAAAAAAGAGTCAGATCTTTGCTCGATTTCCAGAGGCCCTCTCGGAAAGTGGACACAGAGATGGAGATTCCTGAAAGTAAAGAGAGCGTAACTTAAAAAGGTTAGACTAATATCTTGGAATTAATGAACTCTGAAAAATTACTTTGATAGATCACTAATTTACTCATGGTGTGAGGATTAATTAGATGATGTATCAATTTAGTTGATCAGAGGTTTCTCCTTAGTCTGATGAAAGGATCTTGATCCCGTGTTAGCAAAGATCTAATCAAGGAGATATAAAATTTTATTAGATTTGAAGGACGAGATACCAATTACATTGGAGAAGGCTTGCATTATCCTGTCTATGGCAAGAATTCATTCGAGAAATGGTCAGAAGTATTGAAAAGAAAACAATCAAATCTTAAAGAGTGCCAAATTTTACAAGTAGCTATTTAGACCATTTGTCCCCGAAAAGGAATATGGATCTCTAACTAGTGAAATGTATGGTGTATGGAGAAAACCTAGTTATACTACTGCTCTGGACAAATCTAGCATTCAACTTTTACAATTGTTGCGCTTTCAAGGAAATGCAAACTGTTTTGTAAATAATTATCCACATCCCTAGTGACTCTTCATACCTTTAGGAATTAAGTAAATGCTTATTCAGGTAGATTTTAGGATTAGTTTTAAATCAGTTTTTATTTCAATTAAATTGATTTTATTCCACATCCTATTTGATCGCCTAAATAGTGAAGAGCCCTTGTAATCTGGGGAGGATCAAATCCCACCAGAGAACTCCAACTCGGTGGGTACGATATCCTAATTCTGTAGTCCACTTTATTACTTGGTATGACTCAGGTACTTCAAGGGAAGGGGCCGAGTGTTGGTAATACTTTCATTTCGCCAGTACACTTACTTTTGTTTCAAATCAATTTTGAGTATTTACCACATTCACCCCTTGACCATAATTTCACATATACATCATTCGTCTCTTACAAGTTTTCGCTACGTTGCCGGGATTGGTGCGGTTCACTTCTCTCACAGTTGACATTTTGAAGAACTAGTAATTTTCTAATTTAAAGTAATTTTTATTTTTATTTTTATCTTTTGGTTGTGATTTGTTTTTAGTTAATTTTTATTAGTATTTTGTACTTTATTTTCTTTTGTTTTTCTTCTCTATTTGTTGGTACTTACGGAGAACATTCAATAGAAGATAGATTTGCCCATAGAAGCCAAGCTTCAACTACTTCTCTTCCATAAATTGACCAAAGAATCTACAATGACTCACCATGGAACAAGGAGTATTGCCTTATCAAGGGAGTTCAAATCCCATTACTCAAGAGAGGAAAGAAGAGTTGTCTCCCTATTAAGGAGCATATTTTATCATACATGGAAGGAACAAAGAGGATTAATCTTCATGAGTGGTAAATTCTGCAGATTTAGATGCCTTCCAAGTCAACACTAGTGCTAGATTTAAAATGTAGAAGCTCAACAGGACACTGGTCCAAGCATTCAAGGAAAATTTCTAGGACCTCTCCTAGTAACACTTTGCCAAATCCCAATGAATGCAGCTTTGATACCTCAGCAAGCAGCGTAAATTTCTATCCCCGAACTCCATGGAAGAAGGAAAATGAGTTGAAATCGAGAACAAGGCACTTCTAAACAACTTAGATGATGAAGAGTCATTATCGATAAACCGAAATTTGAAGAAGTAAGTCAAGTAATGGCTATTGAAAACATTTGGTGAAGATTGACACATTTACCTTCCCCATGGATTTTGTGACTTAGTGGCATCAAGGGGATCTACAAAATTTCATATGCTAAGAAGACTACTTTTCCTCAAGCCAAGCATGGATTGACATCAACAAGGGGGAGCTCACCTTGCCAGTGAGGAGAAAGCAAAGTTCAATCTTCACCAACCATTACCTTGATGGAGCAAGAAAGAGCCATGTGCGCAAAATCGCAGCCTTGCTTCAACTGAAAGTGGCACATGTTTGAACAAATTCCCTTAAGCATAAATGTGTTTACATCTACTTTTACATGAGGGATTGTTTTGAAGAAATTGTGGCTCGAACCAACCATAATTAAAGGGATTTGAGTTTATTTCTCTCTATTCAAAACTGGAAGAAAAACATCCTTTGAAATAATGGTTATGAAGAGGAAGTGCTTCAAGATGAATGATTGGTCAAATGGAAGCACTAGTACTTTCCTATGAGTCTAGCTGGACTCTAAAACGGAGTGTACTTCGAGGCAACCTAAGCTAAGTAATAAGGATTCTATCCATTCTCTTTTTCTTTTTCTATTTTAGTTATTTTATTTGTTGCTGTTTTTTTTTATCATTCTGGGATGAAAAGTCCAACAAAGGTTTTAACTTTGTTGTTAGTGTTTTCAGAATAAGATAAGCTCAAGCTCAACATGTTGTCGCTGACTATTTGCAAGAGCGAAGGCAAGAAGTTGGAAAGTGGTTGATGTAATTATAGTGTTTGAAGTGTGAAAAAATGGAGTAGATGTTCATCAAATTGTGTTTTTGAGATGAAAAGAACCAAATTGAACTTAAATATAAAGTTGGAAGGTTCATGATCATGCTTGAGGAGAATTGAAGACAAGAGATGAGTTTAAGCATGAATGAAAGCATTAAGGGTTGCTATTGAGGAATTTTGAGAGAATATATAAGTAATAAGGACTTTAAAGGATAGCAAGTGATATGGGCAAGAGACAAAGCAAGGAGAACCTAAGGGAGTCAAGAAATCATCACACCGGATAGCATTGAACATTCTGGATTTTCTCTGTATTGATCGAGGCTCCAAATGGTTCACTCAGCCGATTAGTGCCCAAAAGAGCTATTTCAACCCTATTCAAGATGTTTTGAAGCTTTTGTGCACTAATCATGTCAATTAAGCCAATTGATGTGCAGGTCCACTTAAGACCACTCGATACCATTTCGGTCATTGGGTAATTTTGCGTCTTGAGTACCTCAGCCATTTATGCTAAAGATTTGTTTTCAACCATCAAAAATGAATGAATCTGAAGTGGATTTGAAGGGAAAGTGATGCAGTGGCAAAAAAGGAAGATGCAAGTGAGCAATGCAAAGAAGAAAGAGTAATCCCAGTGAATGGCTTATGATTGCTGTGGGCTCATCGATCATAAAATTTCAAGAATCATAGTTTAAAATCTCAATCCTAGCGAAATCGTAGGGCTCCCGCTAGCTGTGCTTAAAATCCACTGCGCTCAGCTTAAATTCAACCAATTCGCCATCTCACATAATTTTCACAAATAATAATTTCGCTAGCTAGCAAACTAATTCGTTGATAGAGAATAATTTTCACTCGTTATCTCAGAGAATTTCTCTTAGGCTGCGAAATTTCGCTAGACTAGCTTAAATTTTGCCATAGCTTAAATCTCCTCGCATAGCTTAAAATTGTCATTTCCCCCGTGATTTTTGTATTCTTGACCCCAAACAACCCCGTTTTGGTATTTTACCATTTTTAAATTTTTATGTAATTTCCTCTACATTGGGTACTTGGTAGTTTCACACTTAGTTGTACTATATAAACCCCCACAAGTTTGTAACCCTAAGCAACTTTCTTTTCATTTTATGTAACTTTTCCGCAATTTTCATTTTGTGGTTTCATTCGCTTCTTCTCTTCTTTCTTTCATTTTCTAGCCGCCAAACACACCCTCGGAAAGAATACAACTTAAGGGATGCATGGCTAAGCCTCATAGCCTTGAAGAGGAGGGTTGCTAGCTTGGCTTAGTGGGCTACTCACAGTTGTCCCCATGTCGTAGAATGTTCCACTCGCATTTATGGTTCCCAACCTTCCAAACTAGGGTTTAAATGCCATTTAATGTCCCTTCTCGGGTCAATACTTATCATGCTTTGTGGTTCAAGGCATTTTAATGCTAGATGCACTGACATTCCTTTAGATGTCATTTACGAGCCGTGGAGGAGGTTGAATGTCAGAGTTTTAAACCTAATGGACTTGGATGCATAATACTTGTGTCGACTCAACAGAGTGGTTCTAGGTTAGGGTTTTATAATAAACAAAGATCCTGCTATGGCTTACCATATGTTACTTGCCATAATGCGAGGATATAACCCGGAGGACACTTTATTAGGGCCCCATGTTATCAAGCTAGTGACCTAAACCTTCAAGGTTACCATTTCACACTTCACTTTAAGCTATTGCGCTTAGTCGTTGAACATAACTCCCCACTGCTTTTAACAAAAACTGAAATCCAAACAAAAGCTCTCACCATTTCCAAACACCGATGTAAATCATTCATGTGGGATGAAAACCCATCCCCGTGTTCGAATTTAGACCGCTTATGTCAGCAGAGCTTGACTACGGCAGTAGGAGGAACTTAGGACTACAAATTTGTTGACTCCTCATCACCCCATCGCGGCACCGAATCAAATGAAGGCCGCCGTCGGGGGATGGTGCCAAACTACGTGATGATGAGTTGGATGTGTACTGTAATCCACATTACAAGTGTAGCGCGACCTTTCGCATCCTTTTGAATTTTATTAGTCAGAATCGCAGGTTTCATAATCTACTTGGCGCTTATCGCATCAAGTTATTGCAGTCAGTTTTTGTTTTAACTAACACTGACCTTTTTGGTAAGTTTGCTTGTGTTCTTTGTCGTGTCTAATTTTGTGTAACATGTGTTTATGCAAAGACTGACAGAGGGACATCGTAGACTCCGCAGAAGAGTGAGTGCACCACTGAACAAAGTCGTGAAATCGCGGTGCACAGTGACCAAATGGATCCCCACCCGAGGAACAAGAAAGTCAACAAGCACCCCCTATGAATCCAACAAAGACATGTGTCGACGAGGGACTACATACACCCTCCTGTGAGTTAGTGCCCCCTCCCGCATCATACCTCCCGCCGAGGATGTGCGCAAGACCCCACCCAAGGCCCCCCGTCTCCCACATTTCCTCATGGTATGGAGAATGAAAATCCATATTCACACATACGGATTTGAGGAGGTATGCACTACTTTCAAGGAAGGTATAACCGATATGATTTGCCTGGCTGAAAGCATTTCCACCGACACTCAAGGACAAAGATAAAATTTGGCTCACCCACTAAGGCCGAACGACAGAAATTGGGTCGATCTTCAAGCTGAATTTTTGAAGAAATTCTTCACAAAGACCAACAAAGCCAAGAGACAGATCTACACCTACCCTACCAGAGATATGCTACACAGGTTCACTACTGAGAGATTTATTATTGTCAGGTTTGGCATACTATGGTTTCTGACAATTTGATTTGCAAAATCATTTAGGCAATGGTATGTCCCCCGCCATGAAACACCGGCTAGAAACCATGTGCGGAGGTGATTTTTAAGCAAAACCCTGACGAGGCTATGGATTTCTTGAGTTATGTTGTTAAACTCCAAGGGCTGATGAGCCGAACCCGAGAGAGGTGGAGAAAATTAGGCCTTCAAAGACACCAAAGGGGAGGAATTTGTAGCCACTCATCGTAGGACATGGAAATGAAAGCAAAAATCTCAACCCTAGCTAGGCGGAGGAGCTAGAAGGAAAGAGGTGCTCTATGAAGTGCAAGCAAGGATCGAAAAACACTCCAGACAAAGCCAACCTATTCACCGCTTGTCAACCCAATGCCAACTAGAGAACATCATCCGACTGGGCCCATCGCGAAGGATTTGATGTCACAGCAGTAAATGTCAGAGGTCAATACAAGCCACAACCTAATGCCCCATATGGTAATACCTACACCTAATTGGAAAAAATCACCTAACCTATCCCGAAAACCTAATCCCGCCTATGTGCCCCCAAGTGCCAAACCACAGTTTGGTTCCTCATCTCAAACCACAGCCACCATCATCCACTTCTCCAGTTGAACAAGCGATACTGAATTTTTGGAGCAAGGTGGGCGGGCAACTCTCAGGAACAAAAAGGGATCAATGCACAATCGGGCACAAAGGATTGATAATGTAGAGAGCAATAATCAACAAGAGAATAGGGGATTAGGGTTTGAGAGCAATCTTAATCGAAAATAGACAACTCAAGATTCAATCACAAAGATCAACAATATTCCGAGGTACAGGAGAGGAAGGTTCCCTTCCCAAACATTGCCAAATCCAAAAGGAGTGCATGAGATAGGTTCATCCATCAATTCAGGAATGGATGAGATGAAGGCTATAATCACCCTAAGGAGTGGAAAAGAGGTTGATCAGCCAATGCCCAAGCCAGTTGAGGAAACCAAAAAGGGAGAAGAATTGGAGCCAGAACACATTTTCCTGAAGGAGGACTCAATGAAGCACTGCATGCCACCTCCATTTCCCCAGGCACTAAGAAGCAAGAAGAAGGCATCCCAAATAAAAGTGTGCATCCTAGAAGTCCTGGCGCTGTGAAGGTGAACATACCCCTTTTGACATCATCAAACAAGTCCCCGCCATGCTAAAGTTTTGAAGGATCTTTGTATAATCAAGAAGCGGTCAGTATCGAGAAAAAGGCATTTTTAATCGAGCAAGTCGGCTGCCATAATCCAAAGCAAGAACCCGCCAAATACAAGGGATCCGTGATCTCCTGGGCCACCCTCAGTTAACACGGCGGGACTCTGTATACAGACAAAGCACCGCTAGATTTAGAGCCGTGTAAACCTACTTCCATACTCCTGTGTATGCGCTAGGCTCGAGTATTTCTAAACCCATCAACATCACTCTATCATCGTCGATCGACGCAGAAAGATCTCTAAGGGAATAGTTGAGATGTGTTATGAAGGTGTACAAATTCTACTCACCCAAGAGACTTTGTAGTGCTCGGTTAATCGAGCCATTAGCAAATGGGCCCAATCATGCCAATTATCCCGGGAAGACCATTTCTGCCACTACCAATGCTGAATCATCAATCACGAAATGGAGTCATGCAACCACATTTGGCAACATGACATTGGAGCTGAACATCTTTCACTGAGTCACAAGCACAACCATTTGAAGGTGAAGGGAAGGAAACAATGAAGTCTCGTCGCTTGATCGAGTTCGTGGAAGCTAACTGGTCCATGAATTACAAGAAATAGCCAACCAAGGCAAGCATGCCCGGGAATCGCCATCGTGAATAATCGCAGAATTTGGTCAGCCCAAATTCAACCAGTGAGAAGCAAATCAACAATGAGGAATCAAGCATCAAGGCATCTAAGACAGCCACCGGGGCTGAGGAGATCCTTCTCCTCACCCTCCATGAGTAGTTCAAAGACTCTCACTTGCTATGTTCTCTAAACCAAATTGGCAGCCTCCATTATTTTTGCTTTTGTTTTAAATCATCAATTTTAATAGTTACTATTTTTAGTAACTTTTCTTTTTAAACAATTTTGTCTTAATTTAAATTCATTTTAAATATTTAAATATATATTTTTTTATATATAATAATTTTTATTTTTAGTATTATTTATATTTTAATGTCGAAAAAAACTGACTCATAGCAAGATCGATTCGCTACACTAGCTTAAACCGGTCCAAAGGGTTTCTACTCCGCCTTTATAAAAAAGAGAGGAGGGGGAGGCTTGACCATATCATCCCCACCGAGCCGCCGTGTCCGTGATCCCCGGTTTTGCCCCGAGCCCCACCGAGAGCCCCGGGTTTTCGCTTCGGGTACTCGCACAAAACCGCTTCTTCACCAAGGCCGGAGTCACGTCGCCGCTACCGCACGCCCAGCCCGTGCTCCGGCTTCCCGAGTCACCGCGCCTTCTCCAGAGCCCCGACCACTGGCCACCGCAGCCCGCCGGCATCAGGCCACCGCCACCTCCCGTCGTGCTGACCCCTGCTTCCGCACCCCGCACGAGCAGCCGTGCCCCGGTCCGGGGCCTGGGCCATCGCAGCCGAGCCTGTTCAGCTAGCCCGCAGCCGGCCGTGCTCGTGCCCCGGGGTCCGCCCCGGCCCCTCGTGCGGAACACCCCCCGCCCGCCTCAGGTTCTCGACATGTACCACGGTCCGCACCCAGGTGGGTCCCGCCCCAGGCCCCAGTCGTTCCAAGACTCCCGAGCAGAGGAGCTGCTCCGCCAGCCTCCACCCCAGGTACCCTAAAGGAGCCCTGGTGGCAGAGGATATCGCATCTTGACGGACCCTTCGGCCCTTCACAAGTGCTACGTAGGAGATCCAGAGGCCCGACTCCAAGGGCCCGCATCTCAGACCTGGGAGTCATCTTCATCTAGGCTGCAGCCATCACCGTCGCAGCACTGCAGGAGAGCCTACGCCCGATTATCCCTAAATTTCGAGGGATCGAGGTTCTTATTCGTCGGGCACCCTATCCCGGGGAATGTAGGGCTCCACTCTAGGGGATTTTCACGGGGAGTCATATTACGACGCTCCTGGCTACGACAAATGACCCCAGATTCCGGACTCCATACACCGATCGAGCATTACCACTCGATTGCTCATGACGCCTAGCCAAGCAGCTCTACTATCCCCTGGTGGTACTACAGTTCTAACATTCCATGACCTCCCAAGGAGCCGGAAATCACGGAGTCTGAATTATTATCGATGATCGTCCGAGTTCTCGCAGCAAATGATATATCACGCATTTGGCCCGCCACCAAGCAGGCAGCTAATTCGAGGTTATCGAGATCGGCCTCGTACCGACTTCAGAGCAGATGGTCCAGCCTGCCGAGACACCACTGTTGGACCCATACTATTCCGGAGGCAGCTTCCGCCTCAGATGCTTCTTATTGATCATCTTCTCAAGATCCACTCTTCCCACCGGCAGCACTACGCCCGGGCCGTGGTGGGGGCCATCCTCGAGGCTCAGACCGATCCCGTAGGGGCTCTGCTCCGCCCTCCAGCCGTGGATGACCACATTACTAAGACTAAGATAAGGTCCACCGAAAGGCCCGGTCTCGAGCAGAGAAGCCCACCCCATTGATGCCACGACCGGCCGAGCGCCATGTCCTAGAGCACTTGGGCTTTCCAGAGGAGCCCCGGATTGAGAGGAGGATCAGATGCCCTCAAGTCCTGACTATGGAGCGAGCTATGGTGATGCCTATTTCTTTTCTCCTCCAGCAGCGGGACCAGGAGGAGGTACCGGACGAGGAGGCAGAGGACTCATAGAGGAGAGATATTCATGCTCCTGAGGTCGAGATGGAGAGGAGTTCAGTGCTAGATGTATCTCCTCCATCTCCCTCTCCACCCGTTTCACCCATACCCAATGACACTCCCACGACTATACATGTGCAAGACGTAAAGACTCCCGAGTACGTTCATGTCAAGACTGTGGAGATAGCAGTGCTATGGATGTCGTATGTTCAAGTACTTACACATGCATCGTCAGCGCAGGATCACTCCGAGCCGAGACCACCTGGAGCGCTGTCATACCATGTCAGCCAGATCATGAGTCACCGTCTCCCGCATGTTCCCGACCATGTAGACAGCCAAACAGCTAAAGATCCCACATGCTGGCCACAAAGAAGAAGAGTTTTCAGATCCACCACCAATTAATGAGACTGAGGTGGCTCACTGTTTCTAACTTTCCTATCCCTATTACATGTCTATGCTTTTACTGAGAGGAAAAGTTAGAGATAGGAGTGTCTTCTGTTATGTTTTTGTATAGTTTTCAACATTATCAACTGCCTACTGATTTTGTTTAGGATTCATGTATTAGCCAATAGTAGGCAGTGATATTTTTGTATGTTTAGCTATATTTCTTGTATTAGCCATTTTGGTTATATCAAAAGCTTTACAAAGACTATTTACAGTTTACTATACTTCAGGCAAAGTACTTGTCTTTATTTTGTGTATCTACTTTTTTCTTTCAATCGACAATTGAATTGCTTTAATTGAACAATTGAATTGCCTTTAATTAGAGAATTGAAACCTCTATTGTTACCTTAATGCTAGGACAATTCCATGGCGATTCGGGGCTTGGTCCATAGAAGTTTTAGCTTTCAACTTAACATCTCCTTAGCTAATTCACACTGCACACCCGCATTGCACTAACAGGGTCAGTGGAAATATGTACTCTTTCACTTTGCAAAGCCTACTTAGACATGATGACAACTCCATAATAGGTTAGTTTTACCTATGTATAAGGCCAATGTGTCTTCCAAAAAAGGAAAAGAAGAAGCAAAAGAAAAGAAAAGAAGAAAAGAAAAATAAAGCCGTGACTTTTCGCCTTGGAAACCCGAATACGGTCCGAGGGGTATACGGCGAAGCCTTGAAGCCCGATGCCCTAAATCTCTGAAGGTCGGGGAGTCATCGACTCTCAGGTTCGTTATACGGCGGATCGTAGAGCGAGCGTGTCAGAGGTGCGACCGGTCACCCGGAGTCCGGGGGCGAAACCCGCAGAGTTTGTGGTCAAGGATCCTTTCGCTTAATGCCCTAAACCCACCGTCAAGTCACCTGGACCCCGCATGGATTCATGGTGAAGTTGATGATTCGTACTACAAGAGGTGATCCGAATCAACAAAATTTATATCCGTTCCTCCTACCGCCGTAGTCAAGCTACCGGCAAAGATAGCCTGCCTAGGGCCTAACAATGTGGACGGGTTTTCTTCTGCATGTGATTCGAGGAAATCAAAATTGGTGAATTAAATTCTCGATTTTAAGGCTTCTGCAAAAAAATGGAGTTGATGGTTGGAAACCGAATTTAAATAAAATAAAATGTAAAATAGAACTCCTCAAGCAAGGCCACCGAGTTTAAGATCCTAGCAACTAAGAGGTCCCCGGTTAATTTCTCACATTGGGAGGATGACATATAGTCATCTCCCGAACCTGACTCTCATTTGGCATTAAAACCTAAACCCTACAATTTTTCGAGAAAGCATTTATTTAACATTTGGCGGTTCCATACAAAGGAAATCTGTTTTGACTCATCCTACAAATGATTCGTAAAGGGTAACCAATGAATCTCAATGGATCTAATAATAAGCATCCACCTAACCCAAAAGATTACCAAGTATTGATCAAAAGTGGATGCACATACAGTGAAACCCTAACCCCTTAACCTACCTCAGTGGCTCGTAAAGAGCAACTAATGGATATTAGTGTATCTAAAGCTAAGAATACACTAAACCCTAAAAGCTTGCCAAGTATTGGCCAAAGAAAGCACATCAAAGAGCTTTAAACCTAGAAATGAAAATTGGGAACCAAATGACAAACCCGGGCCAGATGAAAAATGGAACCACCAGCAGCTCTTAAAGATCTCACCCCAAAGCAGCCTCTTTACTTCAAGAAGGAAGTGGTTTAGCCACTCATCCTCCAAGTTGTCATCCTTGGAGGGTGTTTGGCAACCAAGAAAGGGAGAGAAAGAGGAGAGAGAAGAGAGAAAACTGAAAGAAAATGAAAAGCTGCGTATGTACTGACAGATTAAAAGTTAGGGTTACAAACTTATAAGGTGGCATATATAGCCAACCCAAATGTGTGAAAATACAAGAAAGCCAAACATTTTGGCTAATACAAGGGACAAGTAAGTAATACACCAAAATGAAGCCTATTGGCACACTACAAAAGATGACAAGGCGTGCAATTTCGCTTGTTGGCTCAAAATTCGCTAGTAGTCAGTAAATTTTCGCTTAGAAGGCTAGCGAAAATCACCAAGAGATAGCTTAAAATGCAAAATTCTCGCTTAGGTAAGGTGATTTCGGGCTAAATTTTACGAAATTTATGTGAGAAGCGAATGGTAAAATTTCGCTTTAGAACAAGGCTCAGCGAATTCTTCGTGTTCAAATAAAATTGGTAATTTCGCTAAGATTGCAAATTTTTCGCTAAGGCTGCGAAATTTTCGCAATCTTACCGAATTCCTCGATTTGTATATCTATCACCGCATTGCTTCCTCGTCCCTCTACCGCACGATTTCATCACTTTGCCTTCATTCTTTCTTTGATTTTCGGGTCTCGTTTGATGGTCAGACAATTGAGTTCAATCTTCATGATTCATCATATGTCTCGATATCAACTCCCAAAGTGACAAAAACCCGCAAAACAACCAAAATAACCCTAAACGGCATAAGTGATACTACAGACTTTGAACACTTCAATTCGGCATAAAATGACATGATTAGTGCGCAAAAAGCACTCAAAACCTATCTAATGGTCTAAATAGCACTGGGTACTAATCACACTTCAACCAAAACGTTGCTAGTCCCTTAGCAATGCAAAAACTAAAAGGAGATATATGGTGATTTTCAAAAGTTTATGATTCAAAAGGTGTATGTACATATATATTACTACTCAAATGAAAAAATTGATACCAAGTTTGAAAACACATGAGAGAGCCAAACCATACAAGAACAAATTTTTAGGTCAATATTGGTTCCATGATTCTCAACTTGAATTTCACCAAAGATCTAATGGTTCCTAACCAGATTGAGCCAATAAATTGCAAAATTATTACCTCTCCCCAACCTAGCTAATGGCATGGCCTTAAGATGTTGAACAACCTAGATAGGGATAGCTACACTTTTTTTTTCTTTATTTGAATAACATTGTAGGGTGCAATGCTCAAAACTCGATTTCACCAAAGTCCGCGGTAACTGGGTCCACCGATGACTTCCCAACCAATTAAGGCTTAGGGCATCAGTTTCAAAAAGGATCACTCACCACAAACTCTACAGTTTCACCTGACTCGAATGACTTCGAGAACTAAGCACCTACAATACGCTAAACCTTACCTATTCAATTCGTAACGAACACTAAGTCGATGACTCCCAACCACCAAGGTTTAGGGCACCTGCTTCAAAGGCTTTCGCCATACACTCCCTGACCGTGCCTCGGCTCTCCAAGCAAAACTTCACCGACTTTATTTTTCTTTTTCTTTCTTTTCTTTTCTTTTTCTTTTTCTATTCGCTTTTCTTTCTTTCCTTTTCGGGAAGACAACATTGGTCTTCAAGTATGGGTAACACAAACCTATCCTAGGTTATCAACATGCCTAAGGCCGGCTTTGCAAGGCGAAAAGAGGTACATAATTTCACAACCTATCGTATAACTGTGTGCAAGGTGTGAATTAGCCAAGGTGGAATGTCTAAGTCAATACGCTGAACTACATCACCCAACCGAATCATGCATGGAGTTGTTCTCTAACATTAAGGTAACATGCAAGTTTCAATTTTTCAATTAAAGGCAATCTAATTGGCCAATTAAAGCAATTCAATTGCTCAATTGAAGAAAAAACTAAGCATAATAAACTGTGGGACACAAAAAGATTTTGTAAAAGTGACGTAAACTATATATATAAATGTAACAGATAGCTTTTGATATAGCCAAAATGGCTAGTACATGGCTAACCAAGTTTAAACATACAAAAGATATCACTACCTACTATAGCTACTACATGAATCCTACACAAAATTAGTAAAGTAATGATAAAGCCTCGATAACTATACAAATGTGATAGATGACACTCCCACCTAACTTTTTCCCAACCAAAGTATAACCACATGTCTCCACCGAGTAGGATCTGAAGCTAGAGAAGGAGTGCGACCACCTCACTCTCGTGATGGTGTGGATTCCTAGATCCGTTGCCACGCCGCAAGACATCCAAGGAGGTCGGAATCACGGAGCCTAGGGAATGCCTGGTTCGGTGCTCCAACCGAACCTAATAGTTCGAACCAACCACCGTGCCATGCAATGGTGGCGAAATGTCAGGTTCGATGTAAAGGGCAGAGGCTTGTACAAAGGGCCACTAATTTCCTAATGTTTTCATACACGCAAACGATAAAAGGCCTCGTGGTGGGTACTGAGGGGTGAATCAGGCTCGGGTGTGAATTGTTTTGTTAAGGTGGTATACAATCGAGATGGCAAAGTGACTATTGGTGGCTTGGGTAATGGGATTTTGGGGCTCTTCCATTACTTTCCTCACTCAACAAGGGAAGAATTTCTTTCTTCTTTTCCACGGCCCATATACTATACCTAATCAGAGAGACTCATAGCCCCTCAGAGGAGCTTCACCGATTCAACTTTCACCTCCCGAGGTCGCAGCCGAGCCCGCCCACCCAAAATTGCTTCTACAAGCACTCATCCCCTCCGCATTCTCCTCCTGACGAATCAAACTCGACTGGGTGAGCTTGGTGATGGACTCCCAGGATGTCCAAATTTTTTGATCACCATTGAACTCCATCCACCCTTTGCTCCAGGAGCCTCCACCGTCTCACTTCCTATTAGCCCAACATTCACTCCGCCCGGTCCTCTATGAAATTGTCCACTTGTTTGCTCAAATTCGTGATGGCTTGCTCAAATGTGGGATAAGGTGGTGGTTGTTGTCACGGTGAAACGGGGCATAATAAAGAGGAGGTTCGGGAGGTGCATATTGTGGAGGTTTTTGGTTCCTATGAGGAATTTGTGTGGATTCCCCAACTATGGTCAGTAAGTACTACCATATGGTGAACTCATCCATCGGGTCTCGAGTCCTCACGGACATGTATCCTCTGCAGTTCCCCCTCCCGACCGTACGCTTCTTCATACTGGGGTTCCATTTTCTCTCAATTCAGACCACTAGAAATGCAATCTTGCAGTAGAAATAGGGCCACACAAAAACAACACAGAAACGATCCTGCAACACTGTTTTTTTTTTTTTTTTTTATATGAAATGAAAAGCAAATGACAGTAATATATAAAAGCACTCACTGCAAGATTTCAGGATGTAGATCAAGTGTTTCACATCTCCTCACTTGCACTAAGGCACCATCCCCTAACGGCGCCATTTGGATTCGTGCTACGCAGGGTGATCCTAATCAACAAAATTTATATCCTGTTCTTTCCCATCATAGAGTCAAGCTACCGCAAAGATAGCTGCCTAGTATCGAAATACAGGATGGGTTTTCTTCGCATTAAATGATTTGAGTGAAATCAAAATTATAAATTAAATTTGGATTTTAAGGCTTGGTAAAAACTGTGGAGCGGATGGCTGGAAACTGAATTTAAATAAAATAAAACAAAATAGAACTCCCGCAGCAAGCCACCTAGCGAAGATCCCAGCTAACTAAGAGGTCCCCTGGTTAATTTCTCACTGGGGAGGATGACATATAGTCATCTCCGAACCGATCTTCATTTGGCATTAAACCTAACCCTAATAATTTTCCTTTTCATAGAAAGCATTTATTTAACATTTATGGTTCCATACGCTGAAAATCAAGCTTACTCATCCTACAATGATCTGTGAAGGGTAACTAATGAATCTCAAAGGATCTAATAATGTTAATCCACCGAACCCTAAAAGATTACCAAGTATTGACTAAAAGTGGGATGCACATACAATGAAACCCTAACCCCTTAACCTACCCTGGTCAGAAGTAATCCACGGATATTAGTGTATCTAAAGCTAAGAATACACTAAACCCTAAAAGCTTGCCAAGTATTGGCCAAAGAAAGCACATCAAAGAGCTTTAAAACCTAGAAATGAAAATTCGGGGAACCAAATGACAAAACCTCCGTCGCATGAAAATGTTGGAACCACCAGCACCCCAAAGATCTCACCCTGCAGCCTTACTTCAAGAAGGAAGTGGTTTTAGCTCACCCATCCTCCAAGCTTGCCATCCTCGAGGTGTTTGGCAAATCAAGAAAGGGAGAGAAAGAGGAGAGAGAAGAGAGAAAATCGAAAGAAAATGAAAAGTCAAGGTATAAAATTTAATGCATTAAAAGTTAGGGTTACAAACTTATAAGGTGGCTTATATAGCCAAACTCCAAATGTGTGAAAATACAAGAAAGCTTCCAACATTTGGCTAATACAAGGACAAGTAAGTAATACACCAAAATGAAGCCTGATTAAGCATTAATTACAAAGATGACAGTTAGTAGGCACTACAGGTTTCAAAAATTCGCTTGAAGGGTAGAGTCATTAGCCAGCGAAATCATTCAAGAGACAGCTTAAAATGCAAAATTTCGCTTAAAGTAGCAGGATTAGTTAGCGAAATTTCGCTAGCTTAGCTTAAAATTTTATGTGAGTAGTTGAATGCAAAATTTCGCTAGAAATCAAAGGCCTAGCGAAATTCCCGGTGTCTAGCTTAAATTGGTAATTTCCGCTAAGATTGCAAAATTTTCTAAGGTCAAGGAATTTTCGTAATCCCAAACAAATTTTCGCAATTCAGCGAAATTCCTCGATTTGTATATTCATCACCGCATTGCTTCCCGCCCCCATCGCATCGATTTCCATCACTTTGCCTTCATTCTCTTGATTGTCCGTTTGATGGTCGACAATTGAGTTCAATCTTCATGATTCATCATATGTCTCGATATTGAACCCAAAGTACGCAAAACCCGCAAAAAACAATCCAAAATAACCTCTTAAACTAAGATAAGTGATACTAAGTAGACTCAACACTTCAATTATATAATGACATGATTAGTGCGCAAAAAGCACTCAAAACCTATCTAATATAGGGTTCAAAATAGCACTTTTTGGGTACTAATCAGTCGAGTTTTTAGCATTGCACCCTATAATGTTACCAAATAAAGAAATAAGAGTGTAGCTAATCCTATTTAGGTTGGTCAACAGTTTAAGGCCATGGCAGTAGTTAGGTTGGGGGGAGGGAATAGTTTTGCACCTTATCGGCTCAACTGGGTTACATTAGGAATACCTAGACTTTGGTGGCAATTCAAAGTTGATTTCTGATCCGATATCGCTTCTAAACTAGTTCTTATATGGTTTTTGCTCTCTTATGTTTGCTGAACAGGTGTAAAATTCACATCTTATTTTAAAGGTAAAGCTAGCCTCAGACATACACTTTTTGGACCACATACACTTTTTGTAAAAACATCGCATACATACCCTTTGTTTTAGCATCACAGGACTAGCAACGTGCTCTGGTTGGGGATGTGGATTAAGGCCCAAAAGTGCTATTTTCGAGCCCTATTCAAGATAGGTTTTCAGTGCTTTTGGCGCACTAATCATGTCAATTAAGCCAATTGATGTGTGCAGTCCAATTTAGTACCACCGGCGTCATTTCGAGTTTGTTTTCGTACTTTGTGTGTTCTATGTACCTCACCATTTATGTCAAGATTTACTTGGTGGTTTTCAACCATCAAAATGAAAGAATCTGGGCGGATTTTCAAGGAAAGTACGCAAGTGAAGGAAGATGCAAAGGAGCAATGCAAAGGAAGCAGAGCAACCCAGAATTCGCAGATTGCAAAATTTCACGGGATTTCGCGGTACTTTCGCAACCATAGCGAAAATTTCCTCGCAATCCCAGAAATCGGGAAATTTCGCTAGCTAAGAAATTTCGCTAATTAATTTAAATTTACTATGCCTAGTGAAATTAACCACCCTCGCTATTCATAATTTTCAAGTAGGTTAGCCGAATTTCGCAGCTAGCTTAACATCTGCTGATACGAATTTCTCACTCGCTTATCTCGTAGAATCTCGCTAGCTAGCGAAATTTCGCTAGACTAGCGAAATTTTCGCTATGCTAGCGAAATTCTCCTGCATAGCGAAATTGCTGCCCCTGTGATTTTTGTATTCTTGACCCCAAACGACCCCGTTTTGGTGTATTACCATTTTAGCCCTTATGTAATTTCATATTTTTGGTATTTTGGTAGTTTCACACTTTGGGTTGTACTATATAAACCCCCACAAGCTTCAGAACCCTAAGCAACTTTCACTTTGCATGTGAATTTTCCCGCAGTTTTCATTTTAGTGGTTTCATTTGCTCTCTTCTCTCTCTCTTCTTTCTTTCATTTTCTAGGGCTTCCAAACACACCCTTTCGAGGATGACAACTCAAGGGATGCTTCAAGGAGCCTCATAAATTTTGAAGAGGAGGGTTGATAGCCTGCTTAGGGCTAATCATGTGTCATTCTCATGTCAGAATGTTCTGTAATCGTATTTATGGTTCCCAACTTTCCAAAACTAGGTTAATTACTTAATGTCCTTCCCTTTGGTCAATACTTGTCATAAAGTTTGTGGTTCAGGGCACTTAATGTTGACACCCTGATATCCTTTAGATGTCATTTAAGAGCCACTGTGAGGAGGTTGAATGCTAGAGTTTTAAACTGAATCGACTTGGATGCATAATACTGTGTCGACCCACTTCCTCGTGAGGGTTCTATGGTTAGGTTTATATAAAATAAAGATCCTGCTGGCTTTGACTATATGTTACTGTCACACTAGATATAACCCGAGGACACTTTATTAGTCCTATGTTATCAAGTTAGTGACTAAACCCAAGGTTACCATTTCACACTTCACTTTGCCATTATGCTTAGTCAAGCAACATAATAACCTCTAATCGCTTTTAACAAAAATCCGAAAATCCAAACAAAGCCCTCACCTACTTCCAAACACCGATGCAAATCATTCATAGGATGAAACTGTCCCAGTTCGACCTCTAACGCTATGTCAAAGAGTCGACCACGGTGCTAGGAGGAACTCAGACTACAAATTTTGCTGATTCCAGCACTGTCCCACCGTGGCACGGTAATCATCAAAGCCCATGAGCACATTCAAACGGAAGAGCTTTCCACCAGTCCTTACACATCCAATTAGAGCTAAAATGTGAAGGAGATATGAGTATAACAAGTTGGATAAAAATGTGGGTGCCGAAAGGGTATCGCCGACGTGACTAAGACCACAAATAATAAACAGAGGCTTTTTAACCCTTAAAACCCATTTTTCTTCTTCCCGCTTTATACTTCCATCTTGCTCATACTTCTTCTCCAACCCTTGCAACTTCCAGCCACTTTCAAATTCATTTCCCATCCACTTAAATCCTAAATCACATTCCTCCCCAATCCATCTCCATCATCTTCAAGCTTCAAACCCATCACAAACCCACAATCTTACCTTTGTCAACCCCCAATTTTCCATCCATCATTCCAAGCATCAAAGAGGAGTTACAATGGAAGAAAATTTTTGTGCTTGGATTGTTTGTTTTGCCCTTTGTGGATCATTGTTGATCAGGAGTGATTTGCATGTATTGAAGGAGGTTTTGAAGAATCAAAACTCACTCATTCGAGGCGAAGGAAGTCAGAATAATTCAAGTGTTTGAGAAAATGCCAAAGCCACTTTCATGGCTCCAAAGAAGCAAAAGAGTATATCAAGGGGTAGTACACCAATGTCAATGTCTGAAAATCATCAAGGTTCCTAACTTACATCTTAGTTTGGTATATTTTTTTTAGTTAGAGTTTACTGAAAGTAATCTGAGTTTTGCTTCGAGTCATTGATGTCAATAAGGACCATAAATGAACCCTTGGCATATGGACAATATTAGAGATAATAGGATCTAATGCTTAATGAGTTATCTTTAATAGACTATTTAGCTTCATTGGTTTCTCAAAATCATAATGGGTCACTAAGTACCCTTGAAAAAACGCTTTTGTTTGGGTTAGAGAAGGTTTATGAGAATCCATCTAATTTTGATCTCCATAGGTTCTAGAACTCTGTTCACATTTCACTGAGGCGAAATCATAGGCAACACAACAATTGGAGAAATGATATAGGCCATCCTTGAAAGATTGTGCCTCAACTTCTATTAATATGCATATGCATATTCCCAGTACCAAGATATCGAGCCTTAAAGAGCCAAAATTCGTTTTATAAAGAACCAAGTTTGAAGTCAATAACCTTCCTATATTCACTATCTCCTCAATAAAGAACCAAACTCACCCATAACACGAGGATTTGAACATAATTGAGAAATGTGGGGCGAGGAGCAGTTTGGGGGAGTTATTTTTCCATAGGAAAATAACCCAAATTGGTTGAAATGAGTTGCTGAAAATCAAAAGAAGTTGTCAAAAAAAAAAAAAACAGAAAATATCATGTAAAAGAAGGACAAATACAATAAAAAGTCAAGGAGGAGGAGTCTAGCCTCGTAGCCTTCCTTCCCTGTATAAGTAAATCCTATATGCCTCAACACCTAGTACCCTAAGGCCAATTGGTCTGAGCTTATTTACTAGCCTGCTTAAGGGTTGGTAAAGTTTAAGGGGGTTTTGACATTGCACTACCAATAACCTTGTCTTAAAGAAAAAGCTTCTTGGTGTTTGTTGAAAGAATGCGTAATTTGTGCGTAAAGTAATATGAGGAGTATGGAAGGATGCACCTAAACAAATTTTGGGGGTGTCTGAGAGTGCCACTATGTCGACAAGAATCGATGGAGTAGAGTCAATGCGTAAAATATAGATGCTTGGGGTAAGTTTTCTGAGCCTAAAATGACTACTCAACTACCCCTACCCAAGCCTTACACATGTTTATAAAGACCTACTGGATTCGGGAATTGTGTGTGCCTACATTAGCGGAGAGTGATAAGAACAACAAGCCTATGGAACCTAAATAAATTATCTTAGGAGATCCGTATTTATCTCACTCTCATAAACTCATCTAGCTTCTTGCAATTGTTTGATAGGGAAGACACACACACTAGTGAGAACCATGATCTAAATTTGTCTATTATGAGATTAATCTACTCATTAAAATGAATAAATTATCTTGACATCTATATTCCTCATTCCTGTAAGGGCAATTCTCGAGACACATATCGTTACACCCTTGCAAAGCTCTAATTACTCGCTTTTGGTTAAATAAAAAGGGTGAAACGAACTCTTCTCTTCCATTGCTCGGGGGCAACTTTCTTTCTCTTTGCTCGAGGACAAGCAAAACTTCAAGTTTGGGGTGTTTGATGAGTGCAAACTTATCTATGTTTTGGAGTTCATTTCACATGCTATTTGTGCATTTAATATCCATATTCATGTAAACCTATAAAATTTCCTCAAATTTGGTTTTGTAGGATTATTGATGAAAAGCAAGTGATTTGGCAAGAAATGAAAGCAATATATTTCCAGTTAAGAGTCAACCGAGAGTCTCACAGCGCGCTACTGGAAAGATTAATTTTTCTGTACCATCTGGAACATCAAATAGTTCAAATTCTCTCATGGCTGCATTCTACATTCAAAGATCTTCCAACGCAGTACTCACGCCCAAATCCGAAGTTAAATGAAGAAGTATGGCCCCGACAAGTTGAAGAAAACAGTCAGCTGGTCAGAAAGTATGTTATGACCAAGAGAGTATGTCGCGAATAAAACCTGGTCGCGACAAAAATGCCGCAGGAACTGCAAAGGCCGAAAATTGATATTTTGACCTACCTCAGCCCATTTCACCCTAGACCATATATATACTCTGCTTTTTTAGGTAAAGAGTAGCAAAGGAAGATCGGTTTCATGGGGTTTCTCTCAGACTCATTCATTTTTCCAGCTTTATCTACGTATTTTGATTTGCTTTTAGATTTTAAGAGTAGTTTCAGAAAGGCATTTTTATTTCTATTGAAGAGATTTCTTGCCGTATAACGTAGATCTTAGATTTCACTAAGGTTCGCATTAAAGATTGAAGCTTAAAAACTGGATTCTCTCTCTCTCATGTGGGTTTTTCTCTCAAACCCGCCCATTTTCTTAGTTTTTGTCAGCAGCATTTTATTTTTAATAGATCTTAGAGTAGTTTTAGAGCGCATTTTTATTTCTATCAAGAGATTTCGTTGTACTCGATATTCAATTTATTTACTATTGAGGCGAAGATTTAAGCTCAAATCTGCTATTCTCTCTTTCTCTTGATTTCTTCTTCATTTTCTCTTACTTTTGTTTGATTAGTGATGATTGAATCCAAAGAATGGAACATTAAACACCCTCAGTGGTCAGCTTAATTCCATTGAACATCTCGTATTTGCGCTTTTTCGGCTATTTCAGGGGTTTGAATACTGAATTATATAATTGGTACTCTGCTCATATAATGAATTGCCTGTATTAGTAAATTTTTATACACAAAAAAAGAGTCAGATCTTTGCTCGATTTCCATGAGGCCCTCTTTGAGGACACAGAGATGGAGATTCCCTAGAGTAAAGAGCTATGAATCTCAGGTATGCTAGACTAATATCTTAGGGAATTAATGAACTCGAAAATTACTTTGATAGACTACCAATTTACTCATGGTGTGTGAGGATTAATTAGATGATGATCAATTTAGTCGATCGTGTGAGGTTTCTCCTTAGTCTAATGAAAGAATCTTGATCCTGCAGCAAAGGTAAAGATCTAATAATGGAGATAGAAAATTTTATTAGATTTGAAGGACGAGATACCAATACATTGAGAAGGCTTGTGATTATCCTATCTATAGGCCAAGAATTCTTCGCTCCCGAGAAATGGTCGGGAAGTATTGAAAAGAAAAACAATCAAATCTAAAGAGTGCCAAATTTTACAAGTAGCTATTTGGACCCATTTGGCCGAAAAAGGAATATGGATCTCTAACTAGTGAAATGTGGGCGGTGTGTGGGAGAAATCCAAGCTATACTACATTGCTTCTTGGACAAATCTAGCATTCAACTTACAATTGTCGGCGCTTTCAAGGAAATGCAAACCGTTTTTGTAAATAATTATCCTCATCCTAGTGACTCTCTTCATACCTTTTAGAATTAAGTAGTTGTTTATTTGGTAGATTTTTGTGGATTAGTTTTAAATCAGTTTTTATTTCAATTAAATTGATTTTATTCCACATCCTATTTGATCACCTAAATAGTGAAGAGCCCTTGTAATCGAGGTGATCAAATTCCAATTAGAGAGAACCTCCAATCCTCGTGGGTACGATATCCGGACTCCTAGAGTCCACTTTATTACTTGTATGACCCGTGCACTTGCGGAAAGGGGCTGGAGGTTGGTACACTTTCTTCATCTGCCTTTGAGTACACTTACTTTTGTTTCAAATCAGTTTTTAAGTATTTACCACATTCACTCCCTTGACCATAATTTCACATATACATCATTTTGGTCTCTTACAGAAACACCCAATATAATGGGAAGATGTTGATTTTGAAATTATTTGTTTGTCAGTTGCATGCATATGGATCAATCCTCATTACTTAAATTTCTCTGCATATTGAGTAATCCGTAGTACTCGAACTTCTACTCACTATACAGGCGGTTTTAATTTTTATTTTTCATTAATTTTATGAAACAAAATAATTCATATATGATGATGGCCTTTCCAAACCATCATACTTGAAAACGCTGCTTCTCATTTAAACTTTAATAAAGTATTAACCAATAATAAATAGTTATAAATAAAGAACACTATCAAAATAAAAAAATACTGAAATCCATTTTTTTAGGAGAATATATTTTTTGCTCTTTGTTCTCTTTTATTTGGCTACATTGCTTTATCCACGCTGAGCTTTGAACCTAAACATCCCATAACCCCATTCCAATATTTTACCACTTGAACCAGGCTTCAAAGTCCTCTTATAACACTATTATTTCTACAACTGACTGCTAAAAATGTGATCATCGATAAACAAATTAATTTAACCATCAGAAAGATTATTCTATAGTCTGGTTTAACAAAAAAGTGAACTAGGTAAAATTTGTAAATGATAAGAAAAATTAAAATGAAATAAAACTCACATCATCTGATAGAGAGTGGATGACACTATTGAATGCCTATCCACATTTTAGAGATGTATTTTAATAATATAGCTTACTAACAACCCAACCATAATGCCTCATCCACCGTCCAAAAGCAATGGTGTCATATCCCACATTGGTTGGTGGAAAAAATTTCTAATACTAAATAAGTATGGACTCCCCTTTACTTAGTTGAGGCATTTTAAAGTCATGAGGGACTTTGGGCGCAAAGAGGACAATATCTACATGGTTGGGTCCAAGTCATCACAAACGGTATTAGAAACGATCCCTGATCCCGATGTGAGGATCTATTCCGTTTGTATGAGGTCTTTGTGTAGCAACCCCCGAGCACGGCTTGACCGGGTTGGCGGATCCGAACCGAAACCTGGGGACGTTTGGTTTATTTCTTTTTATTTTCCGTGTTATTAAATTTTCTTTTTCAAAAAAAAAAGTGTCACAACCCGAATCCCCGACCCGACTCGAATGGCGGATCCGAACCGGAGCCCGGTTTACTCCGACGTTTTCATTTATCTTATCATAACATTTTATTATGTCATTTCGTTGCGGAAGAGGTTTCAGTTTTGGGCAAGCCCATAATCATTTACAAATTCAATGCAATTCGGTTGGCCCATAAATATTTAACAAAATACATTTACAAAGAAGGCATTCATGCTTTTCAAAATGATATACAAAATCAGGTTCGGAGTTTAACCCTTTTTGTTTTAAAATACCACTTGTTCAAAGAAATGATATGCAAATGGCCAGGGGTATATGCTTATGCGCCGTGCTCTCACTATGACTTTGCTTCTTGATCTTGACACCTTGCCTCGATACCTGCGCATAGATAAAACTATACGCTAAGCATTTTCATGCTTAGTGGTTCTATCTGATTCTATTCAATGTCGATTTAACTTGACATGCATTTAACATCAAATATACCTATTATATCAACATATACTCATACTATTCATTTATGCTTTCATTTTACAAATCATTTATCATATCACAACATGCATTTTCAATGCAATAATTCAATTCACAATTCAACTTATGAGATTTAAGCATATACATAAAATCCCATTTATACTCGTCAATGTTGGTTTTTTTACTTTAACTATTCAAATCACATTTCTGACGAATTCCGTTTGATGAATCTCATCCTTATTATCATTCGGTAATGTGCCTATACATTTAACAATTCGGTCTCCCATCATGACGGATGTCGTTTGGTGCACCCCAACATGTGGTATCACTTAAATGCCATACGCCATCATAGGATGCCCGATTGGTTATCCGCCCAGTGGGACATTTCTTCAATATATACGCCATCATGGCGGATGTCGATTGGTTGCATCCCGCCAAGTGGGACATTAGGACAATTTAAAGGTGCCGCCGTGACGGATGCGATTGGTGCATCGGAAATCCGGTGATTCATTGGTATTTCATTCAATTGAATGTAGGGAATTGGCCAGGTGCGTACTACAATTCAATTTATCTTTCACATTCATTCGGTTTTCAAATATCACATTTCAATTCCAAATTCGCTTTCGTATTATCTTTTCAAAGATATACTCAATCTATGTACTTATTTCATGTACTCATTCACGTACTCATTTCATATACTCATTCATGTACTCATTTCATAGTTACTTGGTAAGCTACCAATATACTTGAAATAAGAATAGAGTCAGAGAACAAACCGAAGTTGTCGGATCTAGTTTCCTTCTCTTCGATCTCGGTCCTAGGTTAGGCGATCATCACGAGTCCACTGATCTCGATAACAATCACGCCACTCTTAATTGGATAAACAATTATCATTTTTTTTTAGTGAATGACAATTTATCTTTGTTAGCGGTTTTGGGTTAAGACCTAGTCGCGGTAGCGAACTCCGCTTCGCCGATGCGAGGAGGTATGGTACGCTTTTCCTTTAGTTCTATCCTTGGCCCCAGACCCCGTTAATCATTTCTTAGGGTCTCCAAGCCAATCGGTATCTGAATACAGGACTTATGATTGCAAAAATATGCACAAACGAGGTATTGGAGCCGGTGGTACCGAAGTGCCACTGGCGGTACGGTGCAGTCCTGCTTGCCGGTGGGTACCGGGGTACAGGATTTAGTGGTACGGTACCACTGCCCTACGCATCATGGGTACCGGTACCACTCTTTGAGTAGATTTACCCTTCTGATTTTGCCCATGCTCAATTGGATTTTTGCATTTTCATCCCTCTTTCTTCCACAAACCTTCTCAATCCATCCCATATCAAAAATCCACCATGGAATCCACAAAACAACTCAAGGGTGGTTTAGAAATCAATGAAAACCTTTTCTCCCAAGTTGAGAAACACCACAGAATGAAAAATCATAGACAATGGATGGTTGATTTCTACCATAACTTCTTGAATCTTCTCTTCAAGTTGTTAGATCTTAGGAGCAAGAAGTGGGTAAAGCCAGCAAAACTTGATATCTTGCAAACCTAGCTCTTTCTACCTTTTTCTCCTCTCTTCTTCTCAGCAGGATGGCTCAAAATGATCACCTAAGACCAAGTTTGGTCTTTTAAATCCCTTTTAAGTGTAAGGCCATGTTTGGCCTACACACCCATTTCTCATTTTTCATTTTTGTCTTAACTCACTTAATCTTCATAAGGCCTTGTTTGGCCACTCAACAAATCCAATTTTCCATTTTTCACTTGGGTAAATTTCTGAGTTCAATCAATTTTCATTTAGCATATAACCATATAATCATTTATTCAATATTCATTTAACAATTCCCAAAAATACCCAAGATGGCTCAATTTATACCCGGAATATATAATAATTTTTATCATAATATTCTAGGGTATTTTTGGGGCGTTACGCTTTGTCTATCTAGCTTTGCAATCCCATAGGACACAACCAGGACATTAGGCTGGTGGGGAGAGGGGAAAGGGTGTTTTTCACTTACCACATCGACCAGAGGAAAAAGTTCCTAGCACATATAAGTAAGCAATCATCTTAACCTAGTAGATGTGTTTCAAAGTCCTACAAGCTTTTTGGGCCCAAAAATGACAATATCTACTTTGTTACAAATGATATCCTTCTATTCTAGAATATAATTTTCCATGGCAAAAGTAGGCTTAATGAAAATTAGAAATCTTTCTAAAACAAGTTCTCTTAAAATTTTAAAAACTTGTTCTATTGAAGTTGTTGGATATATTGGAAGTCAACAAAAAATTACAAGTTCCCAAAACAACTTGTTCAGATGAAATTGTAGGATATATTGGAAGTAAGTCAACAAGAAATCACAAGTTCCAACCATCATGATGCACACATTAAACACCATAAAATCCAAAAACCACAATCATAGAAGTACATAACTCAATCAATATCACCAACATAAGTGTCCTTTTATTTCACTTCTCAAAATGCACACATAAACACCCCTGAAAATCCAAGCCACAATCATAGAGTACATAACTCAATCAATATCACCAACATAAGTGTCCTTTTATTTCACTTCTTAAAATGAGGTAAAATTTCTAAGGCCAATGGGAGCTTAGGTAATCATTCTTAAGAAAATTAAGGCGAGAATAAAATGATAAACAAAGTCATAACTTGAATGGATAACTCGAATGGATAATGGAAAGGTCTACACATGTGCATGCATGCACGATTCATTAAATTAAGAAGCGCAATGAGACATACCTTTTCCCACCGCAAGTACAATCAAGCCATGTTGTGCAAGGGAAATGCAGGATTATATAATATGTGATGCTCAAACATGTTTGAATCACCATCCTCTGATTCCTCAAAGGGCATTCAAGTGAATTAAACTCACATGGTTATCCTTCAGGTATGGATCTACGTCATTACTTGGGTAGTAGGTGTCCCCAAGCCCCTTGCTGAATATCTCGATGCCTAGGTTCACAAATGACAATACAACATGTTCCAACAAAAGAAAATTTATTTAGAAATGCTTGCATATTATTTCCCATAATTCACAACCACAACAAAAAATGAAAATGAAGAAAACACACACACAACAGCGCTAGGGAGTTTTAGACTTATAGATACTATCATCCTCATCATCATAATTATCCATGTCAAGTTCCTTCATACCATCAGGTATGTCATTGAAACTTAATCCTGAGTTCTTTGGAGTCTTGTCCAATGCATCTGCAGTGGTTAATGCATAGGCAATTGTATCATCTTGCTTAGCAGCATCAATTTCCATAATTACATCATCCTCCTCGCTTTCATATCTCCAGCTACATAAAACCTTACATCATAAGCACAAAATGGGGCTACCACACCTTCGACCACGGTTTTTCCATTTAAATTTTCATATAAATTCAAAAAACCAAACTTATCATTATATATATATATATATATATATATATATATATATATATATATATATATATATATATATAGTAATTAGTAATATACTTAGTTATAAGCAAGGATAAAAGTATCGTTTTTTAAACAATATATCGGTAACATGATTTTATGGATACATAGGAATATATCAAAGAATATTGTAATCAGAATTAATTGAAGGAAAAATTATATATTTCATTTATCACAAATACCCTATTTATATACAAAACTGATCCCCCCAAATCAAATAGGAAGACTACAAGTTTTCTAATATGATACATCTTTATTTTAATAGTTTTAATTCTACGATAACATAACACTCCCCCTCGAGTTGAGCATAGATGTTGATCATGCCCGACTTATTTACAAATGTGACTTGATCCCGCTTGAGTTTGTAGAAATATCTTCTAATTGCTCTCCAGTCTTTACATATCATGTAGAGATCAACCCCAACTGAATCTTCTCACGGATAAAATGATAATCTATCTCAATATGTTTAGTTCGTTCATGAAATATCAAGTTACATGTTATATGCATGGCAGCTTGGTTATCACATCAAAAGCTTAGTAGTCTTGAAGTTTGTGCCTCTTATCAATAGCTCTATTCGAACTCCGTACTAGACCTCAGGCAACGCAGCTATATTCTTCCATGAGATCAGATTTCCTCTAACAAAGACATAATATCCTGAGATGGATCTCCTATTTTCCTTTAATCCTGCCCAATCTGGATCAAAAAAGCACTCAATTCTAGTATGCACATGCTTCTTATACAATATTCCATGTCCAAGAGCTTCTTTCAAATAGCATAGAATGTACTCCTATATTTCTGATGACCTTCTTATAGGAGATGAGCATATCTTTCAAAGCACTTCTTGAATAAACGATAGTAAGGTAGGATTATTACTATAAGATAATTCAATTTCTCAACCAGTCTTATATATCTCTCAGGGCCTTTAATTAGGTCTCCTTCCTTAGTGATCTACACATTAAGAGTCATAGGAGTATTACAAGGTTTGGCAACCAATTTCCCTATCTCAGATAACAAATCGAGCACATATTTCCATTGAGATAAAAAAATTCCATACTTACTTCTCATGACTTCAACACCCAAGAAATACTTCAACATTCCTAAATCCTTTGTGTGAAACTGGCTATGAAGAAAGGATTTAAGAGATAATATACCTTGGGAGTCACTCCTGTGACAATATCATCCACATACACTACCAGTAGAATAATACCAAAGTGGAATTTTTATAGAGACATAGTGGTGGACTGCTCTTCTACATGCTAAATGTCTCAACTGTCTTACTGAATTTACCAAACCAAGCACAAGGACTCTATTTCAAACCATACAGAGATTTTCTAAGATGATACACCTTCCTTATCTCCCCCTGAGCAACAAACCCCAGAGGTTGCTCCATGTAAACTTCTTCCTGAATATCTCCATGTAGAAAGACATTCTTGATATCAAGCTAATGCAAGTCTCAATCATAAGAAGCAATAAGAGAAATAAACAGACGAACATATGTCAGCTTAGCTGCAGTAGAAAAAGTATCAGAATAATCAACGTCATAAGTCTGAGCATAGCCCTTAGCAACAAGACAAGCCTCTAATATAGCAACAGACCCATCAGGATTAAACTTTATTGCAAACACCAATCGATAACTAATAGCCTTCTTTCCAATAGGTAAAATCACCAAGTCCCATGTGTCATTGTCATCTAAAGCCTGCATTTCATTCACCATAGCACAACGCCAACCAGGGTGAGATAAAGCCTCATGGATAGTCTTAGGAAGAGAGATGGAATCAAGAGATGCAATAAAGGAACAAGAGGAAGACAACAAATGGTTATAGGAAACAAACGAATAGATTAGGTGAGCACACTGACATTTACCTTTACGGAGAGCAATTGGAAGATCATCATTCTAGACTGGATCTGATGACTAAGCAACTAATGTTAGACTAGAGACTGGAGAGTTTTGGCACCAAGAATATACCTAAGTAATGGGAGGTTTAACATGAAAGGGAGCTGGAGTAGGAGTCGATGGAGCCGAGTAAGGCAATAGTGTACACTAATAAATCATCAACCTCCTCCTAACTTGTAACAGGAGAAGAAAGGGAAAACAGGGTAGTTTCAAATAATGTAACATCAATAGACACAAAGGAACATCAAAGAGTGAGACAATAACACCAATACCCTTTTTTTTAACTGAAATATCTATAAGATACACTTTTTAAGGAATTCGGATCAAGTTTAGAGACTTGAGGACTGGACATCTCGAACAAAGCATGTGCATCCAAATACCTTGGGATCAATAGGGAACAACGAATTATTTGGAAACAACTAGTGGTAAGGAGTAGCTCAATTAAGAACAAACGAGGGCATTCTATTAATTAAAAAACAAGTTATGGAGACTACATCAACCCAAAAATGTTTAGGGACATTCATCTAGAACAAAAGGGTCGGAGCAGTCTCAAGAAGATGTCTATTCTTTCTCTCAACTACCCCATTCTAAAAGGATGTATCAACACACGAGGTCTGATGGAGAATCTCATGTTGTAACATGAAGGACTAAAAAGGTTTCAACAAATATTCTTTGGCATTATCACTTCTCAATGTTTGAACATAGACATGGAATTGTGTTTGAATTTCAGAACAAAAGGCACTAAAATGAGGGGAAAAAAAAAACTCAAAACGACTTTTTATTAGATAAAGCCAAGTGACACGAGAGAAACCGTCAACAAAAGTAACGAAATACTTAAACCCAATGGGAGACATAACTGAACAAAGACCCCAAAAATCGGAATGAACTAACTTAAAAGGAGCAGAAGCTTATTTATTGACTCTAGGACTCAAATGCACACGATGAAGTTTAGCATATTGACACGACTCACGGTTCAATGAAGATAGACTAGAAAACTAAGGATATAGCTTCTTCAATAGAGAGAGAGAGAGAGAGAGAGAGAGAGAGAGAGAGAGAGAGGGATGACCAAGGCGACAATGTAATTCGACTGGAGTAACAACTCTAGAACAAGCAACAAACTTTGGCACCTTTGTGTCAAGGATGTAAAGACCCCCAGACTCGCATCTTTTGCGAATACTCCGCTTCTTCGAAAGATCCTAAATCAAACAATAATCAAGAAAGAATGAGATATTGCACCTAAGTGTATCAGTGAGTTTACTCATAGAAATTAAATTAAAAGAGAATTGTGGTAAACTCATAACAGAGGTCAAAGTGATTAGAGGAGTCATATGAATTGACTCTAACCCAAGGACACAAGATGTTGATCCATATACAAGGGTAATAGTAGAGGTAGAAGGGTGAGACTGAAACATAGTAAATAAACTAGAGTTACCTGTCATGTGGTCGGTGGCTCCAAAGTCAATGACCCATGTGGAGGAAGAGAAAACAAAACATGTGTTGGTTTTATTTGACTCAACGAGTGTAGTGATAGAAGTAGATGCATCTTGAAGTGATTTATGATAATTACTAGACTGAAATCTTTGATTTTTATTTTGCAACTTCCTACAATTACGGCATACATGTCTTGATTTATGGCAATAATGACACCCAACTCATTCTTATGGTTTCTTGTTAGTCATAGAAGCAAATCTAGCGAGCAGTATTTGAAAATCGAAGATACCCGAAAAACAGGATCTTTACTTGATCAAAAGGACCCTTATTTCATGAAAAACACCACACCTAAATGGATTTTGGCTCCCAAAACCTTAAATCACCTCTTCATGTCATTGAATCTCAAAGAAATGAAGGAAAAAATGAGAAAACCCTAGAAAAATAAAGCTGTCGGAGATAAAAGTGTTTGAAAAATAGTATTGCTAGGCTCAAATGTCAAATAGAGGTATCTAGATGCCCTAGTTGTAACGCCCCAAAAATACCCTAAAATTTTTATAATAATTTTATTATATATTCCAGGGGTATGAATTAGGCCAAACTTGGGGATTTTCAGGGAAGCGATAAATTGTTAAATTTCGAAAAGTGAAATGAATATGTGAGCATATGATTTAATATTATATGCTAAAATGAGAAATTGATTGAACCCGGAAACAAACCCAAGTGAAAAAGGGCAAATTTGGAATTTTGTAAATGAGGACCTAAAGGGTCCAGAATAGAATAAGCTTAAATGCTAAAGTGAATTAAATGATAATAAAGTGAAATGAAGAGTTAAAATAAAATGAAATGGGATTTATTGTGTAAAGCCCAGTATGGCCTTACACTTAAATAGAAATAAGACCAAATGTAGTCTTAGGGTCTCATTTGAGCTTCTGGCTAATGTTGAGAGAGGAAAGGAGAAAGGCTAGGGTTTTGAGAAATAGTTGGAGATTTGTGTGAATCTCTCCATATTAGTTAAAGATCTTGCAAGAAGGAAAAGGCTAAGGCTTTTAAGTGCGAGGGATTTGAGGTAAGAACCAAACCTAGATTTCTTTAAGGATGTTTGGAGTTAGAAAAACCTAAATCATCCATGGGGTTTTGCTCATGGTTGGTTTAGGATGATATTAAAATGTCTTTGGGAGTGATTTCTAGAGTTTCATTTAGGTTTTTGAGGATTTTTGGTGGAAATCGTAAAAGTGCAAAAAGAAGGAAAATTGGGCAAACACGGGCTTCTATGCCGTAGTGTAGGGAACCCACGCCGCAGCGTAGTCCTACGCCGCAGTGTGGGATGCCTCGCTGCTGTAAAACCCAAGGAAATTCAAATTTCCTGAGAAAGAGTAAAATGGTAATTTCGGTCAAAATCCGGAATTTTTCTAGATCTTGGATGACAAAACGGATTTCACCGTTGGGATCGTCTCATGAAATCTAGTTACCATGTCGAATTTCGATGAATTCCGAGATAGACGAAATTTAACGTTTTTCAAGGCACCGAGAGTAGTACGGGACACTTGGCATGTATTGAGTGGCCCATGAGGCGCCACGTGTCAAGTGTGAGGTGAGTCAAACAATGAGCTCAAGTGTGGGTCATAAAAGACATGTGGCATCATGTCATTGGGTGGAAATCCATGGTAGATGGATAAGAGGATAAGGGAAATCCTAAGGACCACTAAAAGTGTGACATGTGGCAAGTGAGATGACATCTCAATTGACCTCTATCTTCTCCCAACTGGTTGGGAGAGAGGAGGGGGAGGAAAGAGAAAGGCAAACCGAATGTGAGAGCGAGTTTTTAGAGTGAGAAGCTCTCACTTCTCTCTAGATTACCCGATGATCAGTCCGTAAAATCCCGACGAGACAAGAGGCAAAGTTGATCCCCACTACAAGAGCTATGCGTGGGTACCGGTATTGTGGAGTTTCCACAAACTCCGAGAGGTAGGGGTTTTCTCCTACTTGATTTATTCTTTAACTAAGAGCCATTTTAATGGATGGGGATAGCCGGGATGGCCGTGTTTTCAGTTCCAAAGATGGGACTGAGTGATGAAATCCTTAGAGTGGTTGTTGGACAGTTTTGAGACTAAGGTTGGACTGTTTACATGACTTTGTGTGTTGTTTATGTGATGCTTTGGGCAGTTCCAAGATGGACTGTCGGTTTGTTTATTGGCTCATGTGAACTAATTTTGGGTGTTATTGCTATGAATGAATAACATGTTGCTTTGTGTGAATTTCATTAATATATGCATGCTTGATATATTAACATGAATTATTGTGAAATGGCATATTGCATTTCATATCTTGGGGTAACCTAGAACAATAGGTATGAGTGCATGACATGAAAAACATAGTTGTCAAATGAATTACATGGGAATATTTTCCAAAGAATTGCCTTGAAGTTGTTCAGCGGTTCATATCGGAGGATGACCCATGGTATTTCGAAGAGTATCAGTGATTCACCTCGGAGTGTCAGTAAATTTTATCAGCAATTTGTATTATGTTTTCAAGAACAAAAACCTTTTTGTTTTGAAAATAGTGTTTTCTCACACTTGGCTTAGGCATGCGTGAAGTCGATCGAGGACTCGAGGGAGTGGAAGGATTAGTCACATTCGCATCCATAACATATAGACATTCGAGTAGAATCATGAATTCACTTGGATGTGTGTGTGTTCCGCCATTGCATGAGCATAGGTGGGAGTAACTGATAGGAAAATTCCACTACTAGGCATTGCACACCCTGAGTCACCACAGGACCCCCTTTCGGGTACGAAATTATTCAAGAAGACGGTGCTCACTAGAGGTCGTTTTTGAGAAGAAAGTCGACATGTGGCTTTGATTATATATCTTTTTGTAAAACATGTATGAAACATTCTGATTGGTACATGTTTGTATAGGAGTGTAATTAACTCCTGAAACTATTGTAATATAGTTGGTTATATTTTGGTGAGTATGGATGTATGGGCCCGACGTGGCCATTTTACTCATGTTTGAGTCTCGGGTAGAGACGCTCATTTTGTGGCATTAAGGACATTGATGTTTTACATATCTTCCAGGGTTGTGGTTGTGACGAATTTTGAATTCGGGGTGTCACAGCTTAGTATTAGAGCCTAGGTTTATAAATACCTAGAGCTCGATGTCGGATACTAGAGTTATAGCTTAGTATCAACAAGTTAGGTATACGATTACCTAGGACTTGATGGACACGGGTTAGATCATGCTTTCATTGTGCATTCTGATGGTTGTTTCGTGATTCTGTGTTGTATGTGCTATGTGTTTGTATGCTTGGTAAGTAGCATAGAGAAAAATGTTGAATAGTAGGGTCGAGAAAATATAACCTTAGGGGTTTGAGGAATTATGGGCAAAATGGTCCATAAATGAGAAAAAAAAAAAGATTTTTTGGACGGTCGCTCCGGTTTAGATATAGGCAAGGATGTGTTTATTAAAATTCTAAATTATTCCAGTTTCGCCTGAGGAGAAAGGGTTGTAATTAAACTCTTTAATTTGTGAAGTATATAAATAGCGAGATGTTTATATATTTTCTAGTGATTTGGAGGGGTCGGGGCCTACGCATCTTGAATGCTTGAGGTTTGTAAGTATAGAGCCCGAAGTGGCGGGAAAGTACTTGGATTCCTAAAAAAATGGAGGGGGGGTGTTGCAGGGGACAGATAGAAGGGCTACTGCCCATTTCCAGCTCTGGGCCGCAACACAGCAGGTGGTGTCGCGACAAGGGAAGCGTGGCGTGCGCATGGTAGGCGCGCATGAGAAGCTGATGGGACTTCCGCTGACGGCGTATTTAGCCGCGACATAGGTGCTGCCTCTCGTCTGCGGTTTCCCCCAGCCTGATCCGCGACATCAATTTTTGTATCGCGGCATGGCTGGGCTAGGACTAGGTTGGTACTAGGTCGCGACATGATTTTTCATGTCGCGACAAGGACGCGGCTGTTGGGCGTCATGGCGGATTTTAAGCGTTGCGACACGAAGGCTGCGTGGCGAGTGCATCCGCAGCTAGCGATCTTGGTGTCATGACCAGGAGGAGAGGCTGATGGGAGGTGTCGCATTTGGAAAGCTCCACTATGGGCTGAAGTGGTTGATCGGAGTAAATCATGCATACATTATAGTACAATTTATAGCTCAATTTTCATGATTCACATTCATATTCACTGATATTGCGCTAATCCCCTATACCACGATATTTCATAGAACATGGCGAAATCGGAATCAAAAAGGAAGCTAACAATTGAAGGAAGGAACCAAAGCAAAAAAAATGTGACAAAGAAGTGCAGCAAGTCATCTCGGGTACATAGCGTGAGAAGGTCTATAACGTGGTGTGCGCTCCAGCGGCCAGTGAAGGGGTCTACGCGCGATAAACTGAAGGTAAGATGTTAGTCGCCCCAGTGGCCGCGGCCCGAAGCCCCACTCAAGCCGGCGTAGCGGCGTTCCCATTCCAAAGCAGGGCTTTCAAAAATCCTTTCCTAGGCCATTGATGGGCCCGAGTTTCGAGATATAAAAGGCAGCGATTTTGAGGCAAATAAGGGGAGAGAGACAAAAGGAAGGAAAGCAGAGACGGATAGAGAGAGATCGGTGAAGACAGAGCCCGAGAGATCGCGAAGACGACTTCTTTCGTATTTCTTCCTCTAATTCGTGTGATGCTGGAAATCTTTCAGTTTGTAATGAAAATCACTATGAACTAACTTTTCTCTCTAGGGTTTTGGAAACCCTAACCCTTTGTCTGGATTATCTGCTAGTGGTTTATTTAATATCGACCACGAATTGCTATAGTTGTTTCACTCCTAAATTTAATCACATGCTATTATTTGGCCAATTATGGCATGCTAATGCTAGGAGTCTGATATCAAGAGAAGATGACTCATAGGGACATAACTAAAACAACACTTGGTCAATCAGGGAATAGAGATATCCCGCATTCTAAGTGTAGCACTAGGGTTTACACATTAATGCATCTCGGAGTCAAGGGGTCGAAACTGAGATCACAATGCTTAATATGAGATAAGTGATTATATCTCGAGAAGAATAGCTTGTAGGCATGATCCAACTCGCTAACATAAATCATGAATGATAAATAAATGCGCTATTTAGGTGAAATCCATTAGGTGTGGTGGCGACAAAACTGGGGTTTTCTCATCACTACCTTAAACATAAACTTTAGATAGGTCTTTTCTTGTTGTTGATTTGCTCATAATTCGCTACAAGGCGGATCCAAATATCGGGGCACTAAGATCGATCTTAGCATGCTTCCTTGATGGGAATGACACTTGACTCGCCACTACAACTAGCGTGAACTGGAAGAGTACACTTCTTGCCTTGGGCCGTATGTTTACCAGCACACACGCTCAGTAATAGCATGTCGAGTTTTGGCGTCGTTGCCCGGGAGAAGTTTAGTGTTAATATTGACAACCGTGCCATAGATTGTACTTTGGATCAATTTAATTTTTTTTTATTTAGTTTTTTTTATTATTATTCTTAGTTTTAGGCATTGTGTCTTAGTTCATCACGTGCTGTTACTTAATTAAGCTTTCATCACAGGTGATTTTAGGAAGCGATTAAGTATCATGCGAGACGAGATCGCGGGAATTACTTCCATTCGATCCTGAACCAGAATGGACATTAAATCG
The DNA here is from genome assembly GCA_016808115.1 of Tetrastigma voinierianum. NCBI lineage: Eukaryota > Viridiplantae > Streptophyta > Magnoliopsida > Vitales > Vitaceae > Tetrastigma > Tetrastigma voinierianum. The sequence goes on along the minus strand of JAEQBH010000874.1, from coordinate 1,996,790 downwards.
ATTACGCAAAGAAGCACGTGCAACCCAATTTGAAATCATGCAAAATCAAGAGGATGAAGGGTAATTCCAAGGAAGGAATGAACCACGAATTGGGCAAATGGGCGAGTACAAAGATCAAACCGAATCTTTTGTGGCTAATAATCATTACAGCACTCACTTGAGGAGTTCGCCTTACCACCTACAGTTGTTTAGTCAGCTATATGATGACCACCCATTCAAGTGAACAACTTCGAACTAAAAGGAGTAACTCTGCAAATGCTCCACAACATACAGTTTCATAGGTTGCCTAATGAGAATCCGAATGCGCATCTAACTAGTTTTATTGAAGTCTGTGACACAATCAAGTATAATGGGGTAACGAGGAGGAAGCTCAGTTGCCTGTAGCACCCCAAAATACACCCTACTTGGAGTTTTCGTGTTTAAATTATTTTGTAGCGTAATTTAGATGTTTCGTAGGTTAAATGCGAAAAAGCATGGAAAGCAAGGGGCCCAGGAATTTCACAGTTATAAGGAGACAAAGTGTAATTTGTCGAGAACAAAGTTATAAGTTAACAAGACTATGGGCCAAAGTAGAAATAATAGGAATTGTGGGTGTAATTCCTAAACGGATGGAGGACAAAAGGCAATAAGCATTAATTATATAAGGGAGATGGAGACCCAAAAAATAATCCATTTTTGGTCTCGAATAACAAGAAAGCAGGTAGAAGATGAAGGAAGGAGAAGAGAAGAGGAAGGAAGGGAGAGATCGAGCCAAGGTATGGATGCTTGACTTTGGTATGGCTATGGATTTTGTATGGAATTCTCAATTTTATGTGAAGGTCCTTTGGTGTATGGTTAGGAGCTTGCCCCAAACCTAGGGTTGTTAGGATTCCATCCTAACCAAAGTTTTCTTGAAAGTAGGGTTGGAAAAACTCTAAATGACACAAGATGAGTATGAAATCCTCATTTTGAGGAGGGATTCATGGTAATTGAGTTAGGGTTTAGAACAAACCCTAAGTAACCTTTATAATTGGTTTATGTATGGGTTATAACCCATGTATAAGTTGATTAGGAGAATTCATGATCGGTTTTGATGTAGATAAGTATAGAGTGAATTAGGTAGCAAAATATGGAAAAATGGGAAAACTACCATTGGTCATTCCAGACTGTGCAGTGAGTTAAGAATTGTACGTCGGTTTGGGTTCTGGTCGTTTTGGCCAACTTTATGCAGTGCGAGGTCATATCTGGGTACACCTATATTTGACCAGTGTTCGTATTTTAGCCATAACTTGCTCATTTCTTATCAGGTTGGAGTGTTTCAAGTGGCTAGTGCAAACTAGACTTCAAGGAGAACCAAACATACGAAATAGACATGTGGAAATTCGACTCTAAGTGGTCTAAAATTCACTCAAAATAGAGTACATAATCCAGCCAAAATTACGCCTCGAGTTTGATCATAGAGTAGTCGAGGTTGTTAGACGTAACTTGAGTTTGGTATAGTTTGGTGAGATTCTAGTTGGAGGAGAACCCTTAGCACCTTAGCTTCAAATGAATACAAGTAGGGTCACGTATGAAGTTAAGCCTCACGAAAAAATAAGAAGTGTTTGTTCTAAATTATGTCCAGGAGTAAAAGCGACTAGTTTGGCATAGAAAAATGCCATAACTGCATTCGAATGATTCAATTGGAATGATTCAATTTCTAAGAAAACAGATGCATCAGGGAGACGAGAATACATGAGCGATGTGTGAATACATCGATATTCTGTATAAGTATAAATATGAAAATGGCTGAAACATGAACATGAACAAAAAAATGATATGTCATGAACAGGAAGTAATAAGATAGGTTATGAGTTCTGAAAGACCTTGATCATATGACTACCTAGGATCGAAAAATGAATGAGTGGAGCGTCCCCAATGGTTGCTTGAACTCAGTGGTGCCCGGCACTCCTGTTTAGTGCCGGCACTCTGAGTGCTACGGCACTCACATTTGCGTGGGTATACGTTTTGATTGACTCAGGCACTCCCTGCTTGGTGCTAAGGCACTCTGACTGCGTGGCGGGCGATCACGATCGGTCACTCGGCGCTCTTCTTCACAGTCTTCACGGCGCCTCTGTTGCGTGGGCACATCTGAGCGGTGCTTGGCGCTCCTGGCGGTATTACGGCACTCACATTACTGTAACAGCCCGGTTACTTATTATCTTGCGTCCTACTCATTTTTTATGATTAGTCTAGGTAGTCGGATAGATATATGATAAGACGAATAAAGATTAGAGTAAAGATGCGAATGTACCTACATGTATACGTTCACATGGCACCTCTGGTACTCACATTATCTAAGTAATCTCTGTGTGCCACGGGTACTCATGTAGAAAATAAGTATAAGTTTTGTAATATGAGTATAAGTCCGGTAGTACCTCGCAGATCTGCTTCCGTATGAATACGTGTAGTACCTACGGGTACTTTTGTACTCTTAATAAACTCACAAAAACTCCTACGGGAAATCCGAATAAGCATAAGCATGTTATAAGCATAAGAAATTGTATAAATTAAGATGACTACGATATGAGCCAAACTGACTACATTTGTTTTTGGGATATGTTCGAATCTGTATAAAACGATATGTATTTGATGATCTGTGCCTGAATTAATGTCGAGTATCTGTATAAGTCGATCGACCTTGTATGTGATATGATTAAGTGTTGAGCTTATCGTACCTACAGTCACCTTCACACAAGAATAAGATCCAAGTAAGGCAAATAGCGGATTCACATAACACAAGTATAAGATCTCAAGTAAGACAAGTATATATACGTAAGACATGTATATTTGAAATACATGTATAAGTTCCGTGACATATACGTATAAGATCCGAAATGAATAAGTTCGCAATACGATTATCGTTCATATAATATCTTTGTAGTACTACTGAATTTACTTTGTATTAGAAATATTCATATAAAGATCCGAAGTACAAGAATAAGATCCGAAAAATAAGAATAAGTTTTGTAAAACAAGTATAAGATCCGTAAGACAAGGATATGCTCCGTAGTACAAGTATAAGTTAATATTGCAGCCGAATTTACTTGATGAAGTCTAGCTGTAACTTTCCTCTGAGAGATCTGGATAAATATCGGTCGACGAAGTTCAAATGCATTCATCCTTTGGGAGATCACGGAATAAGTATCGTCGATACAAGCATAAGTATGTGTCCCTACGGGAGACAAGTATGATATATGTATAAGCTCGGTCTAGTATACGAGAATGCGAATAAGTATGTGTCTGGGAGATTCATTATAAGAATAAAATTAAATATAAGTAGAAGATCTGAATGCTATAAATATAATATCTAAATGCTATAAGTATAAGATCCGAATAAGAATAAGCCTGCTATGAGTATAAGTTCCGAATAAGAATAAGTCTGCTAAAGATATAAGATCTGAATGCTATAAGTATAAGTCTGATTAAGCATAAGTCTGTAGAAGCGTAAGTAATTGTATAAGTTCATTATATGGATACGAATATTCGATAGATACATTATTGTTTTAATGCTTTAAATGTTTATATGCATAAGACATATGTTTCCGCTCAAGCGTAAAGCTTATCTGGAGTTTTAATCAGTGTAGGTACGGGAAGACATCCCGAAAACTTAGCATACAATTTGGGCTGACACACCGTGGGGTTCATCCGCAGTGGAGTCTGCGCTGCGAATATGTAATTGAAATGTAAAGTTGTTTTTGTATATGTATGATAAATGGGACTCGATTATATGTCTAGATTTTTGATGGGCGCCACTTTCCGGTGGTAGTTCTTTTGATTTGTAAATAATATTTTGATTTTGTTATAAGATGTGGGCCGTACCGCAGTGATTCGGCTTTAAAAAAAATCAAGTAAAGAGTCGATTATATGGTCTCGCACCCAGAACTAGGTTTGGATCCATGATCGAATTCGGGCCAGGTTCGGGCGTGGCGTCTATTCGAGTTTACATCGCCAGCGACTGGCGAAGCATTGGTTGACTAGCCCGACCATCAGTTCATTACCTCATGGAATGACTGAGTACGAAATTTCTAACCAAATTTCCCACCCTTGGTCCTTGCAATTTGGTGTAAGAAATTAACACATTCGAGATAATTCGAGAGGGAGGAGATTTGGCGCAGAGGCTTGGAAGAGATTTCATGAGTTATTGGGGATGTCAGCGAGGTTGACTAGGTGGATACGAGTTGCACACGTTTTATAGGTTTAAAGCGATTCGGCTAGGACAATTGTTGATGCCTCGATAGAATGCCACGATGAAAAGACTCTGGTCGAAACATGAGATATTGGAGGATCTGACCACTTAATTAATGGTGGCCTCGAGATAGATCAGCACTTAGGAAGCCCTTAGCGGAAGCAGACACAGAAGTTCTCAGTAATTTGGTAAACCATGTCACACAGTTAACTAAATAGCTCTGAGAAGCGACAGGAAATACGGTGAATGTGATTCGAATAATCCTTAGGAGAATCTACTTGAGTCTTGTGGAGAACTGACACTTAGTACTATATATTATGAATTGGGACATATGACAATAAACGAAGCCTGATATGTGAATCGGTAGTCAGCAACTGACATGGGCTGATATGGAGGTAATACATCAGGCAGTGCCCCAGAATCGAGAATCGAGGGCGAGTTGGAGAGTAACGAGCAATCCAGGCTTGACGAGTATGGGTGGAGGAACAGCGAGGAATAGTATGCCATCACTTGGCCAGAGCAAACCGCCATACGAAGAAAGTGGATTTGGAAGAAGCCTTAGCTTATTTATTATTCCCATAGCACATTTATGAATGAGACGAAGGCCACATTCCAAAATCGGGCTCGCTCTGAGCCAATCGACCGACTCAAAGAGCACGGAAGTGCAAATGGGCCCAGTATTGCCACATTGTTGGCGAGCGTAGGGATCATTACCTAGCCTTTGAAGGTGAAGCTAGGATGAGAAGGTAATGAACATGTTAACGTTATCGCATTGAGAGTGGAAAGATGCGGGAAGATAGGACACCATCATGCAGTGCGGACGGGACAGTAAAGGTGCGAAAGGACACCATCAGTTTAGTTATTTGTTTTACGCTTTGAATGTTATACATTTCAGGAAGGTTGAGATAACGACGTTAAACATAGAGGCTTCGGGAAGCTGACAAAGTATTGTGAGATCACCCTCGTTTTTACCTAGCGGTATTTTTCGATTTTGGTTTACTTTCGTTTGGAATTCCTACTTTTGTTGGTTTAATGTGTTTGTGAGTTTTTGTTTTCGGAGATACTAAGGATCACAAGCCAGCCATGTCCACACATTACAGTGCGTAGTAGCAAAGGTCTCTTCAGCCGTTGCGTATCGGTATGAATTCTGACCTCACTTTACAGTCAGCGGTGGCATAGCATCCTACGCCCATTTGCGAAGCCTGCCCACTTTTAGTGCTGACAACGAAGCTATCTACCGTCGTAGAGACTCTTTGTCGCTACAAAGTCCTTCACACGTGTGACGGCATATTCTAAGCACTATAAAATCCATTGACTGTTCGATTTTAGTCCGCTGATTTTTGCGTCTTTTCATCTCTTGCCTTGTGTTTGTGTTTTGGCTCTATAGGCGACATCGCCCACCATGGCCCCGGAAATCAGTCGGCCAACTGACGGTGCTCGGCTCCACACCATGCGGCTTCGCCGCCACGGGCGATATCGCCCGATTTATCTCTCCGGAGGCCTAGCAAGTCTATCACGAGTCTTTGTTCAACCGTTCATTTGTTCCAGAATGAGGTTTTCCCACCTCCAATGCGTTCTTCAACTTCACCATACAGAACAGCGGTTGGCAGACACTTTGTGCTTCCCCAATCCCCGGAGTAGCCCCGGTCGTGCGGGAGTTCCACGACCCGCCCTTGAGGTTGGCACCAGCGTCTTTGTCGGGGCAAGTGGGTGGAGTTCGGCGCCAGACCGTAATAAATATACGCACGCGGTATGACATGATCTGGATCTAGAGGCACTGTTACGGACCTGAGTATGAGGCGATGCAAGAGCTCACTTTCGAGGCTAGGGCGGTGGAGGCGCCATCCGTCGTCCCGTGAGTTCACCACCTTCGAGATCGCGTTCCCTCGAGCCGTGGCTAAGGTTTGGTACAATTTTCTATGTGTTAAAATTAAGCCTACATTGCATCTCAATACAGTTACGAAGGACAAGACAATCTTCCTATACGCCATGACCAAGGGTTTCCAATTCGACATCGGGACAGTCATTGAGCGGGGGTTGATTGAGTCGACCCACGGACGCTGCATCGGAGCACTGATCCACCCCTCCTGATCACTCAGCTATGCCAACTGGACAAGGTCCCAATGTTGGACTCGAGGAGCGGTGCGACAACGCCTTAGATGCATTGCTTGGAGGTTCAAGAGCCCCGGGCGAGTCGGATGATGAGACCGTGATGATGTCCCAATGAAGCCACAGGTCACGGGTGACCTTGGGGTCCCCTCGGTTCGACTTAGTCCCTCGCGGATCAGTTATGCACTTACACGGTTTGACGCCTGTGGGGCGAGTCTCGGGAGCATCGGTTGCCACTGAGTCGGGACATGGGCGTCGTCAAAGCGAAGATGTACCGTTCGCGCCCGGCTAGGACACGATCACCTGACGGTTGGCTGACTCCTCTCTCTTCACACCCGCCCACCGCCACCACCACCGCAGTGATCCTCTAGGACGTATCTCTTGGCCTTTATTGTCTTTTTCTTTTCGTCGGTGAGGACATAATTAGTTTTAAGTTTGGGGGTATATGTGTGGGTATATGGGTAGGCTCAAGTATATGGGTAGGCTCAGAGTTATTTTACATATTTTGATGATTTTTTTTTTTAAATTTACTTTGTTATCTTTGTATATTTTAGGTTTTCGACTGTGTTATCTTGTTCTAGTTATTTTAGTGTGTTTTAGCATATTTAAAGACCAAGCCTTGTCCTATGCCTGTATATTTTCATTTAAGCGACATTATGATATGGTGATTTCCAGATTTAGTGTTAATTGTTCTTAGCTCTAGTTGACCATGATTACAAACAGGGGAGTCGTAGAAATCGCAAAAAGCATGTGTTCCAATAAAATAGGGGACCCCAAGGTTGTTTGACAATTAGGGTACGTGGATAAAAGTCGAGAATAACCCATGTCATCACCTTTTTAATTCTCGAAAATCAATTCAGTAAATTTATCGTACACACACACACGTGATCTCTGGGGTATGCTTTGATTCCAGACTCACCATGCAAGAGTTCTATGAACCTTAGGAAGTTAAACACCTAAGTGATGGTACACCTTAGAAAAAGAGGATCGCCTTTGAGCCCCAAATTTATATATGTTGTTTTAAAAAATAAAAAATAAAAATAATAATAATAAGTGGATCATCCAATTGGAATCCCGGGCATAGTCCGAGGGGCTTTTCAAAGCCTAATGCCCTAAACGAGCGGCCGGTAACCACATTGACTTCGCGCCGCTACATGTGTGAGGAGGATGGATGATCTCCCATAGCCTAGGACATCAAGGTTGGTTGAGTGTTAGGGGTGAAGTTCTAGGGAGCCCAGATGGGGTGCCCTTAACATTTGGTGAGAGTCTGATGGATCCCAAATCGGGAACCCTCACCTAAAACCTCTTGGTACTAGTACGCTTCCAAGTCTTAGAGTTAATCTCCTTAGGAGTAGTTGAAGTGAATAAATTGTTGTGTTCTCTTCATACATTGAGCTATTCCAAAGGCATTTAGATTCAAGTTTGGGGAGCCTTTACTTGAAATCGAGCTATACATTGGAATCATAACTTTAACCACACTTAGACTCCTTAGGAAAAAGTATTGAGCACTAAAAATGGGGTTGACCTGCTTGGTCAACTGAGACTAACCAAGTGCAGATTCTTGAAAGTTGAACAATGAGGTAGTCCTTGGATCTTGGTAGTTCTTATTGACCACTTTCTTCTTTGGTATCATGTGTCTTAGACCCTGTCGTCGGTGTTAGTGGCGCTTTATCCTTACGTTCCTAGTCAGTATGTTCTTACTTGAGAGGACAAACAGAAGCTAACAGTGGTGTTGATCGAGATTGGATCATGCATACATTCTGATCTGATTTCTATGTGTTTTATAGCTCAATTTGCATGATTCACATTCATATTCACTTATATTGCGCTAATCCCCTATACTATGATATTTCATAGAACATGGAAAAATCGAAATAAAAAAGGAAGCTAACAAAAGAAGGAAGGAACCAAAGCAAAAAAATGCGGAAAAGAAGTGCAGCAAGTCCTCTCGGGTACACAGCAGTGAGGAGGTCTCCGCTGCGGTGTAGCGACTCACGGCTGACAAAGTGCGCCGCGTGAACACGAAGGCAAGATATTTAGTCGTGCCAGTGCGCCAAGCGAAGCCCCCGCCTCGGGTGCGCCGCGGTGAAGCCCTTCGCCACGGCGTGGCGATGTCCCATTACAAAGCGGAGCTGAAAAATCGGCTTTCTAGGCCGTTAATGGGCTGAGTTAGAGATATAAAGGCAATGATTTGAGGTAAATAAGGGGAGAGACACAGACGGAAGGAAAGCAGAGACGAATAGAGAGATCGGTGAAGACAGAGTCCGGGAGATCACGAAGACGACTTCTTTCGTATTTCTTCCTCTAATTTGTGTGATGCTAGAAATCTTTCAATTTGTAATGAAAATCACTATGAACTAACTTTTCTCTCTAGGGTTTTGTCAACCCTAACCGCACCATTATGGATTAATACTTTAATCGGTTTTATTTAATATCGATACTGAATTGCTATAGTTTGTTTTACTCCACGAATTTAATCACATGCTATTATTTGGCCAATTATAGCATGCTAATGCCTAAATTACGTGCTCGAAGATGACTCATAGGGACATGTGTAAAACAACACTTAGTCAATCAGGGAATAGAGATATCTCGCATTCCAAGTGTAGCACTAAGGTTTACACATTCATGCATCTCGGAGTCGAGGGGTCAAAGTAGAGATGCAATACACCCCACTAGCGAGATAGGCAGTTATATCTTGAGAGAGAATAGCTTGTAGACATGATCTGACAGCTAACATAAATCATATGAATATTAAATAAATGCCTTATTTAGGTGGGAAATCCATTAGGTGCGGTAGCGAAGAGCAAAACCCTAGGTTTTCTCATCACTACAGCAAAGCAGGGGAAACTTTAAGATTGGGTCTTTTTCTTAATTTAGTTGATTTATTCATAGTCGCTCTGGTAGGTCGAATATTATCCGAGGGCACTAGATCGGTATTTGCTTATGACTTGCCGTGGGAACGACACTTGACTCGCCACTACTGCTAGCAGTAGACTTCTCTGTGACATACTTGGCGCACGGGCCCACATTTTTACAAACTTTTACAAGCTCACTAATAGCCCGTCAATGGTGTCGCGACACTATTTGGAGAAATTGGTTTTGCGACATGGTTTTGGTGTCGCGCCATGGTCTGGCTTGCTTAGGGGTAGCGACCTGAATTTGGTGGCGCGACCAAGCCTAGACATGGCAGGGAGGCCTCGTGTCGCGACATGGGGAGAAGCTCGGTGTCGCGACAAAGCTGTACTTGTAATGGCGACACGTGGTCGGACGTAAACGTGTAGCTAAGCTGACTTTGAACCATGAAATTTATGAACTAACCCTTACTACTTATTGTAGCTGGGCTGCTTTGCGTTATAGTGGCTCTAGGGTCGAACTCAGGGATGGGTTTTGTTCGCACAAATGATTTACATTGAGCTCCAAAAGGTGAATTTCAGTTTGGATTTTTGGGTTTGATAAAAACAGTTGTGTATGGTGGTTTGCAGGCTGAAAATAAAATGAAGAAAAATAAGAAAAAGAACTCCTTGAAGCATCGAGCTATTGGGTTGAGATCCTAAGGTAAATGAGAGGTTCTCGGGTGCTTTTCCTCGCGTTGGAGAGGATGACCTATAGTCATTTCCCGAACCAGATCTTCATTTGGCTTTTAAAATCTGAACCTTAACAATTTTCCTTTTGAAACCAGCGCTTATTGAGCATAAATGCTCCGGACGGAAAACATGTCCTGATCTACTACGTTGACTCATGAAGATAACTATAGAATCTCAATGAATCTAGCAATAAGCATCCCACTTGAACCCAAAGATTGCCAAATATTGGTCAATCAAGGCATCTCAAGAGGATTTAAACCTAGATTGAAAGATAGAAACATAAATGCTAATAACTGCTTGCGTTAAAAACAGGAGAACCAAAATTTTACCTCAATTCCAAAGCCTAGTAGCCCTCCTCTTCAAGGATGAAGGGGTTTTAGCTAAACATCCATTGAGTTGTCATCCTCAAGGGGTGTTTGGCAGCCAAGAAAATGAAAGAAAATGAAAGAAAATGAAAGAAAATGGGAGAAAATAAAAGCAGGAAAAAGCGTTTATGCGCACGAATTTATTCACTAGACAAAAAGTCTCCACTTTTTCGGGGTAATATGAATGGCTTATATAGCCACAGAGACAAACAAAATTACCAAATTACATGAACTATCACTATTACATAGAATTGAAATGGGAACAAACCAAAAGTGACAAAGAGCCAAGGTAAAGGCGCGGGGAAAGTGAGCAGTGCAGTAAAGGTGAGCGTGGCGCGAGCGATTTGCTGACCACTCTCTTCTCTTGCTTCTGGTTCTACTTCTCTTTTCTTACGGTTTCGACACATAACTCTGAGAGTTCGACTCGAATTCTTCGTGCTTGGATCCAACTGTGATTTTGGCATAATTAGCTTCCAAAAACTACAAAATTAGCCCGCAATGTCATTAGAATAGTAGGGACCTTAATGTGCCAATTGGGTTAATTAAAACAGTTAGTACATAAAAGTGCTCAAAACACATAATAAGCAGGGTTAAAAATAGCACTTTTGAGCATTAATCACACCCACAATCGAGAACATTGCTAGTCCTTATGATGAAAGAATAAATAGAGAGCATCTGAAAATAATATCAAAGCTGAGTGTTCCGCAGTAGATTTTCAAAATTTTGTGAATGAGTAATGCTAACCCTCATTAAAATCACGAAAACCCTTGCTTGATAACTATCTAGAGAGAATGAATGCCATGCAGGTGAGTATCAAGAGCCTCCTTCTTGTTGAATCAACTAGAGACTTCCACCAAAACCTAAGTGTTTGTTTGATCAGTTCTCATGATAAACTGCATTTGCACTCTCACTGACCCGAGCTATTGCCCCACCTAGGACACTAACCAACCTAAATCGATCGGGACCCACTCTTATTCCACAATTCTTTTGTGTTGTAGGGTCTGATGCTAAGGAATCGACTTCACCAAAGTCCATGTAGCGGGGATCCGATGACTCGACGATTAAGGTTGGGGCATCGAGTCGCAGGATCTTTCAGCTAACTCCTTCGGGTTTCACCGGTTTCGAATGATTTTGAGACTCGGCCTACAACGTTAGCTTCACCCATCCACCCACATGTAACGAACAACTAAGTCGATGACTCCCGACCCGAGTTGGCTTAGGGCAGGCTTTAGAGACTTTCGCCCATGCCCCTCGAGAGGCAGGTGCTTGGGTTTCAAGGCAAAGCGTCGCGACTTTTCTTTTCTTTTTCTTTTTGTTTTTCTTTTTCTTTCTTCTTTTTCTTCTTTTCTCTTTTCTTTGGAAGACACATTGGCCTTCAACTCAGGGGGTCCTTAACCTGGGTAGTCGAAACTAGGAGTGGGTTTTGAGCTTTAGGAGGTTAGGCAGTTTTTCATCTTATTGAAGAAACCTGATGTGCACAGTGTGTGGGTAGCTAAAGGTGGAAGAAAAGGTCGAAAGCAACAAGAATTTAATTGATCATCCACTCAATTAGGCATGAAACCAATCTAACATCAACAGAATTGGACAAAGTTTCAATTTTTCAAACTCCAGGCTAAGCAAAACACAAAAAAATATGGGTGTAATTTTTTGAAAATTGCAAGTGCAAGTTGTAAAGTGTGTATTATATATAATAAAAAAATGACTATATTTTCAGCTTTTCAAAAACAAACCGCGGCTTCCTGAAACAAAAAAAAAACAACTATACAAAAGGAAACTAAAGCTGTGAGTCATTAAACTTAACAAATGGGCTTGCTTTCGAAACATAAACAAGCAATTCCTTCCTTAACTCTCCCCTGACGAATTCAACATTATTGTCTCAGTGTGAACATTGGAATGGAAATTTAAGGGAGAAAGTGATACCTCTTTGATGAAATGTACCCGTTGATGGATAGGAGATTTCACAAGCTTTCCACCGAGACCTTATTCACTCCATTTGGGCTTCAAATGAACAAGTTTGAAGAAGAAAATAGAGGAAAAAAGTGATCAGTTTGAGAATTTTAAAAATTACACCTTTATTATAATCTCAAAAGTGTTCTTTATGGATATATTTACATTCTGCACTCTCTAAGCTTTCCAACGATACAAAAATTACCCAAAACGGAGTTCAGATGAAAAAGTTATGGTCAAAACAAAATCCAGCTACAAAAATGGAGGGAGTTGCAAAAAAAAATTCGCATCGCAACCTGCGAATTTTAGCATGGTTGCAAAAATTCGCAATCGTGCGATTTTTTAAGAGACAAAAGAAATTTTTTTAAATATATTATTATTATATAAATAAAAAACATTTTGAAATGCATTATTGATGTTTTGTCTTCTTCCTCGCTTTTTGCTCAGTATACTTATTTCTGATGCGGTTGTAGAAATTCCTTGTAGATGTGAAATTCACTTAATCGTGCGAAATTTCTTAGCGTCTCAATTTGCAATAATAAATTCCTGCTTGAAAATTCACAGATTTTGCCTTCTTTACGAAACTAAGCAAAAACACATAAAAAATAAGCCAAGAAAAATTAAACAAAGATGTAGGAAAATTAAAAATGTACTAAAAACAAGGATTAAATTAAAATTAGAGGAAACTAAAGAGAAAAACTAAATAAATCAAAATAAAATAAAACAAAAACAGGAAAATCAAAACAAAAAGTGGGGGAAATGGGCGCCCTAAAACGAGTTTCATTGCCTATGGAGGCTGCTGGCAAATTGGAGCTGTAAAAATCTTGAGATCCAGGTGCTCCACATTTGAACCAGCACCCGAACCATCCGTTGTCGCATGATGTAGTAATTTGTCAATATATCTTTGATGTAGTGGCAAAGGTTTGAACATAGGCCACTAAGTTCCTAAAGTTTTGCAGCATAGGTAGTGGAGATGGGATGGCCTTTTTAGTAGGTGTTTGGTGTTAGATATGTTGTGTGGTGTGGCGGGATCTCGCTTGGTCGATAGAAGTCTTTGCTAGCGATGGATTTTTCGTTGGCAGGCGTACTTCAAGTTCAATTTATTGGAAGTGGTTTAGAATAGGCTTTTGGGGCTCTTCCCGGCTACTTCCTCTCCTTTGCCCTCCTCGGTCGATAATGGGAGATTGCTTCATTTCTTGTTACATTGCTCCTCCAGCATTGGTGTTAATCAGGCCTCTTCTTACGGATTCACTTCCTCTTGGTAGACATATTGCTGATTAGTGAGCCTTGAAATGGAGTAATGCAGGTTGTCAAATTTCTAATCAATTTCACTTTGCAGGTTGTCAAATTTCTGATCCATTTCACTTTGAAGCCTATCTAATTTTTGGTTCAGAGAGTTCTCCATAGTATGAATTCTTTGACTTAAATGGGCATTGAATGTCTTCTACTCTTCCACAATGTCACCCACCAGCTTGGTAAGGTTCAAAATGGCTTGTTCAATTGGAGAGATTAACTGTGGTGGTTGAGGCTGAGGAGTTGAAGCATAATATGGAGAAGCAAGAGGTGCATACTGTCCCCATGAGTGATTTAAGTGGTTCCCCCAACTAGGGTTGTAAGCATTTCCATATGGTGCATTTGTTGGAGATACCATGCATGAGGGCACACTCATCCGTGGAGGGTTTCTATAGTCCCTCATGGACCTATATGTATTAGGATTTCTCTCCACTAGGTACTGACCGTGTTGTTCTTCCTCTAGATGTTCCATTGGCCTCAAACTAATATTCAATTCAGAATTAAGCTCATGAAGAATCTTACGACTTTAATCAACACATATACGGATTTCTAATCCCACTTTGAAACATGGATTCCCTCTGACAAAAATAGGGCCAAACACCCAACGACAAAACAATCCTCTTAAAGGTTAGGGTTACAAAAACAATAAAGCGTGATGAAGCCCAGAAGGCTATGATAAAATATATACAGGAAAAAAAATGATAAAAGAAATTCACCTTGACTTGTGATGAGGATCACAAGTATTCATCAGGTCATCGTTTGCACTTAGGCACCATCCCCGGCAACAGCGCCATTTGATTCGCACGTAAACTTGTAGCTAGGCAGCTTTCGAACCAACAAAATTTAAACCTAACCCTTCTACTGTTGTAGCCTAGCTACTGCAGTATAGTGGCTCTAGGGTCGAACTCAGGGATGGGTTTTCTTCGCACAAATGATTTCTGGTGAGCTAAAAAAGGTGACTTTCAGTTTGGATTTTTGGGTTTGATAAAACAGTATTGTATGGTGGTTTGCAAACTAAAAATAAAATGAAGAAAAATAAGAAAAAGAACTCCTTGAAGCATCAGGCTACTGGGTTGAGGACCTGAGGTAAATGAGAGGTTCTCGGGTCCTTTTCCTCACGTTGGGGAAGATGACCTATAGTCATTTCAAACAGGATCTTCATTGGCTTTAAATCCCGAACCCAACAATTTTCACATTCGTGTGCTTGGCACTTAGCGTACTGCAACCCACTGTGTAGTGCCTTTGTGATGTGCACTGTTTGGGTCACTATGTGGAACACTATTCATGGACACTATTCCTAAGTCACTGTTTTTAAAAAAAAGTACAAAATGAAAAAAAAAATTGTGTATAACTTAATATATGGAATGTTTATTTTGCATTACCTATGAATGCCTTGACGTGGTGCATGAAAAAAATATTCCGTGTGTGAATAGTGTCTCGAGGCTATATTTACACCCTTAGAGATACTTCATTAAAACTCAACTTTTCATTTGACATGTGTAGATAGCTAGTCGATGACGGGGACGTAGAGGTAGTCCACGAGGTGCTAGTCAAGCACCACCTATTTTCGATTAGAAGGCCTTTGTTGAGGCCGTAGGGATTGCAGCTACTTCCATTGCACAGGCTAGTGCAGCTGGTAGCCAGGGAGGTCCGAGTAACCTCCAAAGGTTCAGGGTACATCATCCTCCGATATTCACAAGGGGAGGAGATCCGATGGTGGCAGACCATTGGTTTAGACATATTGAGAAGGTGTTGGAGGCCATGGATATCACCTGATATATGGCCCAGTCGAATTTGTAGTGTGTTAAGTAGAGGCGAGTCCGTGTGGTGGGGCCGGGTTAAGACCCTCTAGAGACTTAGAGGCAATGACTTAGGCGAAGTTCCATGGGCTCTTCATGGGCCGATATTTTAAACTACTACTAGGTATCACGAAGCCAAGAGAGTTCCTAATTTGAAGCAATGAGCCATGACCGTGATAGAGTGGCTAGTTCACGAGTTAGCTTGCTGCGCGATTATGTGTACCGGATGCGGCCCGAGTCGGGAGAGATTTGAGAATGGGCTGAGATTGTCCATTCGGAGCAGGATTGTAAGACTCCGCCTACAAGACATGGACTCTATGGTTGGGACAGCCATGACCATAAAGAGGGAGATGGATGATGCATGGAGCACTCGGATACGGGTGCTAGTGGTAAGAGGAAGGAGAGTCAGTCTTCTTCCAGTTCGAGAAAGAAGTAGAGGGCTTCTAGTTCACGTGGGTTCCAGAGCCGCGGTTACTTGGGCCAGGGACAGATTAGGGCTACCACTCAGGCAGGGCAGATGGTATGCTTCCATTGCCAACAGCCCGGACACATGAGGAGGGATTGCCCCCAAAGACAGGGATCCCAAGGTTTCGGGACGGCCTTGATCCCGTCGGTATGGGGCGGGAGTGGATCTGATTTATTCCTCACGCCCTAGTATGGGTCGGCTAGTGCTCCAAGTCCCATGGAGTTACACGGGTGCCTCCCGTTACACAAGCAGGCCAGAGGGGCTAGATTATGGGTCGAGGTAGAGGACAGGGCCCATAGGCAGGGACGTCAGGGATTCAGGGGCGTGTCTACGCCATCACATCACCGGCTGAGCCCACAGAGCAGCCAGTCATACAGGGTATGTTTTTGCTATCCTGCCTATGGGCAAGAGTGTTGTTTGATTCTGGTGCATCTCATTCATTTACTGCTGCATCGGTTGTTCGAGAGTTAGGCTTGGAAGTTGAGACCTTAGAGGAGCCCATGTATGTAAGTTCTCCCCTATAGACTAGGGCAAGCATATATCTTATATGTTGGGGTTGCGAGCTAGAGATCTCTGGGATTCTGCTCACAGTGGACCTAAGGGTCATGGACATGTTAGAGTACGACGTCATCCTTGGGATGGATTGGCTGACTGCATACAGAGTCGTCATCGATTGTGAGCGTAGGAGGGTTACCGCCTACACACAGGACGATACTCGTGTTACATTATAGGGGGACAATCATGATGCTTTGCCCTAGACCATGTACGATTCCAGATGGAACAGACAGTTGGTGGGTTGGCTGACTAGCCTTACCCTGGAGGACGAGGTGAAGGTCGGACTGGATGCGCACCGAGGTAATGTGCGTACGAGGATGGCTTTTAGGATGACTGCAGGTTACCTCCGCGAGAGGGATGTAGACTTACGTATTGGGTTACACCACGGCCACGTCGCCACATCTCTATGACTCGAATAGGATGCCTTAGGTTGAGTTGGGAACTCGAGGTCAGTCTGGTACACTAGGCAGGGATTTATTAGACTAAGCGCCGCGTAGGGCGCTCGGTTTTGTTCGCGAAAGAAGAAGGAACGAAACCCAGCCATTTGTGCATTCACTATCGACAGTTGAACAAGGTTACGATCAAGAATCGGTACCCATTGCCAATGATTGATGACTTGTTTAATCAGTTGAGAGGAGCATGAGTCTACTCCAAGATAGACCTCCGCACTGATTACCAACAGCTGAGGGTTAGGGACGGATATCCACCCAAGGCGGCGTTTAGAGCAATTATGAGCACTTTGAGTTTATGGAATGCCCTTTGGATTGTGAATGCGTCGTGACATTCATGGATCTCATGCATAGGTGTTCCAACCCTATCATCAGTTCAATAGTAGTCTTTGTGGACGACATTTTGATCTACTCGATCTGAGAGGAGCATGAGGATCATTTGAGGTTATTTCGCATTTCTTGGGGCGCCATCAATTGTGCGCGAGTTCGATAAGTCGCGAGTTTTGACTGCGGGGTGAGATTTTGGGACACGTGGTGTCAGCATCAGGCGTATTAGTGGACCCCGAGAAGGTCGAGGTCGTGTGATTAGTGCTCAAAAAGTGCTATTTTTAACCCTATTTATTGCAGGCTTTGAGCACTTTTTGTGTACTAATCAGCATAATTAACCCAATTGGCACATTAAGGTCCCTACTTTGCAACTAATCACATTTTGTGGCAAATTTTACAATTTTTACTAGCTAATCGTGCCAAAAATTTCAAGTCAGCTAAATCATGACAAATCCAAGCAAATCCCAATCGAACTCAGAGTTGTAGGTCAGAAGCCAGAAGGAAAGAGGAGGAGAAAATAGAAGAAAAAGGACCACAACAAAAATTTTGCAAGTTGCGAAATTTTCCCCTCTACTGTATTCACCTTTCACCTTTTAGCGTTTGACCTTTTATTTACATTTTTGTTTCTTTAATTGGTCCTTGTAATAGCTTTTTGCTTATGGTTTTTGGTATTTTGTAAAGGGAGTTTGGCTATAAAAGCCCCAGACAAAACCTTATGTAGGGACCTCTCTTTTCATTAATAAAATTAGAGGCGGGAACCTTCGGCGATTCCTTCTTTCCATTTTCTCTTCTTTTCTTTCATTTTCTCTCACTTTCTCGGTTGCAAACACCCCTTGAGGATGACAACTCAAGGGATGGTTGGCCAAAGCTCTTTCCTCCTTGAAGGAGAGAGGAATTTGTTGAGTCTGGGGATGAAGGCGGTGGAGGTTAATGTTTTTCACACGGGTATCCCTTGCTGCCCTTTGTTCCCCCCACAACTTTAGGTTTGATCCCTTTTAGTCACCTTGAATGGTTATTACTTGGTAAGATTTTGGGCTCGTTGGATGCTTAATGTTAGATCCATTGATGTTAGTTAGTTATCATTTATGAGTCATTGTAAGGTGGTCGAGGTGACTTGTGTTTTAACGAATGAGGCTTTAATGGCGATTATGGATGCATTTAAAGAGATTTAATGAAGGTCGAGTTTTATAGTTAAATAAAGATCCGGTTCGGGAGATGACTATAGGTCGTCCTTCCCGGTCGAGAAGGACCACAGAAGCCCTCGGTTTTTATGAATCCGACCCCCAGTGACTAACACTTGAGAGGTTATTGCATTTTTTTAACTCGCTCTGTTTTTAGTTTCCAACCATTAAAACCCGCTATTTTTTGAAACCCAAGTCAAATTAGATTCAACATTTTGAACCTGTTTATGGTCGTTTGTGAGAAGAAAACTCATCCACGTGTTCGACCACAAAAGCCACTATACTCACGGTAAGCTGTCTTTCTGGCGATGAGAGAGGAATTTAGGTTATAAATTTTGTTGATTTCGGATACCTACTGGCACATGAATCAAATGGCATCGTTGCCGGGGATGGTGCCTAAGTGCAAACGATGACCTGATGAACACTTATGATCCTCATCACAAGTCCTGGAGAATTTCTTTTATCATTTTTTTTTCCTGTATATATTTTATTGTTAGTCTTCTTAGTTTCAGTTCACAATTTATATTTTTTTTAGGTAATCCTAACCCTTTAGGTAGGATTGTTTCTTGCTTGTTTAGTGTTTGCCCTATTCTTGCATGCTCCAGTGGGTTATAAACTCATAAGGCAGGCTAGTCAAAGTCAATTTCCCATAAGAACCTGGACTGAATTTGAATATTGACCAAATGGAACAGTTAAAGGGAGAGCAATACAATCAATACCTAATGGAGAGAAACCTTAGTACATATATGTCCATGAGGGATTACAAACACCTTCCATGGCAGAATCAGCAACCTGTGGAGAGAAATCAAAACGCATATAGGTCATGAGGATTTATAGAACCCTCGTGGATGAGTGCGCCATACGCAATGTTCCCCCAAGTAATGCACCATATGGCAATACTTAGGGGGAACCACACAAATTCCTCATGGGAACCAAGACCTCCACAGTATGCACCTCCTGATTCTCCATATTATGCTTCAACTCCTCAGCCACCACAACCACCACAGTTGACGTCTTCAGTTGAGCAAGAAATACGAACTTGAGGCAAGCGGTGGATACTTCATAGGAGCGGAGGAGTGAGATAATTCCCCGAGGGCCAATCGGGGGGAAATTGACATAGTGGAGAGCTCCCTGAACAAGGAATTGGATGGGTTCTAGAGCGAAATTGATCAAAAATTTGACAACCTGCAGGGCTCAATTTCAAGGCTTGCCAGTCAACAACATGTTTATTAAGAGGAAGAGAGTCCAGAGAAAGTGTGCATGAGTGACACCATGGTAGAGGAGCAGTGTCAACAAGAGCTACAAGAAGGGCTGATAGAAAATTTTGAATATTACGAGGGTTATGCGAATCCCTCGGCTAATGGTGCTATTGATTTGTCACGGGGAAAGAACACCCAAATCTTTGAATGAGGAGGGCAGTGGAAAGGATGTAGTGGAAGAGCCCTAGAGGCACAATTACCTGCCTCTACTAGCTTGATTAATACAATGTATATCACATGACACAATCTATACCTAAAGCACTGCTCTGGCACTTTGAAATTTAGGTCATCCACCTTCATTTTGCTGTCTGATATTTTTAGGAAGTTAGTGGCTGTTGGACATTCGCCGCCCACATCAAAAACATTGGCCGGTTGCCATCTTGCATGGCCTGACGGATAGTTTGGGTGCTGGTTCAGATTTGGAACACCTAGACCTTAGCAATTCCACTAACTCTACCGGTTCAACGGCATCAGGCTTGGCTAGTTTAGAGAGCTCAGTCTTCCTTTTTGTTTGATTTTCTTGTTTATTTTATTTTATTTTGGTTATTTAATTTTCTTTTTAGATTTTCTCTAATTTTAAGTTAATCTTTGTTTTAGATTATTTTCAATTTTCTTCATTTTTTATTTTTTTTTTCTATGTTTATTTTTGGGTTTGGGTCCGATTTTGCAGCAGGGAGGAGTGCAAGCTCACCGGTAAAACCAGAAAATTTCGCAACCTTATGAATTTTTCGCGAGTTACAAATATTCGCAGCCAACGAATTTACAGGTTAAAATTTTAAACCTTTAATAGCACAATGTACCTTTTTCCTTTTATTTTATTAGTATTTTATTATTATTATTATTATTATTTAAAATTTTAAAAATTTTAAAAAAAAAAAAACTCTTATTATTTAAGCTTATATAGTAAACAAAAAAAAAAAAACAAAACAAAACAAAAAACAAAACAAAAAACAAAATTTCAAAAAAAAATCGCGTATGCGAGTTGCGAATTTTCGCAGCACAAGAATTTCATGATTACGAAATTTCAGTACAGTTGCCAATTTTCACAACCTACGATACCCCATTTTGTTTCGTCCATAACTTTCTCATCCGAACTCCGTTTTAGGCGTTCTTGATACCGTTGGAAAGCTTAGAGAGTGAAGAATCTAAATATAATCAGAAATAACACTTTTGAAGTTTTTATAAAGGCCAAATTTTTAAAATTCTCCAACTTGTCACTTTTTGAAGCTCAAACGGAGTGAATAAGGTCTCAGTGGAAAGCTTGAGAAGTCTCACATCAGCCGGTACATCTCATCAAGGTATCTCTTCCTTCTCTAACTTTTCAATCCAGGCCCCATTGAGGACCGTCGACATTTGGTTGGGAGGAGAGTTAGCGAAGAGTGGCTTTATCGTGTTTTGTACTATTTTGAACAAGCCCATTTTGTGATGTCCAGTGGCTTGTTATTTATCCTTTTTGGTGAAGTTGTTAGTTTTTGTTTGTAAAGATGAAAATTTAGTCACATTTCTTTTTATACATACCATACAGCTTATATTTACGGCTTCAAAATCACACCCTTTTTTTTCTTTTTTTTTTTTGCCTAACCTGCAGTTTGAAAATTTTAAACATTGTCCAATTATGTTGATGTTAGATTGGTTTCATGCTTAATTAAGTGGATGATCAGTTGAATTCTTGTTGCTTTCGACCTTTTCTTCCCACCTGGCTAACCACACTATACACATCGAGTTTCGACAATAGGTTGAAAACACCTTTAACCCTCTAAATCTTGCAAAAGCCTATCCTAGTTTCATTTACTACCTTCAATAGGTTAAGGACCTCCAGGAAAAGAAGGCCAATGAGTCTTCCAAAATAAAAACAAAACAAAAACAAAAACAAAAACAAAAGAAAAAGAAAAAGAATAAAAATTGCAACGCTTTGCCTTGGAAACGAGCACGTTAGGGGTATATAGCGAAAGTCTTTAAAGCCTAGTGCCTAAGCCAGCGGTTGGAAGCCACCAACTTAGTGCTCACTACTTGGGTGGATGGGTGAGGTTGAGCGAGTTGTAGGTGCTGGAGTCTCGAAATCATTCAAAGTCTGGGGTGAAACCTGAAGAGTTTATGGTTGAAAGATCCTTATGGATTGATGCCCTAAGCTTTAATTGGTTGGGAGTCATCGGTGGATCCCCATTACATGGACCTTGGTGAGGTCAATTCCTCAGCATTGCACCCCTACAACAAAAAAAAATGTTGAATAAGAGCGGGTCCTAATCCATTTAGATCGGTTAGTGTACTAGGTTGTGGCAATAGCTTGGTTGAGGGTAGAGTGCAGTTTGGCAGTTTATTATTAAAAACTGATTATATAAACAATTAGGTTTTGGTGGAAGCTCCAAGTCAATTCTTTAGGAACGAGGCTCTTTCGATACTCAATTCTATATTGCATTCATTCTCTCGAGATAGTTATTGGGCAAGGGTTTTGGTGATTCTTACTGAGGGTTAGGCATTACTCATTCACAACCTTTTTTAAATATCATTTTTGTAAACATAATTTTGATATTGTTTTGCATGCTCTTTCTTTCTTTCTTTCATTGCTAAGGGACTAGCAATGTGTCGGTTGAGGAGTGTGATTGGTGCCAAAGTGCCGTTTTCCTTTATTTATTGCTGGTTGTGAGCACTTTTTGTATACCAATCAGCGTAATTAACCCAATTGGCACATTAAGGTCCCTATTATGCTACTAATCGCATTTTGTGGCAAATTTTGCAGTTTTTGCGAGCTAATCGTGCCAAAAATTTCAAGTCGGCTAGATCATAACAAATCCAAGCAAATCCGAGTCGAACTCAAAGCTGCAAGTCAGAAGCCAGAAGGAAAGAGGAGCAGAAAACAAAAGAAAAAGGACCACAACAAAAATTTTGCAGGTTGCGAAATTTTCCTCCTGCCACTGTTCACCTCTTGCTACTCACCTTTCATGCCACTGTTCACTTTTCCTGGTTTTTGACGTTTTGACCTTTTTGTTACATTTTTTTGTTTCTTCCCAATTTGTCCCTTGTAATAGCTTTTGCTTTTGATTTTTTTTGGTATTTTGTAAAGGGGGTTTGGCTATAAAAGCCCAGACAATAGCTATGCTTGAGGACCTCTCTTTTGCTCATTAATAAAATTAGTGAACCTTTCGGGTTCAGCTTCTTTCCATTTTCTCTTCTTTCTTTTATTTTCTCTCACTTTCTCATTTGCAGAGCTTCCCCTTGGGGATGTGACTCAAGAGATGGTTAGCCTAAAAACCCTTCCTCCTTGAAGGAGAGGCTCTTTGAGTACGAAGGATCTAAAAGCTGTTGAAGGTTCCATGTTTTTCACGCGGGTATCACTTCTTAGTCCTTTGTTCCCCCTTTTTTAACTTTAGGTTTGATCCCTTTTAAGTCACCTTGGTTTACTTAGTAAGATTTTGGGCTCATTGGATGTAATGTTAGATCCATTGATGTTCATTAGTTATCATTTATGAGCCATTGTAAGGTGAGTCAAGGTAGTGACTTAATGTTTTGCAGATAGAGCTTTAATGGCGGTGGATGCCATTTTAAGGAACTGTGAGGGTCGGTTTTATAGTTAAATAAAGATCCGAGTTCGAGAGAGATGATTATAGGTCATCCTCCCCCGATGGGAAAGGACCTTTAGAGCCCTGTTTCCCTATGAATCAACCTAGTGACCTAACACTTCAAGGGTTCTATTTTATTTTTTAACTCGCTCTGTTTTAGTTTCCAACCATTAAAACCAACTGTTTTATGAAAACCAAAATCAAATTGATTTCACCATTTTGAACCTCACTGTAAGTCATTTGTGCGAAGAAAACACATGCATGTGTTCGACCCTAGAGCCACTATACTGCAATAGCTATGCTACTGCAGTAGGAGGAATTTAGGTTATAAATTTTGTTGATTCCGTATACCTACTGGCACACGAATCACCGTGATGAGTTGGGAGAGACCGAAGTCAATCTTTGAGATACGCGGTTTCTTGAGATTTACTAGGTACTACAGGAGGTTTATTGAGGATTTCTCCCGATTAGTAGCACCTATGAAAAAACTGACCTGGAAGGAAGTCAAGTTTGAGTGGAATGACCTATGCGAGAAGGAATTCCAGGAGTTGAAGAGGAGGCTTACGCCCGACTTGTCCCGATAGTTGGGAAAGATGACGGTGGTGCATGTGGAGTGTATTGATGCCTGAAGGTCGGAGCGGGATGTGTTTTTGATGCGGTCCGGGATGGTAGTAGCTCATGGTTCTAGCAAGTTGAAGAATCATGAGCGGGGTGTTCCTA
This sequence comes from Tetrastigma voinierianum, assembly GCA_016808115.1. NCBI lineage: Eukaryota > Viridiplantae > Streptophyta > Magnoliopsida > Vitales > Vitaceae > Tetrastigma > Tetrastigma voinierianum. Next base: position 1,972,969 of record JAEQBH010000874.1, on the reverse strand, counting down.
CGACATGGAGTTGGTAGCCATAGTCTTCGCCTTGAAGATTTGGCACCACTATTTGTATGGTGGCCGGTTTGAGATAACCCTTACCACAAAAAGTGCGAGTATATTTTCACCTTGTGAAGACCTCGTATAGACCTTGTAGTGGATGGAGTTCTTAGAGGACTATGACTTCACTTTACATTACCATCCTGGTAAGGCTAATGTGGTGGCTGACACTCAGCGAGAAGTCACGGGGAGTATTGGCTAGTATGAGCTTCAGAGTATGAGATGCTGGTATGGGACGGGTTCGGGCTCTGATCTGTGAGTAGTCTCAGGGTATGTTGGGGAGTTTGGTACCTAAATCATCTCTATTGAGCAGAGTGATTGAGTCTTAGGGACAGGACGCAGAGATAATATCCATCAAGGACCGGGTATAGGCGGGTACAGGTGACAAGGGCTGGACCATCCATATGGTAGTCTTCGATATAGAGGACGGGTAGTAGTTCCCTAGTTGACGGAACTGAGATAGGAGATCCTCAAGGAGTTTCATTGCTCCCGATTCACTGTGCATCCAGGTGGCACGAAGATGTATCGTGACCTTCGTCGCTAATATTATTGGAGCATAATGAAGAGACACGTAGGGGACTTTGTTCGACGATGTCTCACGTGTCAACAGGTTAAGGTTGAGCACGAGTCAGCGAGTACTCCAGCCATTGGAAGTAGCTGAGTGGAAGTGGGAGCGCGTCCGCGATGGATTTTGTGTGCCACGGACACCGTGAGGCATGACGCAGCAGGGTGATAGTAGATCTGGGCCAATTGTCAGCACATTTCTAGCCGCAAGGATGACCTTCAAACTCGGGAGGAATTCTACCGGGTTGTACATCCAAGAGATCGCCTGCCACATGGAAAATGGTATCCATACTGGGTCGGTAGACCCGAGGTTTACAACGCACTTTTAGAAGAGTTTCTAAAAGGCTATGGGTACACGGCTGACCATGAGTACATCCTTTCACCCACAGACAGATGGTCAGTCATAGAGGACCATATAGGTGTTAGAGGACATACTGCGAGCATGCGTCCTAGATCATAAGGGTAGCTGGGAAGAGCACTTGCCCTTAGTGGAATTCACTTACAACAACAATTATCAGGCGAATATACAGATGGCACCCTATGAGGCATTGTATGGGAGGCCATGTCGATCACCTATTTGTCGGACCGGTGTGGCAGCCCACATTAGTCCAGATTCGATTAGAGACACCTTCGTGAAGGTGAGTTTGATTACCCAAGAAATAAGTTTTCCCTCATGGCCCGTGAGCCGACGTAAGAGCTACGTAGACAAGTGACGTCGACCCTAGAGTTCGAGGTTGGTGATCACGTCTTCTTGAAGGTGATGCCTAAGAGAAGAGTGGTCAGGTTCGGCAATCACGGAAAGCTATCGCCGAGGTTCATTGAGCCCTTCGAAATACTTGAGAGGGTGGGCACAGTAGCATACCTGTTAGCTTTACCACCAAGCATGTCAAGTGTCCTTGAATTGTTCCACGTCTCCATGCTTCGGAGGTACACTCCTAATCCATCTCATGTAATGGATTGGGGAGAGATTAAGGTTAACACAGATAGGACCTTCGAGACGACCGCTACGCATTATGGATACCGGATCAAGTTTTGGCGACGCGAAGACCGTTGAGGCTGAAAGTACTACGGTAACACGGTGGAGTGGAGAGGCACCGTGGAGCGCGGGAAGTGACACGATACGAGCCACGTATCCCTTCTTGTTTAGGGGATGAAGGTACGCCAGCTAGTCGCTAATAATTAAATGACTAGTTTACAAGCATGACATAGCACGTTGCATATGCATGTGATTTGTCAGATTGTGTCAAATTTCGATCTAAATTTTATGTAAGACAAACCTATAAATTCAAATTTCCTAAGAAAGGGTAAAATGGTAATTTCAGTCAAAATCCAGAATTTTTCTAAATCTTGGATGACGAAACGGATTTCACCGTTGGGATCGTTTCGCGAAATCTAGTTACCACGTCAAATTTCATCGAATTTCAAGACAGTCGGAATTTCACATTTTTCGAGGCACCGAAAGTAGTATGAGACACTTGGCATGTATTGAGTTGCCCATGAGGCGCCACGTGTCAAGTGTGAGGTGAGTCAAACAATGAGCCTGTCAGCCATGTGGAGACATGTGGCATCATAAATATCAAGTGGAAATCCATGGTAGATGGATAAGAGGATAAGGGAAATCCTAAGTGTAACACCCCAAAATATACCCTAGCCGTTTTCAGCATGTTTAGGGTATTTTGCAGGTATAATTTGAAATTTTCATAATTTATATGCGAAACATAGAAATTGAGAAACCCGGAATCTGTACAAGATACAAGGACAAATTTGTAATTTGTCAAAATGGAATATAGAAGTCATAAGATAAGAAGACTATGGGTTAAAATAGAAATATGCATAACTTGTTTTGTAAATAGAGGAGAGAAGGAGGACTAAAGTGTAATAAAAGGAAGCTTAAGTCAAATTAATGCATTTTTGATGGCCAAACATGGTCTTATGAAATGAGACCAAATAAGACCAATTTTGGTCTCTCATTTAGGTATTTTTGGAGGTTCATACGTGAAGAGAGAAGAAGAAAAGGAAGAAGAGAAGAAGAAGAGGAAGAAGAGAAGAAGAAGAGGAAGCCAATAAAGGTTTCCGATACTTGCTCGATTTCTGCTATGGTTTTGTTTGAATTTTCTTGGAAGTACTTGTGCCGGATATTAGTGGGTACCATTCTCAGTGGTTTGAAGTTAAGAATGCATATTAACCCTAGATGTCTTGAAAGTCGGGTTGGTAAACCCTATTTTTAAAGGGGCATGAGAAGTGGGATTGTATGGGATTCTTGTTTATGGTATTTCGGGAGACATGTTCGGGGTGTTAGGAAGTTAACCTAACTTACAAGTATTTGATTTAGGGTTTGGAAAAACCCTAATTAATCCCTATTATTGGTTTTGGTTGGGTTAGAACATACTTGGGAGATGTTTTTCTAGAGAATATATGCGTTTTATTGTGTTTTGGTTAGATTTGTGCTGTGTTCTGACAAAACAATACTCTTGGGCAATGTCGAGGGTCCCTCAGATGCGAGAAGACCTCGCAACGGCGAAGGACCCGCTACAAGAAGGAGGCTCAGAATAAGACTTTTTCCATCCTGCCGCACGGCCACCTGCTCACAAAGATGGAAATGTTGTGTTTTTGTTTCGCTTTTGTTTTCGCTTTTCGAAGACTTGTCTATTGGACTAATATGACCCTATAAGTGTATGAAAGGGTCCGCTACATGTTTGTAAGGTAAACTAAAGGAAAAATTCCTCAGACCCGTACCCTCGCCGCCTGAGGGAGTTCGATGGCGGCGTAAACGACGCCCCTATTATAAGATAGTAAGTTACTCGAACACATATAATTGCGTGAATGCCTTACTTCACCAGAGTCTCAATGACACGACACTTCTCGTTACGTGGGCAGCATATGAACAAGCAGCTTCGATTAATTCTACTAGTGTTACTAAGCACTTATTACGTGGGCAGCACATTCTGATCGCTAAGCCGGTAAGATCTCTACTAGTGCTATGGCACTTCTCGCTACGTGGGCAAAGCACGATAGTGATCCGCATACTTCGACGCTACTTCGCACTCGCTAGTGCTACGGCAATTTCGTTATGTGGGCAGCACGTTTCGACAAGGTTTCGACATTCCCGCTTTCAGGCTATGGCACTCGCATCGTGATCGCACCTTGGGTACTTATCAGGGCCGCAGGTCCTACCATTTTTATTAATGGGACCTAGTAATCCAACGGGTTATATGATAGCCCCGATAAGCGAATAAGAAGGAAGTAATGTACATCATTCTATTCTGAATGAACCTACGGGTACCTCTGTATAAGTATAAGTTTTGTAGTACTATAAAGGTACTTTTATTACAAATATAAACTCTGAAACTCTGGAGATGAATAAATATAAGTACATCTGATAAGTACATGTGTCCTACGAGAGATCTAAATAAGTATGAGTATGCTATAAGTACAAGTGGGTGTATAAGTTTGTTATATGAATTCATGAAAATCCTAATATCTGCTAATGAATACCTGTTATTGTTATATGCTTATTGTACAAGAGTATCAATGCATGTGTACATATAAGTCACTTATGTTTCCTTTAAGCATAAAGCTTATGCTTGCGGGTTTAAGTCGTGTAGATCTGAGGAGGGCGTCGCGGGTCTTGCATCTTGCTTGGGCAAACACACTAGTAAGGGTTCACTACATGGAGTTAGCGGCTCTATTATGTGAAAAATGTAAATGTACGGAGTTTTTGTGTATATGTATGTGGAAGAAGCCTGGGGACTGGAATTTGTATGTATTGCTGCTTTATGAAAACACCACTCACGGTGGTAGTTTTATTTTTTGTATGCTGGATAAGATATTTTTTGATTTAGTTATAAGACTTGGGGCACACTGATATGCGAAAAGCGAGGAGTAAAGTCAGAGTTCGGGTTGCACCTTGCTTGGCCTCGGGATCACTAAAGACCCCAAAAGTGTGACATGTAGCGAGTGAGATGACATCTCACTTGGCCTCCTATCTTCTCCCGATCGGTTGGGAGAGGGGAAGGAAGGAAAGAGAAAGGCAAGCTAGAATGTGAGAGTAAGTTTTTTGGGTGAGGAAGATCTCACTTCTCTCCTGAGGCCCTAAGGTGATCGGTCAAGTGAGATCCGTGAGACAAGAGGCAGAGTTAGTCCCCAGCTGCAGGCTGGCGTGGGTGCCGGTATTGTGGAGTTTTCACGAGCTGGGAGGCAGGAGTATTTTCTCCTACTTGATTTATTCTTTAACTAAGAGCCATTTAATGGATGGAGATATCTTGGTAGGGATGGCGTGTTTTCGATTCTAAAGATTGGGGCCAGGTGATGGGAAATCCCAAGTGGTCGTTGGACCAGTTTGAACTAAGGTTGAGCTATTCCGCGTGACTTTGTGTTGTTGTGTGATGCTTTGTGCGAGTTCTAAGATGGGTATCGGTTTTGTTTATTGGCCCATGTGAACTAATTTTGGGTGTTATTGCTATGAATGAATAACATTTTTCTTTGTGTGAATTTCGTTAATATATGCATGCTTGATATATTAACATGAATTATTATGAAATGGCATATTGCATTTCATATGCACTAGGGTAACCTAGAATAGTAGGTATGAGTGCGTGACATGAAAAACATGGTTGTCAAATGAATTTTGTGGGAAGATTTTTTGAAGAATTGCCTTGGAGAGTTGTCCAACAGTTCATATCGAAGGATGACCCATGACTGTTTCAGAGAGTTATCCAACAATTCACCTCGGAGGGTTGTCCAATAGAATTTTATCGACAGGTGGTGATATGTTTCGGGGAACAAAAACCTTTTGTTTTGAAAGCAGTGTTTTCTCACACTTGGATTAGGCATGCGTGAGGGAGTCAGTGAGGGCTCGAGAAGTGGGAAAGGGTGAGTCACATTCTCATCCATAACATGTAGACATTCGAGTATGAATCATGAATTCACTTGAATGTGTGTGTTTACCATTGCATGAGCACTTAGGTAGGGAGTAACCCAAGTAGGAAAATTCCACTACTGGGCATTGCTCACCCCGTCGTGGGATCCCCCCTTTCAAGTACAGGGAGTATTCAAGAAGACGGCGCTCACTAGAGGTTGCTTTTGAGAAGAAAGCCGATATGTGACTTTGATTATATATCTTCTTGTAAAACATGTATGAAACATTCTGATTAGTACATGTTTGTATAGGAGTGTAATTAACTCCTGAAACTATTGTAATATAGTTGGTTATATTTTTGGTAGTATGGATGTATGGGCCCGACGTGGCCATTTTTACTCATGTTTGAGTCTCGGGTAAAGAGACACTCATTTTATGGCATTGAGACACTCAATGGCTACATGTATTCCGCGGGTTGACGGATTGTCAACGGACCCCCTGGTCGGGGTGTCACAGTATGTGGCCAGAGTGCACAAAGGGCACCACGAGTGCCTTCTGGCGTAGCTTTGCTACACCCCAGCGAAGAGCTACGCCGCGGCGTAGACACTGTTCACAGCAACAAAATTTTTGGATTTTGTTCCAAAAGTCTCGTATTCGTACACCGATGTTTTAGGAACCCTAATAAATGACTAATGGGGGTTCAATTAAGAATGAAACTAAGTAGAAGAAACATCTTAGTACCTCACCCTCGCGATGTCGTTAAGTGTGATTAGTGTTAGTTCACTAAATGTGATGTCTGTGATTTGCTAGGGGCCGGTGAGGATCACCTAACCTAGAATGAGATTGACGGCAAGGCAAAAAGAAAGAGATAAACTGGTTTTGTTCTATGCTTCTCTTATTCTCGTTTCAAGGGCTTGAAATGTTTACATTACAAATGTAGAAGAAAAGCAATTTTAATTGATTTGAGGCGATTATGAAATGTTTGCATATGAAAATTGCATGAGTATTGAAAATGAACTGTTTCTACGAATGTACATATTGTACTGTATTTTTCTATAAAGGATTTAAACGCCCTTAATAGAATGTTAACTTGTAACACCCCAAAATATACCCTAGTCGTTTTCGACATGTTTAGGGTATTTTGTAAGCATAATTTGGTATTTCATGAGTTAAAATGCGAAGCAGGAAGCAGAGACCTGGAAAGTTACAAAACTTAAGGACAAAATCGTAATTTGTCGGGGCTTAAAAATCATAATTTGAAAAGGAAAGACTATGGGCGAAAGAAGAAATAATAGGAATTGTTATTGTAATTCCTAGAAGATTAGAGCCAAAAGATAATAAAGGAAGTGAAATATAAATGGCCTTAAGAGTAGGAGGGCGAAAAAGCAAATAAAGGAAATTAACGAAAATGGGTTTGTTGGAGGAGCGAGCAGGCTAAAAGAGAATGGGATTTTAAAGACAAATTTGGTCTCAAATTGAGAGGACAGAAGTAGTGAAGGGAGAAGAAAGAGGAAGAGGAAGAGAAAGAAGAAGGGAAGGAAGAAGGAGAGCCCTAGCAGGTATGGAAACTATTTTGAGTGGCAAGTTTTGTATGGATCACATGGAATTTAAGGCTTGATATGGTTAATCTCTTGTCTCTAAATCTAGGGTTTTGATAGAATTGTATCCTAACCTTAGATTTCTTGAAATTAAGGTTGGTATAACCTACAAGGAACAAGATAATTATGGAATCCTTCCTTTGTTGTTGGATTCATGGTTAAATGAAAGGAAATTGAGTTAGGGTTTTGATCAAACCTAACAAATCTTAGTACTTAGTGTGTATATGGGTGGTAACCCATATTAGAATGAGAATGGGAGAGATTAATGGAAAGGTTTTGAAAGAAGACAAAGAAGTGAAAGAGGAATTGAGTAGAAGAGATTCAAGGTGAATTTGGAATGATTTGGATGTGTGTAGGAAGTGTAGGAGTGATCCGTGGATGAAAGTGCGTGAAAAATGGGAAAAACACACATTACGGGCACTTTTCGGAGACTTGTACCGTTAGGAGTTGAACTTGTACCGATGCAATTTCAGTTCCTAGTCATTTTGGCGAGTTATCTTAGGTACAACTTGAGCATCTTAGGTACAACTGTTCTGGATTTTCTACATTTCGACCAGTTTTAAGTAAATTAGCTATAACTTGCTCATTTCTTATCGATTTGAGTGATTCATTGGCTACGTAAAATAGACTGCAAGGAGAATAAAACATATGTTATAGGTATCTCCAAATTCTTACTCTAAATAGCTAAAAAATTCACTCAAAGTGGGGCTATGTGCAAGCCCATTTCCTGCATCAGTTGATCTTAGAGTAGTCCGAGTTGTTTCGGACGTAACTTAAGTTTCGGTGCTCCGAATGGGGTGATTCCAGTTGGAATAGAACCCTTAGCACCTTAAATTTAAAATAGTCACAAGATATAGTGCCACATGAAGTTAAGACCCCGGAAAGTGAGTATCTCAAGCGTCCTAGGGTAAAAATCGGTAAATTGATTGGCATGAAGAAATGCCACTTAACTTGAGTTTAGATGATCAGGTGGAGTGATTAATTTCTAAGAAAAGTAGATTCATTGAGAACGAGATTACATGAAGGATGTGGATAGGCATCATATCGTATAAGTATCTGAATTCCATATTGAATAGGTATACAAGCGAAAATGAACATGGCTTGATATGTCGCTGAACCTTACGTAATGTGATTAAGATGAGTTATAAGTTCTGAAATACATATGACAATATGACTACCTAGGACCGAGAAGAATGAATGGTGGACGTCTGATGAATTGCCGGCACTCCATTGGTGCCGGCACTCTGACACGGTGCTACGGCACTCTGGCTGCGTGGTTAGCCACGTTTTGATTGGTGCTCGGCACTCTGTTGGTCTTCTGACTCTGATGCGTGGCGAGCACGTCTTGATTGGTGCTCAGCATCCTGGCTGGTCTTCACGGCACTCACTGTTTTGTATTGTACTTTGGTGCCATTGTATCTTTAAATCCTCTTTCATTTCTTTATGATTGAGTGCAGGTAGTCGGATAGACGATATGATAAGACTACGAGATAAAGAATAAGTGTAAAGATACGAATGTGCCTACGTATCTGATTAAGTTACGTGGTACTGCAGTGCTTACATGTCTGCTTAAGTTAAAGTGTTTACGAATGCTCATCTCCCGATTAAGTCGATGTAGTACCTACGGGTACTCCGTATTGGTAAAACAAATATAAAGTCAGTAGTACGAGGGTACTCTCGTATCGATAGACAGGGGATAGACTCTGTAGTACAAATTTACACTACTGTATAAATATAAATTACGAAGTACCTACGGGTACTCCACGTATCTAATTATAATTTACGTAATACCCTACCAGGGTATCTCATTATAAATCGGATGGGGATAAACTGTAGTACCTGCAGATACTCAGTATGGAGTATAGGTATCGTTAACCTAGGACTTGTGTCCATGCCGATATGTATCTTGTATAGTCGTCTGTTGGGCTTATCGTACCCCTCTGGGTACCTTCGCACGAATAAGATCGCGGGAAATATAAGAATCGGAGTTTTGTAATACCGACATAAGATCGAAGTAAGATAAGTATACGCTACGTAAGACATAGATAAGATCTAAAATACATGTCTAAAGTTACGAAATACCCGAGTATAAGATCAGTAAGATAAGTATGCTCTACGCCAAGACATGTATAAGATCACAAATACATGTAAAAGTTAAATAATAATACTGGTATAAAGTCAGAAGTAAGATAAGTATACTCTACGTAAGACACATGTATAAGATCGAAATACATGTAAGGATTACGAAATATCGAGTATAAGTTATTAGGACCCGGGATATGCCATTAAGAACAAGTATAAGATCTGAAGTACCGGTATAGGATTTTGTAGTACTTCAGGGTGCTCCATATAAAAATAAGTTCCGCCCAATACCGTTATACGTTAAAGTAATGCTGTGGTACCTACAGTGCCTCAGGAATTAAGTGTAAACTCACGTAGGATAAGTATAAAGTTACGTAAACTCTACTTGGGAGATGCGGAATAGATATAAGTACCGTACTTGCAAGTATCTGTATCGCTAAGTTATGTAGCTCTACGGGAGATGCGAATAAGTATAAGATCATAATGTTATAAGTATAAAGTTCAGAATAAGAATAAACACATATTAGTGTAAGATCTGAGTAAGTATAAGTCCTGAATGAATATAAGTACTTGTGTAAGTTCTTAATCTAAATGCATGAAATTTATATTATCTGTTATTGTTTTATGCGTTAAATGTGTATATGCATAAGACACATGTTTCCCACTAAGCGTAAAGCTTAGCACGGGTTTTAATCCGTGTAGGTACTGGAGAAGACATCGAGACTTAGCGTACGACTAGGCGACACACCGAGTAAGGGTTCATCAAAGTAGGTCTGGCATGCAGATATGTAATTGGAATGTAAAGTTGTTTTGTATATGTATAAGTAAATGGGACTCGATTATATGTGTCTAAGATTTTGATGGACACCCTCCGGTGGTAGTTCTTTTGATTTGTATATAATATTTTTTGATTACATTTATAAGATGGGTCATACCCCTGCAGTCTGAGATCGGCTTTAAAAAAATCGGTCGAAAGTGTAGTATTTGGTCTCGCGTCCGAAAAATCGAGTGTGACATAGCTGTTTATTTCGCATTAAGGATAAATTGGTATACCAATAGGGGTCAAATTACTTGATGCTGAACAAATGTATTGATGTGTCACTTTGCGATCGGTAACTAGCGGGACCGATTATCGGTAATGTTCACAAATTGTTGATTTTAATAACGGTCCAATATTGTGGGGGCCAAGTGCTTTGTGTTATAAAATAAATGTTTTATCTTAGACTATGACCGATGGGGCCGGAATCATAGATGATTCCCAGTATCACGTATCTAGAAAACAAAGGTTAAATTCGTTAGGGGCATAACTAAATTGATTTGAGATTGTTTGACATATTGGAATTGAAAAGTAAGTGCAAATTGAAATGAAAAAAGAGCATTGTAGAGGAATGCATGATTTGGTTATAAATGATTTGTGCATATGAAAGTGTATATTTGGAATGATCAACGAACCATAAATGATTGTATATGAAATAAGTATATGTTTTCTATTGACATTGATCATCGAAGATTTGAAAGTATTGTTTAGTAAAATTGATTGACAGAATTGAAGCGAAGAATGGAATTGTATAGAACCACTAAGCATGAAAATGCTTAGCCATTATTTATCAATGCTGCGGTGCTAAATGAACATGGAAGAAAGGCAAGATCGAGGAGCGTCGAGTCTTAAAGAACAAATTGTGGAGTATGCTCCGACATTTGCATTCACTCCATTGTTTTTTAACATTGATATTTTATAAAAACAATTTGAACTCTGAACATATATTTTGTAAATCATTTTGAAAAGGCATGGAATGCCTTCATTGTAAATGTATTTTGTTAAATGTAAATGTTTATCGGCTTGCTCCAAATTCCATCGCTTCCAGCAGATTTGAAGCAGTATTTATATTAATGAAATGTATTTGAAAGTGATAGGGAATGGCCAGGCATCTCGGATTCCAATTCGGGCTTGACCAATCGAATTCGGGCGGAAAGAGTGCCACACTTGTCCATGATTGTAGACACGAGTTATGTCCGGTGGCCACACTATGGACTAGCCCTCGCGCGGCGGTGCCATGAGGGACGAGTGCCAAGATGACGATCGCGCATGGAGGCATGTGGTTCTTAGGAGATTCAAGAGCGAGTGGATAGAGCGGAGTTGACGGTGATCTAGGTGGGAGGGTCTCCTGTCGGAGATGAGTCATTGGAGTCGGTCGCCAACGGAGATATGTTTTTCCTTCGAAAATTTCCTTAAAAAATGCTCTTTTCTAAACAAAATCTAGCCCTAGGCTCTGATACCATGTAATCAAAATTAATTGAAGGAAAAATTCTATATTTCACTAATCACAAATACCCTATTTATATACAAGACAATCCCCTAAATCAAATAGGAAATACTATGAAGTTTCCTAACTCTTCATGAATACATGTTTCCTTTTTCCAACTAGTTTCTAATTCTATAATACTATAAGCAATATAAATTGATACTTTTACATAAAATATCAACGGGCGAATTAATCAAAACTATGAAAAATAAGTAAAAACTCTAAAAAATAGTAAATAAAAAATAATATACATATTCACATACATGTTCAAATATGATCGTCCTTCAACGTTGGTTGGCTTCATTGATTGGCTGAGTTCATTGTGAAATATGTGCTGTTGTACAGTTCCTCTTTGGAAGGTTGGAATTTTGGGAGGGGTATTTTGAGGTTGTCCCTTTGTTTAGCACCTATGCAGGTTGTTTTTGTGGTTTCTTTAGGGTCGGGTTGTTTTTGTACCTCCTTGATTAGCTAGTTTGGCAACTTTCTTTTGAATAAATCCAGCTTTCTTTAATATATATATATATATATATATATATATATATATATATATATATATATATATATATATATATATATATATATATATATATATTAACACATGAAAGTAGAGTTTAAAGGAAAAATAATTCCTTTTTAAAAAAAAAAAAAAATACATATGTAAACTTCTTTTTAAAATATGCACAAAACTAGTCTTTTTATTTTTTTAAATCACATTTACCAACTGTGATTTTAAAATTAACCTTAAAACCGTATTCATCAACTGTGGTTTTAAGATAAATTTAAAACCGCATTTATCAATTACGGTTTTAAAGTTAATTTTCAAAACCATAGTTGGTGAATACAATTTTAAGGTTAATTTTTAAAACCGCATTTGGTGAATGCAATTTTAAAAAGCAAAAAAACTAATTTTGTGAATATTCCAAAAAAAAATCTTTATTATGTTTTTCGGCCAGGGCGAAATTTGGACGTGCTTGAATGCTTGAGTCGGTCAGCCGATTAATGCATTTGGACTTCTGCTGCAAAACAAGAAACAAAAAGGGATCGGCGGGGGTTGGCGGATTTATCTACGATGCCCCTAAGTCGGGTTCTTCAGGAAAGAGAAGATCAAGCCTTAGGGAATGAAGTGTTATCGTGAAGTCAAGTATTGTACCTTTCAGCGATGGGGTGGTCTGGTATTTATAATGGATGATCATGACAACTTTCCTAATTGGATGATGACACTGAATAGTATGTTTCCTAGTTGGATGATGACACTGAATAGTATGTTTCCTTGTTGGAGGATGATACGATACTTCTCCCACTGGGTAGGAGATTTTCTTTCCTTATCGTAAACTGATTAGTGCTCAAAAAGTGCTATTTTGAACCCTATTTATTTAAGGTTTTGAGCACTTTTTGTGTGTATCCCGTAATTAACCGTTGCACATTAAGGTCCTTTGTTATTCTCTTGATCGCATTTTGTGGCTAATTTTGTAGTTTTGCAAGATAATCGGAGCCAAAATTATCGAGTCAATTCAAACCACGAAGAACAGAGTTGAACTCATCATTGCATATCAAATCGAAAGGAAGAAAGCGAAAGTGAAGAAAAATGGAGCATTGCGGAGATGGCACTCTGTGGCATATTCACCTCTCCGATACTTTGTTCCTTCCTGGCGCCCATTTTTCAGCAACTCTTTTGGTTTTCTTCCCCTTTTGCCCTCCTTGTATAAGGCCTTTTTGAGGGTATGTTCATATTTTACCTTATTTGGAGCTATGACAGAACATTGTAGGGAATGAGGATCCCGATTTTTGGCTTAGTGGGAAATCACCTGAGCTTGGCGGGCGGTAGAAGCATTTGCTTTCCTCTTCCTTTCATTTTCTTTGTTTTCTTTTATTTTTCTCGGTTGCCAAACGCACCTTGAGGATATGACTCGAGGATGATTAGTAAACCCCCTCCATCCTTGAAGAGGAGGGCTACGGGGCTAGGGTTTTAAGGTAAAATGACGGTTCTCTATTTTTATGCACGCATTTATGGGTATTTATGTTCTATTTCTCTCAATCTAGGTTTAAATCTCTTAAATGTACCTTGATGGACCCGGTATTTGGCAGTCTTGCAGGGTTCGGTGGATGTTTATTGCTAGATCCTTTGAGATTCATTAGTGGCCCTCTATTTGTCACTGTATGGTAGATTTATGAGATGTGTATTCACTGCTAGGGAGCATTTATGCTCTGTAAATGATGTTTTTCAAAAGGGAAAATCATAGGGTTTCGTTTTTAAAGCTAAATGAAGATCCGGTTCAGGAAATGACTATAGGTCATCCTCCCCACGCGAGGAAATGAACCCGAGAACCCCTCTGTGACCTTTAGAACCCAAATTCAACAGCCTGACACTTCAAGGATACTTCTTTTACATTTTATTGTATTTAAATTTTAGTTTTTCCAAACAATACCCCTCATTGTTTTTACCAACCTGAAAATCCAAATTTAATTCACCAAATTGAACCTCACTGTTAGTCATTTGTGCAAAGAAAACTCATCCTTGAGTTCGACCCTAGAACCGCTATACTGCAGTAGCTTTGCTACGACAGTAGGAGGAATTTAGGATACAAATTTTGTTGATTCCAGATCACCTACTGTGGCACGAATCAAATGGCGTCATTGCCGGGGATGGTGCCTAAGTGCAAATGATGACCTGATAAACACTTGTGATCCTCATCACAAAGTCACAGTAATTTTATTTTTTTTTGCCGTATATATTTTACTGTTAGTCTTCTTAATTTTAGTTCATGGTTTTTTAAAAAAAATTAAAAAAAAAACTTTTAAGTAACCTAACCTTTTGGGTAGGATTGTCTCTTGGTCGTTGGGTGTCTACCCTGTTTTTACTGCGGGAATTTCCGATTAGTTAGAAATCCCGGAAGGAATTTAGTCGAGTCAATCTCCTGAGGCTGAGCGAGCTTGAATTGTGATCAAATGAAACACCTAGAGGAGGCTTGATGCAGTCAATACCTGTGGAAACCTAGAGCATACATGTCAATGAGGGATTATAGAAACCTTCCATGGCAGAATCAACAACCCTTGGGGAGAAATCCAAACCCATATAGGTCCATGAGGGACTATAGAAACCAATGGATGAGTGCACCCCTCTGCAGTGTTCCCCCAACTAATGCACCTCCTACTTCTCCATATTATGCCTCAACTCCTCAACCACCACAACCACCACAGTTGACATCTTCAGTTGAGCAGGCAATACTGAATTTGAGCAAACTAGTCGATAATTTCATAGAGGAGCAGAGGGTAGTGAATGTCGAGGCCAATCAGGAAATTGACACGGTGGAGAGCTCCACGAACAAGAGGTGGATGGGTTCAGGCGAAATTGATCATAAATTTGAAATCCTGCAGCAATCCATCTCAAAGCTCACCAATCAGCTTGTTCATCAAGAGGAGGAGAATCTAGAGGAAAAGTGTCTAACTGACACTATTTTGGGTGAACAGGCTCATCTGCAGCTTCATGAGGGATTGAAAGAAGAACCCGACGAGAAGCTCTGAGGAAGCTATAGGGATGCCAGAATCATGTGTTGTCTATAGAGGCCATGGAGGGAGAGAAGAAGAAATCATTCCTTGTTGATTGAGGAGCGGTGGAAGAACACCAAGGTCATAATTTACCCCTGTACCTATTGATTTCGGTGTATATCTTGCCCACACACAGCGACACCTCAAGCCACAAACACACCTACAAAGGCCACCCCATCTGCACTGCCTGTGCAGCAAAACATCAGAAAATTAGTGGCCACTATTCGAGCCTTCGACACTACATCAAAGACACTAGCAGCTGCCCACATTGCATGGCATAGCGGGTGGTTTTGAGTCTTCAGTTCGGTTGGAACACTGAACCTCGGCATTTCTAAGCTCCACGGTTCAGTAGCCTCGAAGGCTTGAGGAATTGGTTTGAGAGAACATAGTCCCCACTTTTTGTTTCATCTTTTCTTATTTTATTTTATTTTATTTTGATTTCTTTAATTTTCTTTCTTAGTTTTCATTTTTAGTTAATCTTTGTTTTAGATTAATTTTCAATTTTCTACTTGATTTTCTTAATTTTTTCTATGTTTATTTTGAAGTTTTATCAAATTTTCTTGTGATGGAGTGCAGTTCAAATTTAGCAGCACTGCAGAAGTTTATTTAGTTCTTGGTCGCAACTGTGAAAATTCGCTGGTTGCGAATTTGACCCACAGCCATAGCGTCTTGTAGCGATTTATGCAGGCTCCCTATATGAACAAAACATGAACAATAAGTTCGAGTAAAAAAAAAAAATATATATATATATATATATATATATATATATATATATATATATATATATATATATATATATATATATATGTTTTATTTATTTATTATTTTTATTCAAAAATTCTGTCTCTCATAAAAATTAAAAAAATATTTAAATTTGTTAAAAAAAATTAAAAAATATTTCATAACCTCCCTCGATTTAAGCATCCAATTTTGTTTTTTGACCATAGCTTTTAAATCAGAACTCGTTTTGGGTAATTTTGAGTGCGGATTGAAAAGCAGAGTGTAGAATCTACATATAGCGAAAAATACTTTTGAAATTATTATGAGTATAATTTTCAAAATACTCCAAGCTGGTCACTTTTTCCTCTCTTTTTCTTCTCCTAACTTGTTTATTTGAAGCCCGGCAGATGAATAGTGTGATGGAAAGCTTGTGAAGTCTCCTATCCAACAAAGAGTACATTTCATCAAGGAGGTAGCACTTCCTTCTCTAACTTTCCAATCCGAGCCCCATTACGAACAATGTGACATTTGGTTGGGGGAGAGTTAAGCGAAGAAGTTAGTCATTATAATTTTGTTACTATTTTGAGCAAGCCCATTTTTATGTTCGATTAACTATTGGTTTTCCTTTTGTGGAGGCTGTTATACTATCTGACACTTTCAATTAAATTGCACCCATTTTGCACCCATTTTTGTGGTTTGGCCTCTTTGTAGTTTGAAAAATTGACTTTGTCCAATTCCGTGATGTTAGATTGCTTCCATGCCTAGTTGAGTGAATGATTAGTTGAATTCTTCTTCCTTTCGACCTTTCTTCCACCTTTAGCTAACCACACACAGTGCATCGATTTCTTCAATGCTTGAAAAGCGCCTAAGCCTCCTTAATTTTGCAAAACCTATCCTGGATTTCGTTGGTACTTTGTAAGGTTGGGGTCCGCCATGAAAGAAGGCGATGTGACTTCCGAGAATGAAAAAAGAAAAGAAAAAGGGAAAGAAAAAGAAAAGAAAAAAAGAAAGGAAAAAGAAGAATTGCAGCGCTTTGCTTTGAAACCGAGCACAGTCAGGGGGTATATGTGAAAGCCACTTAAAACTAGGTGCCACTAAGCCCGAGTGGTTGGGAGCCCGCGACTTAGTGCTTTCGTACATGGGTGGATGGGTGAGTTGAGAGCAGTTGTAGTCTTTGGAGTCTCGAAATCATTCGAAGTCTAGGTGAAACACGAGAAGAGTTTATTGGTCAAAAGATCCTTAGGACTTGGTGCCCTAAGCCTTAATTGGTTAGAGTCATCGGTAGATCCACAGATTACATGGACTTTGGTAGGTCAGATTCTCGGCATTGCACCCCTATGACTACAAAAGGTTATGGAATAAGAGTGGGTCTAATCTATTTAGGTTGGTTAGTGTCTGGGTGGCGGCGGTATGTAGCTTCGTTGAGAGAGAGTTCGAGTTGCCGTTTATGGTTGAAATGATCAGAGCAAACACTTGCCAGGTTTTTGGTGAGTCTCACAGTTTTGATTACGAGAGGCTCTTTTGATACTCAATTTTGTATGGCATTCATTCTCTCGAGATAGTTATTAGGAAAGGGTTTTGATGATTCTCATTAAGGCCATAGTAGGGGTGCCGGAATCAACAAAATTTATACCTAAGTTGCTCCTACTGCAGTAAGTAACTCTTTGCGATATAAGCTGCTCTAGGATCGAACACGAGGATGAGTTTTCGTCTTGAATGACTTGTATAATGATTCAAAATGGTGAGGCTTTCATTTGGATTTTGGTTGCATAAAAAAGTGTGGTTGTTGTTGTCACTAAACTAAATCAGCGAGTTTCAAATAAGATGTAAAAAGAAGGCCTTGAAGTTTTGGGTCACTAGTTTGATATGATGGGGTTGTAGAGGTGTCTCGGGTTATTTCCTCGCATTAGGGCCCAAATGACATATAGTCATTTCAAAAGCTAGGATCTTTGTTTAACTTTAAAAACCAACCCTTAGTAACATTCTTATTTGAACCATAGTAGTTCTGCGAGCATTTAATGTTCTGAGTTGAAAATAAAGCATTTAACTAACTCGGTGGCTCGAAATGACATGTGGATGTCAGTGTATCCTAACAATAAAATACGAACCTAAAACATGCCAAGTATTGACTAAATAAAATACATTAAATAGCATTTAGCTAGTTTTGAAAGTTTGAAACACAAATCGCGATGCACCTTCATGAAAACGAGAGGAACACTGCGAGCCCGTCGGTGACTGCGACCCTTCTCTTCAAGGTTTTGAGGCTTAGCCAAACATCCTTTGAGTTGTCATCCTCAAAGGGGTGTGTTTGGCAGCCTAGAAAATGAAGGAAATAGGAGAGAAAATAGAGAAAATGGGAACCAAAACAGGGCCCGTAAATGAAAATTGCGTTCAAAATGAAAGTTAGGTTACAAAATATTCATAACATGGCTTATATAGCCCCACAAACATGCGAAAATACCAAACTATCCTAATAATATGGTACATTGAGGGCAAAGAGGAATTAATCAAACGGGTCATTTGGATCACAAAAATACGATGCGAGAGAATTTCGCTATGCACGAGAGATTTCGCTATCATAGCGAAAGAATTTAGCCTATCCTTGAAATTTCAACTGCTCTTGAAAATTTCGCTATGCACGAGAAAATTTATTTATCGTTCTTGAGGTACCGCTATCATTGCGAAATTGCCTCTCTCCTCCTGCTTGCTTCTGCATCATCGGCCCACGCTATTTCTTCATCGGGCTTGATGAAATCAAACGAAAGAATTCATACGAACTTCGACATAAATCGACACAATTTGAAGCGAAGCTTGATATGATGGTAAAGGTTTCTGAAACCTGCAAAATTACCAAAACAACCTCGAAACAAAATCAGTAGTACTAAAGGGACCTACACATGTCAATCGGCTTAAATAATATGATTAGTACACAAAAAGCACTCAAAACCTATCTTAAATAGGACTCAAAATAGCACTTTTTTGGTAGTAATCAAGGTTAAGCATTACTCATTCACAACCTTTTTGAAATACCATTTTGTGAACATCATTTTGTATGCTCTCTTTTTCTTTCTTTCTTTCTTTCTTTCATTGCTAAGGGACTAGCAATGTGTCGGTTGGGGGGTGTGATTAGTGCTCAAAAAGTGCTATTTTGAACCCTGTTTATTTAAGGTTTTGAGCACTTTTTGTGTGTGCTAATCAAGCGTAATTACTTAGGTTGCACATTAAGGTCCCTGCTATTCTACTGATCACATTTTGTGGCTAATTTTGTAGTTTTTTGCAAGATAATCAGGCCAAAATTATCAAGTCAATTCAAACACGAAGAACCCGAGTTGAACTCATCATTGCATATCAGATCCGGAAAGAAGAGCAAAAAGTGAAGAAAAATGGAGCATTGCAGGAATGCTTTTCCTGTGGCACTATTCACCTCTCCAGCCACTGTTCCTTCCTGCTGCCCGTTTTTACTTTTTGACTCTTTTGGTTTTCTTCCCCTTTTGCCCTCCTTGTATAATGCCTTTTTGAGGGTATGTTCGTATTTTACCTTATTTACAGACTCATATAAGCTCGAACATTGTAGAAATGAGGATCGATTTTTTGGCAGTGGGAAATACAAAGCGCGGGCGTAAGCTTTCACTGCTTCCTTTCCTCTTCTTTCATTTTCTTTGTTTTCTTTTATTTTTTCTCGGTTGCCCAAACACCTTGAGGATGACAACTCGAGGATGATTAGCTAAACCCCTTCCATCCTTGAAGATGAGGGCCTACGGGGGCTAGGGTTTTGAGGTAAAATGAGCGGTTCTCTGTTTTTAACATGCGCATTTATGGAGTGTTATGTTCTATTTCATAATCTAGGTTTTAAATCTCTTAAATGTACCTTAATGGACCGGTATTTGGCAATCTTTAGGGTTCGATGGATGCTTATTTTCTAAATCCTTGAGATTCATTAGATTGTCCTCTATTTGTCCTTTGTAGGGTAGATTTATGAGATGTGTATTCCGCTATGAGAGCATTTATGCTCTGTAAACCTTGTTTTTCAAAGGAAAATCATAGGGTTTAGTTTTAAAGGTTAAATGAAAGATCCGGTTCGGGAAATGACTCATAGGTCATCCTCCCGAAGTAAATGAACTTGAGAACCCCTCTGTGACCTTTAGAACCCAAAATCAATGACTGACACTTGAGATGCTTAACTACATTTTATTGTATTTAAATTTTAGTTTTTCCAAGCAATACCCTCCTTTGTTTTTACCAAACCTGAAAATCCAAATTTAATTCACCAAATTGAACCTCATTGTTAGTCATTTATGCAAAGAAAACCCATCCCTGAGTTCGACCCTAGATAGCTATCTTGTAATAGCTTTCTTTATGGCGAGTAGGAGAATTAGGATACAAATTTTATTGATTCCGGATCACCCTACTGTGGCACGAATCATAAACTGATTAATAAGGGATAATTGATAGGCAATAATTGAGAAATATCTTACTTTCCTGATTGGTGTAGATTGGGTGTTTTCCCCTAATACGGATTCTTTGGGCTGTCAACCTTTCAAAGGGGCGAGTTGGGTCCTCGTTTTAGGCCTACCTTTGAGGGATACCATTAAGGGCCTATTGTTAATATCAGGCCCAATTTTAATCCCGATGTTTGGGCTTGAATCTTGGGCTTGTATCTTGGGCTTGCCCATTATTTCAAACCCTATCAGTTACCCCCCAGCCTTTGACTAAGCGGGCGTAGGCAATGGTTGTATCGCTTCTTGGATCAGGCTGATACCCACGTGGCTACTCATGAAAGGTTTGATTAGGGCTTTACGTACGTCTTGTGATATAGCTGACTTCTCGATTTAAGCGTTTATTGGTGTGGCTCTTAGAAAGCATCGCGATCCTAATAGTTTACTTAACTTTGTTCCCATTTGTTTTGAAGCTTTTTGCCTGCACGCAAATTGGTGCTTCCTTTTTCCTTGTTTATTGTCCGATAGTGTTCAAGGCGCACTACCGATTGGTCCCTAATATCTTGCTTGGCGGTGTCGTCTTGTTTACGGTCTGATCGTCTTCTCTTCTCTGTCGGCTTTTGGTTTGAAGTCTTTGCTTAGGTTACAGGGGCGTCTTCGGTTGGGCTCTCTGCATTTCCTTTGATTTCTCTTTCTTCCTTGCCAACCTGCGTACTTCCATGGAGTCGATCGCATCTTACGTGCGCATGGGGTAATCTGTAGAGGCATCTAGTTCCGCGTCGGATGACGAAGTGCAGTGATTGGGTGTGGTGGTTCAAGACTAACTTCCGGGGAGCCTCATCTTCCCACTTGGATAAGAGGCCAGAGAGACAATGCGAAATTCGATTCCTAGCGGCTTTGATAATTTAAGA
This sequence comes from Tetrastigma voinierianum, assembly GCA_016808115.1. Classification (NCBI taxonomy): domain Eukaryota; kingdom Viridiplantae; phylum Streptophyta; class Magnoliopsida; order Vitales; family Vitaceae; genus Tetrastigma; species Tetrastigma voinierianum. Next base: position 1,951,909 of record JAEQBH010000874.1, on the reverse strand, counting down.
ACGCTGTAAGAATCTTGAGGGCGAAGTAGGCCCCAGCCCAAAGTCGAACCTAAATGCAGTGAGATCTTTGCGGCCGTGCCATTCCGTTGGGGTCGAGTTTGGTGCCCTGACGTGCTAACCACCTACGTTTTTGAAGTGCCTAAAATGATGTGCTTTTTAGGTGGCGTTCGAGAACGGCCTCCGCTTCCTCTTGCATCCTTTTATAAAAATCTGCGGCATTTCAATATACGCCCCTCTTAACTTTCCCAACACGGGGTGTTACGGGTGGGGTTGTTAGTCGTTTTTAGGGACAAAGGCTTGAACTTCTTCAGTGCAAAGGAGGCCGCCTTCGGGCATTCTTTATATCTCCAAGCGCTCCAGAGCTAAGTTGATCATTTCGGACCTTCCCTCTTCGCATAGGTTCTAGAAGGAACGTTATTTTTTTGTTAGTGGCCGTCATTGGGAGTATAATCCCTTTGATCGAGAGGACACCCTTGGCGTTCCTGCCTTGTGGCCTACCCCTGAGAACCTACGTGAGCTCTCCTTCATTTTGATTTGTTTTGGTCTTCAGTTGTCATAGGATATTTCTAACATTGCTTTGGTCGTATGGCCTTTAGGTGCTCGACCCGATCTTAGTCCTGAGGACAAGGAGGTGAAGCAGAAGCTGGTGAAGTGCGCCCTTAAAGCTATTAGAGCTCGTCGGTCGGATATTCTGGATCGTCTAGGTCTGGCCACCAGGCTTCCTTTTATGAGGTCCTCTCCCCTCTCCTTCATGAAGCGTTTCGTTCCTAAATCTCACCCACTGTCTGTTTCGGGGCCCCTTATCTCGAAGCCTACACGGGAGAACTCAGAATCCCTTTGGAGGTCTTTGGTAAAGAAGAAGAGGGCGTGAGCATAAACCTCAAGCTCCTTGAAGAATTTACGCCCCTCCTGCTCGGGGTAAGACCATAAAGGTGGGGACCTATCCCTCGCCTTTGCCTGCCGTCAGGGCTGGTGACTCTTTGGGAGGGGCGAATGAGCCCCCCTTGGAGGTTCTCCTGTCTCGGTCCTGGGTCCATGTCGCGGAGGCCTTGCTCCCCTTCTGCGATTGCGGGACAGGGAGACGAGGGAATCGGGATAAGCTACGAGGGCTACAGGGATGAGGACTCGTTGCTTTCTCATGCGGAGCTCGTTGCCGAGGTTGTTTCTCAATCCTGGCACCGACTCGGAGCCTCGGGAGGTGGGCGCCACTGCCGGGTCGAGAGAACTCTGTCTTCTTCTTCAGGGAACCGCCTCTGTACGTCCAAGTGCTTTCGTCGACCTTTTTCTTTATTGTTTCAGTTCGGGTAGCTGACTCCCTGTCTTTTCCCCCTTTTTCTTTTTTTTTTCTTTTTTTTAGGTGGTTACTTATGTGAAGGGCTTGGCAAGGAGGGCCCCGGCGTAGAAGCCCGCCAAAGGCGGCGAAGTCTTACAAGGCTAGGTTGCTTCCACGACCTCAGGAAACTAGTCTTGAGGCTCGAATAAGGGGCGACTAAGGAACTTGTGAAGCCTGGTCGACTGAAGCATGCTTGCGACCCGGATCTTGGTAGAGGATAAAGAAAGGGCCTGATGAGAAGGTTGTAGAAGACGAGCTGCGGCAGCTAGAGAGAGTTACGGGCCATCGGGTGACCTGTGGGCCCGAGATGGCGGCCTTGGAGCGGGGCGCCGAAGCTACGGAGGCGGGTAACTACGTGGAATGCGACGGAGGATCTTGTCGGGCTTCGGATGGACTTCTTGTGAAGCCAGGCTTTGTGACCAAAGGCGAAGTGATGGCGAGCAAAAGTGAGCAAGTACCTAATGGGCCTCCGGGTGGCTTGCCTTTCAACGTCGGGCTTCCCGAGCTTTCCCGGGCACCAGGTTCAACATCGACTTTCTTATGAGGGTTGAAGGATCTCTTTGAAATGAGGTTGATCTGGTGCGAGGTGTTTTCAGGGGCCCCTGATTGTGCTCCCTTGCCTGGTGATTCTCGGGTTCCTCCGGGGCTAGTTCTTCTGCTTCGCTTGCTGGGGCTCCGCCTTTTGACTTCTCCACTTCCGCAAGCCGGGGCCCAACGTCAGGCGTTTAGGCTCTCTCTCTTTTTTTTTTTTTTTTGGCGCATCTGGCGCGGCTGATTTTATATTGCTTAGTTTTGACTATTTGTTGGTATACCCTGATTCATTGATTAATTCCTTCGCTCATTTCAGCATTTGGTTGATTTGAATTGCTTGGTTTTTCTAGCGCGAGGTCATCCTGATGATTATGTTCACAATGCGAGTTGTTGTTGGGCTTCTGAGTGCATGGCTCCGTGGCTACTCGGCCTTCTTGAGGCTGATGAAGCGCTGTAGTGAGCTACTAGGCTCTTGAGCACCACATGGCTCGTGGCTACTTAGCCTTTTGAAATTTATTAGAACACGCAAGTGAATTTCTTGGGCTCACCGAGCTGCTAGGCTCTGGTACATGGCTCCGTGGCTGGCCTTTTTGGTACATTACGCTCTGTGACCCGAATCTTGGGCTCTGAGCTATACGTGGCTCGTGGCTATAGCCTTTTGGTACATTCGCCCTACAAAGGCGAGCTGCTCGGCTCTACGAGCAACATGGCTCGCGTGGCTATAACTTTTTGTTTTGTGCGCTCTGCGACGAGCTATTAGGCTCCATGGCTACATGGCTCCATGGCTACTTGGCCTTTACATTTGTTAAGCTTTGCAAGCGAGCTCTTGGGCTCTGAGCTACATGGCTCCATGGCTACTTGGCCTTTTGAGGCTGTTAGGCTCTCTGGCCCGAGCTCATGGCTCTGAGCACCATGGCTCGTGGGCTATGGCCTTTTGAGTGTTAGGCTCTGCTTGACCCGAGCCTCTTTGGGCTCTGAGCTACATGGCTCAGTGGCTACTTAGCCTTTTTGGTGTTCGCACTGCGGCCCAGATGCGGGCTCTTGAGCTACATGGATTAAGTGGCTACTTGGGTTTTACGTTTGTTCACGCTCTGTGGTGACTACTAGGCTCTGGCTCACGTAGCTCAGTGGTACATGGCCTTTTGTTTGTTACGTTTCTATGACCCGGGCTACTAGGCTCTGAGCTACATGGCTCGGAAGTGGCTACTTGGCCTTTTGAGCGTGCGCTATCGCTCTGTGGGCTGACTCACCCAGGCTCTGGGCTACATGGCTCAGTGGGCACTTGGCTTTGAGGCTGTTACGCTCTGAGCCAGGCTACTAGGCTCCTGAGCTACATGACTCCGTGGCTACTTGGCCTTTTTTACTTCCTTCTCTTGGAAAGGCGCGTGTAGCTTTAATGCGGATTTATGGAGAATTGGTACGGATTGCGCGACTTCCCAAGCACCTCGGCTCCCTTATAAATAGCGACCCCTTTGTGATGGTGCTTACGCTTCGAACCTTCTTCCTTTTTTAGGCATAATTGGAATCCGCGCATGATGAAGCGTCAAGGTTTGGTCATCATTGTGTAGGAAGTGCATGCGGGATCGTGAGCTACTAGCGTTTGGTTCCAATGGTCCTCTGCTTATAGGAGTTGTGTTTTTCCCTAGTTCCTCCCTTGTGGGGTGTATTTGTTCCCTAAACATGTCGATGATGGAGCGTATGAGAGACGTATCAGCGAGGCGTGTACTCGAAAAAACTTTTAGTACCGCTCTCTCTGTTTTTTCCTCTTCTTTTTCCTCTTCTTTCCCTTTCTCCTTTTCCTTCTCCTTTTCCTTTTCCTTTTCCTTCTCGTTTGCACTCTCTCTTCTTCTCTTTCCCTTTCCCTTTCTTGAGATTTTTTTTTTTTTTTTTTTTTGGGTTTTTTGTCTTGACGGGGTGTAGGTCGTGTGAAACGAGTTTAGCAGTGATTTTGAAGTCTGAAGGGTGATTTTGTAATTCTCACAGTGGGCTGCCAGCTTCTATGTAATGAAATTTTTGTATTCGAATTTGTAGTTCTTTTAATAAGAACAATCTTTGTAGTGCTGCGCTTCTTCCCCGGCCCCTTCGGGCTGTGCTTTTATCATTGTAACTTATTGTTTGGTCTACCAAAACATCAACGACCTAAAAAACGAAATAGGTATTGTGAAATCGAGCGGTGAACCTTTATTCTGGACTACGTTCTGGGATCCCTCTTTGGTAAGAATGCATTAAGATGTTCGTTTCATGAGTGAAGCGTTCTGTTGATCTCATATTTCAGATCTCAGTTATGCGGGATATGATGCGGGGCCCTTCAGTTAGGTCTAGCTTCCCGTGTAGGGGTCTTGCCTGGCGTAGTTTTTTCAGAACTAGGTCACCTGGCTTGTAACTCCTAGGCCTAACCCTTTGGTCGTAATACCTCGTTGTCTTCCTGTGATAGTCTTCCATACGCTTCAGGGCTTGCTCGCATTTTTCTTCTATGAGATCCAGGTTTAAGCGAAGAGCCTCCTCGTTGTGTTCGACGTCTGCTAGTTCAATCCTTGGAGATTTTAGTCCGATTTAGTACAAATTTCTTGCTTGATTACCAAAGGCTAAGCCAACCGGGGTTTCTTGAGTTCTTGACGAAGTAGTTTTGTACACTCATAATACCTCGGGGAGGTACTCTACCCATTTCCGCACCCAGGTCTTCCGAGTTTGGTTTCGGTGCTCTTTTAGAGTCCTTATAGTGACCTCTTCTTGTCCGTTGAATTTGCGGATGGCCCGAGGGCGAGTAGTAGTTCTGATTCAGAGCTCGTATGAAATCTAAACCGTTGGCCGAATTGTTTCCCATTGTCAGACACGAGGAACCTCGGGATCCCGAACTTGCATATTATAAAAAGCCGGAGCGAGTTTATTACCTTACGTGTGATTGTTGCTAAGGAGTTCGACTTGGCCCGTTTAGTGAAATAATCCTGTGTGATGATAAATTTGCATTGGCCTTCCTGTAAGGTAGGGTCCCGATATGTCCTAGCCCCGTTGTTGGAAAGGCAGGGCTTGTAGTTTATTGTTAGCGTTTAGATGGGAGCGAGATATCTTGGCATGCTCGGCGAGCCTTGCATTTCTAACCCGGTTACGCCGCGTCTTTGAGCATTTGTGGGCCAGTAGTACCCCTGCCTTAGCGTTTTTCCTGCCAAGGTCCGAGCCTCGATGTAGTTGCCACATATGCCCTCGTGCACTTCCTTTGAGTATTAAATTGACATCTTTACTGCTTAGAATGGCAGAGAAGCCTCACTTATAATGGCTTCCCCGATGAACGGTGAACCTTGCTGACCTCGCTCTAAGCTTGGACGCCTCCTTTGGGTCACTTGGCAATTTACCATCTATCAAGTAATCCCATATGGGGTCCATCCAGCTTGGTTCGAACATCACAGGGGAGACTTCTCCGTTGTTGATGCTTCCTGAGGGCTCTGGTAAGTGCTCGATGGCGTCAGTCTACGAGTCTTCTTGTGGTACATGCTTGAGTTTGCAGGCATCAGCTCGGGAATTCTCCGATCTTGGTACATGTTTGACCTGAACTCATACGAACTTCTTGAGCAACTCTCATACTTTTTTTAGATATAGGATCATCTTTTCACCTCTGGCCTCGTAGGAATCTTCTATCTGTTTTACCACCAGTTGGGAGTCGCTGCTTACCTTCAGCTGATCTACTTCCATGAAGTGGGCGAGGTTGAGTCCAGCTATGAGCGCCTCATGTCGGCCTCGTGGAGGCTGAAGCCGAGCACGAGGGCGTGCTCAGTATCTATCCGGTCAGGAGAGGTCGTGCTCCCGATCTGCTACCATCCCTTGGCGTTAACGGCCGGAATCGGCGGATAATTTCCAAATGGGAGGTCGGGTGCCAGGTGGGGTAACCTGCGAAGTCTATCTTTGGGTGAAGACTCTATGATGAAATCTACGAGATCGCCTTTACTATTGTCCTTGGTTTGTACCTGATGTCAAATTCACTCGGCTCATAGCTGCGCTATCGGCCTTCGAGAGTTACGGTTTATGTAGTATTTGCTTCATCGGATATTCGGTTGGGACTTCGACGGTGTGAGCTTGAAAGTAAGGTCGAAGTTTTGGATATTTGTGCGATGCGAGGATCGACTTTCCATCTTTGGGTACCTCTCTTCTTTCTCGCCGGAGCTCGGCTACTTGACGATGGGTGGTTGTTACACCACATCCGTTCTCTTACCCGAGTGACACTAGTTGCAAAGTATGCAACGGCCAGGTAGAGAGTGAGGAGTTCTCCCTCGTAAGAGACACGGAATGGGGAGAGCTCGGGTAGGTTTCCTGACATCGTGAACGCCCTCTGGCGGTCTGCGCAATCCGCTGGAGGCACTTTTCAAAACCTGAAAGAAAGAAATGACATTTGTCGTTGGCCCTGAATACAAAGCGGCTCATTGTGACCATTCTCCTTGTCTCAAGCGTTGAATGTCTTTAATGTTTGTGGAGAGTACACATATAAGCCACGGCCTTTATCTTATATGGGTTTGCCTCTATTCCTCGGTTGTTGACTATAAAACCTAAGAACTTCGGCGGAGACTCCGAAAGCGCATTTGGCTTGGTTTAGCTTCATATTATAGCTTCTTAGGACCTGGAACGCCTCGGCTAAATGGGTTATGTGGAGCTCGGCTTTTATTGATTTTACCAGCGTGTCGTCTATATATACCTCCATAAATGTCCCAATTTGTTTCTAGAACATCACGCTCACCGATGGTAGGTGGCTCTGCATTCTTTGGCAGAAGGGCGTTTACTCGATAAAGAATGTTCCCAGACCGGTGACAAATGAGGTCTTCTCTTGAGTCGTTGGGGTCCACATCTTGATCACGGTTGCCTTGGCAGGAGGCGTCCGTGAAGGCGAGTTAGTGGCCGTCGTAGTGTCTCTTATGAGATCAATCGAGGCGGGGAAGCTATCCTTTAAGGCGAGGCCTGATTGATGTCTGTGAAAATCGATCTGTAGCCACTTGCCATTTGCTTTTGGCGAACAACGTTGGCTGACCATTCCGGGTACTACTGCTTCTCGATTTAGCATTAGCAGAGGGCTTCTGAGCCTCTTCATTGATCGCCTTTTGTCTTTGCGGGTGAAACTCTTCTCTTTTGCGGGCGGCTTAAAGGAGGGATTGGCGTTTGCTTGTAGGTGATCCTTCTTGGTCGACCCCACCACGTGTCTTCTGTTTCAGCGGAGAGATACCTCCATGTTGCGCTTTAGAAAGCGGATGGGGAAGCCTACGATTGCGCCTGGCAGCTTGGATCCCACATGTAGACGAGGTGTTACGGTGCAGTCACGCCGTTTTGTACGGGGCTCTAATTAGCTACGAGGGCGCGGTCGAGATTCCTTTACCTCGTCTCGCATGTCGAACTAAGTCCATATAAATGTTATGGCGATTATTTTGCTTCATCGATCTTTGAGTAACATTCCACACAGCTATGCGTTGGTTTCCTCGGACCATTCCTACTCCATTTGCAGGTTGGAAATTTGATAATATGTGATAAAGCCTTGAAAGGAGCGACCCTTATGGCGTTGAGAGAGGGGCCTACCTAGTACAGCATGTTGTAGGCCCAACGGGCGTCGCATGAAGTCTCACCATTGTTATAGCTGGCATGGGGTCTCCCGGAGTGAGCACTAAGCGTATTGATCCCGAGGGCGTGCTGCCACGAAAATCCGTGGCGGGCGTTGGCGCTCTAGTTTCTCCACTTCCAATGCCCATTTTTGTCGGATGCGAAGATGATATCGGTTGAGCTCCAGTTGTCGACCCCGAGGACCTATGGATCGTTTTATTGGCTCTTACATGGCACTATCACCGTGGAGTCGTCATGGGGATGTTGAATGACCTTCCATGTCGAAGTCGAAAATGTTATGGTAGTATCAGCAGAAACTTGGATCTTGTTTGTGCCAGGTTTAGCCCGACGATGCTACGCAGTGGGCAGCTACGGTTGATTGGACTCGCCTCCCATGAGCCCTCCCAGAGATTACATGGATTTCTCCCCAAGGCGGGCGATCTTTGGCGGGGTTGGCTGACAAGGTGGTGGTGGCTGGACTCGCTCCCGCCCTTCTAGGGCCACGTATCGGCTGAGGTGTCCCCATCGGATCAAGTATTCAATCTCCTTTTTTAGCTGGATGCAGTCATCTATTCGGTGTCCATGGTCCTTGTGGAACTCACAGTATTTGGTGTCGTCCCTTCTCGCGGGGTCTTCATCGGGATGGCCGCTCGGGAACACTCGTGTTGCGGCTCCGCTTAGGACCTACGACACTGAGGCTGTCAGAGGGGTGTATTGTTGAGGTGAATACCACTGCTGCAACTCAAGCTGAGGTGGTCCCCTGCGATCCCTGACATTCCCTCGTCTTGTCGGGGACCACTCTCTGCTTTCTCTACTCCTCCTTGGGGATCTGTCCCTGTCTGCCTGTCTTTTGGGGCTTCGTTCTCTTTTTTTGTCGCCCTTGCTCTTTTCCTTTTGAGTAGAAGAGCTTCTTTGCTTGGAGAGGAGGGCTTCTTCGCCGTTGATATACTTATCTGTTTTGGTGAGGACCTCGGCCTGTCTTAGCCTAAGGAGTTCTTTGAGATGGAGAACATTAGATCTTTCATTTGCACCCCGACCACAATGAAAGCGAGCGAACTTCTCGTGAGATATCCTGTAATGACTCCGTGTTAAACCTTTGAACATATGACCTCAGGCTTTCTTGAGAGCTCTTTTTTATGGTCAAAAGATGATAACTCGACTTCCTGTACGTCCTTACTCCGATAAAGTGGGAGACAAATGCGATGGAAAGTTCTATGAACGATGAGACGGAAGACAGAGGGAGTTTATTAAACCAGGCCAATGCTGGGCCCTTTAGGGTGATAACGAAGGCTCTGCATCGTACGGGGTCATGATATCCATGTAGTTCCATCAAATTTTTGTACGTATTGAGGTGGTCTATGGGGTCTTTTGTCCCGTCGAACGTCTCGATCTACGGCATTATGAATTTTGCCCGAAGGGGGAAGTGCAGCACCCCGGCGGTAAATGGAGATTTGGTTTGTTGTACCAAGGCGTCCATGGAGACTGGAGTTCGGCCTTTTACCTCTACCTTCATGTGGCTAATTTCTTCTTTGGATGTCCACTGAACCTTCCTCCCACGACCTCCTTGTTGTGATCTCGTTTGGCGAGGATCATGCCCCTGGTGTGGCTAGTTTCCCCTTACATCAAACCTCGCTAGGGTCGAGTGTTGTTCTTCTCCGTGCTTGAGGTTTTGGTTTTTTCGGGCCTGTCATGTCTCCTGGGGGTGTCGTATTTGCCTGGTGAGTTGTTCCAACTCTTTCAGCAAGTGTTGGTTGGTGACGCGGAGCACCTCCACCTCGTCCGTGTTGGCCTGCGCAGTCTCTAACTCGTCTCCGGGAGGTCGGTTGTTCATGTCGCTTGGCTGGTCTTGCATCCTTGGAGGATTGGCGTTGCTCCTGCTTGTGTTCCAAGTTGATATCATCAGTCACTGAGAGGTCAGCTTTATTTGTAAAGGAACTATCGTTCCCACAGACGGCGCAAGGTGATAATGTTTTTCGGCCGGAGGCGAAATTTGGAGCGTGCTTAAATTCTTTAGGTCATCGATTGATCTGTTGAACCTGCTAGCGAGCAAAGGGATCGGCGGGAGTTCGTAAGATTCTTTCTCGATCTTTTAAGTGGAGTTCTTTAGGGAAAGAGAAGATCAGCTAACTAGGGAATGAAGTGTTGTCGTAGTGCGTGCCTTTCAGCGATGAGGTGATGCAGTATTTATAATGGATGATGGCTGACAAAACTCACAATTAGATGATGACTTTGGAATAGTATGTTTACTAGTTGGATGATGGCCTTTGAATAGTATGTTTCCTTGTTGAAGGATGATCGATACTTCTCATTGGGTGAGAGATTTTCTTTCGACTATCGTAAAGCTAGATTAATAAGGGATAATTAATAGGCAATAATTGGGAAATATCTTACTTTCACGATTGGTGGAAATTGGGTATTTTTACTATCCTACGGATTAATGTTTATCAGTCTTTCAAGATGACGAGTTGGGTTAATTTTGGTGCTGGGGATCACAATTAAGTCTTTGTCTTAGTATCAAGCCCTAATTTTAATCCCGACATTTAGGCTTATATCTTGAGCCTAAGCACCCATTATTTCAAACCCTATCATACATGTATCAATTTTTTTTTTAAGTGAATTACTTTAATATGAGAGTACAACAAAGAAGCCTGTCAGTACAACCCTAGGATGTAAACTAAACAGAACGCGTACTGATGTAACTTCAAATGACAGAAATCCTTGCTCCCATCACCAGAAGTTACCACAGGAGCATGTCCCATTCCGAAAATGGTGGAATCTCATGTTATCCCTGACAACAATTTCTCTCCCTGTGATCTGAGAAGCACCACACATTACTGAATGGCAATCTTCGCATATCCTGAGGTTCTTCACAATCCTAATGGTGCACCCAGCACTTGTGAGCAAACCAAATGCTAGAGCAAGCTTCTCACTATGGCTCATTAGCAACCGCTTCTTCTCTTCATCACTGATGTCATAGGCCACACAACTCAGCTTCGGCTGGTAGCCAAGATACTTTAATCCGTCAAGAAGATCCTCTAGTGCCTGCTTAATCTCCCTGGTCTTTGGATGGGACATATCACCTGCAAAGAACTCGTGAATTATCCCTTTCTTTCCTTCCACCCAGCTGCATCCAGGATTCTTTTTCAGACCCTTTGCTCTCATTAACTTTCTAATCTTTGAAACATCATCCCACATACCTGCTGAAGCATATATATTGGAAAGCAAGATGTAGTTCCCAATATTATTGGGTTCAAGCTCAAATAAATGGCTTGCAGCGATCCAGGCAATATCTGGATTCCCATGGATGCGACATGATCCAAGCAGTGCTCCCCACACAGCCCCATGGGGATTCATTGGCATAAGTTTTACAAGGTTGAGAGCTTCTTCCAAGCGTCCCGCTCGGCCGAGAAGATCCACCATGCAGGCATAGTGATCATCTGCTGGTGCAACACCATAACAGTCTTGCATCATTGCGAATAATCGCTTACCTTTCTCTACCATACCTGCATGACTGCAAGCAGTAAGGACACCTATAAACGTGACCCTGTTTGGTTTTGTCTCTGTCTTCACCATCCCATTGAATAATTCCAATGCAGCATCAGCTAGACCATGCATTGCAAACCCCACAATCATTGAACTATAAGAATACACATTCTTTTCCTCCATTTTTTCAAAAACCTTGTAAGCATCTTCTACACTCCCGCACTTTGCATACATATCAATCAATGCAGATCCCACAACAACATTACTGGTAGGCCCGAGTCCAGATTGCTCTGCAACGTCCCGGACCCAATTAGCATACTTAGCTGCACCTAGTTGAGCACATGCTGAAATGACACCAACCAAGGTAACCTCATCTGTTTTAACACCTGCAGCCTGCATTCTTTCAAAAGCTTCCAATGCCTCTCTTGGCTTAGCATTTTGGGCATATCCAGTGACCATTGCTGTCCATGCCACCATATCCTTCGTGGGTAACCCATCAAACAACTCACTTGCAGCCTCTATGTTTCCACTCTTCGCATATGCAACAATCAAAGAAGTCCAAGAAATCACATCTCTGTCCAGCATTTCATCAAACACCCGACGCCCACAATCCAAACACCCGCATTTCACATACATATCAATCAGAGTGTTCCCAACATATAAATCAGAACCAAACCCACCAACCAAAATAGTCTGGGCATGTACCTGCGTCCCCAAATTGACATCAAGCGCAGCACTACAAGCCTTGAACAACGCTGTAAAAGTAAAGGAAACAGGACCAGTGCCTCGTCTTCTCATGCTATTATACAGAAGAACCGATTCCATTAAGGGCCCTTGAAGAGCATAACCGCGAATCAGCGCGGTCCAAAGAAATGGGTTGGGATATTCAACTTGTTGGAAGACAAGGCGGGGATAGGAGCCCATTGGGACATCAAGTTTGGTGAGCGTACGGAGGAGCTTGGTGAGAACATAGCAGCACTGGTCCAGACCCTTTCGAACGATGTGGGCGTGCACTTGTTTTGCTTGGTTGATGTGGGCGCAGCCATGAAGGATTGACACAAGGCGCGATTCTAAAATATTTTTATGTTCTTGACGCACCGAGAAGGGAATGAAAGATTGAGTTTGCAGCTGATGACAGGAAGTCTTCGGGAAAATGAAGAGACTTGTTTTTGTACAAAACTTGACCATTACATGCGATTGCAGAGTTTATTGGGGGTGCTTCCTGTTCTATGACTATGAGACATGACAGACCATTAGTAGGAAGAAGACCGCACATTATACTCCAGAAATAAAGGGTTGTTTAATCACATTTTTAGGTGTTTATTGGATTAGTATTTTAATGACATTTATATATATATATATATATATATATATATATATATTTTAAGTGAATGACTTTTATAAAGTTTAATAAATTTTTAAAGAATTTTATATAGTTTTGTTAAGTTTGCAAATATATGCATGACTTTTAGATAGATTTTTAAAAACTTTTATTTATGCACTTTTGTAGAGTTTAAACATTGAGAATGGGTTAGGTTATAAAAAGCTCGTTTTCATATAAAAACGAATTTTATTCCGTTAAATGATGATTTTATCTCTTGAAATCTGTGTTTTCTCAAACAAAATTTTAGAGATAAAATCATTTATCTAACTGTCATAAAGTCGTTTTATAACAACTATAAACTGACCGAAAATAAAAATGATTTTCATTTTACTTTTATTTTAAAAGACTTTTATAGATTTTATCAAACTTATATTGATAGATTTATAGATATTGAAATACTTTTATTTCCACTTGTTATCTTTTAAAATAATTACACAAATATTTGGAATTATTAAAATTAGATAACTATGCATAAAATTAAAAATATAATAAAAAATAAATATTGGTTTAAAACATTTTACAATTTCCATAGAATAGTATTTAGAAATCGTTTAAGAAATTATTTTTCAATTTAGTTTTCAAATTTTTTACCAAACATATTTTTTATTTCAAAAAAAAAGATTTCGAAAACATAATTTATTATTCACTCAAAGACAATTGTTATATATATATATATATATATATATATATATATATATATATATATATATATAATCTACTAAAAAATAATTTTTAAAACTTTTTCCCAACCATTAGAGTTTATTTTGAACACTTTTTTTAAATATAACCCCATCCAAATAAAAAATTATTATTCAAACAATCATCTAGAAAAAAATTGAAAAATTAGAATATGTTCACAATTATTATTATAATTAATATTTTGAGAAATTGAACACTTTATTATTCTTCATGTTTTCAAATGGCTCTTAAAAATAATATTTAATAATAATAATAATAATATTTTGTTATGATATTCTCGATCTTAATATAAATTTAAAATAAGTATAAAACTATCATCAAAACAATAAAATATATTATAAAAAATCATAAATTCTCTAAACAAATTCTTTAAAAAAATTCAATAAAATCATAAATTACACTTTTAAATTTCAAACTCCACGTTTCCCAATCTCTACAAAAAGTTTTTTTTAAATGAACAATAATGTATTAAAAAACTAAAACATCAATAAAATATGATTTTTAAACCCTTACCTCTTAACAACTATACAAATAAAAAAAACTACAAAACGTATTCAAATTTTCATATTGTTTTGATTTTTAAAATCATATTTTAATACAATCTATTTGAATACATTGTTCTGATTTTGAAAATTATATTTTACTTGATTGTAGGTTTAGAGGAATAAGAACTTGATTGTTATAAAATTTAGAACTTGATTTTTAATACAATCTTCTGACTTTTCCAGATCAATAAAAAACTAACAAATTATTTCATTAGAATAAAAATTCATACTTTTATTGAGATAGGGTTAAAAAATGTTTCTAACTTTTGTCGTATGTTCAATTTAATCTTTAAACTTTTTTTTGGGTCCAATCATTCTCTTAAAGTTTCCATCATGACTCATTTATAACCTTATCATTAACAAATTCAACGAAAAGACAATAGGGCATTAACCATACTTATATGACATCCATCACGTGCATTGTTAGATTAGGTGACAAATGTACACATGATTTATTAAACTTAAAATATTCTAATGATAAATTAACCCTCATCCCTACCAGATACCTTCTCTATCCCACCTAATCACTTAGAACTCTTGCAAGCTGTTTGATTTAACCCTATTCTGCAAAGCTGAAAATTGGAGAAAAAAGAAAAAAACCCTAACAAATTCTACCATTGTGGGTCACCTCAATAGGGCATAATCTGTTAATCTTTTATTTGGAACGAAGAATACAAAATATTGCGGAATCTCTAAAATGGCTTGGAATCTTTGATATTCTAATAGGTACTGTCCGACACAGTGTTGATATTGTTTATGAAATGTATTGATTTTTTGATACAGCTTGGAAGGAACCAATTAACAATGATTTATATTGTTTGAATCTCTAAAACATTGCGGAATGGAGTGAATCTCTAAAAGGTATACATGTTGATATTCATGTACTTTTATTTTAACTCCTAAGACGTTCTCTCTCGCCACGTGCCTTCCAAACATCCTTAGCTTAGCATACGCCATACGTAGACGTAGTAGTCATACTTTGAATCAATCAATCTCATCTCTAACCACACCTGTCTATTTATAAAGCTGCCACGTGGCACGACCATCCTCTTCACATGACACGTGCACACGCATCTTCAGATCTCCTCAGCCTCCTATATATATAAATCTCTCAAACCCCTCCACTGTCTCATATCCAAATTGAGAATCATTCTAAGTTGGTTATTGTAGGTAGCTGCCTTCATATCCAGTTTCGACGCAACGGAATGGCACATCACCACCAGCAAGATGTATACGGCAACCCAACGCATCAGGCTCCCGTCATATCCGGAGGAGGCCAGACCGACCAGTACGGTAACCCAATCCCTCAAACCGCCGGGGCCATGGGGACGGGGACGGGGACGACAGGAATAATCCATGCTGGGGACCATCATCATCCCCAGTCCGGTGTGCTTCATCGCTCCGGCAGCTCTTCCAGCTCCGTAAGTTTAGTTAGTTATTAATCGAATATCATATCTTGGTTTTGTTATTCTAACGTACGGGTGGTTTTGATTGGATACACGCATGGCAATGACATGCATGCAGTCATCTGAGGAGGACGATGGACAAGGTGGGAGAAGGAAGAAGGGGATGAAGGAGAAGATCAAAGAGAAGATACCGGGAGTAGGACACAAGGACGAGCAGAAACATACGGGGACCACAACTACGCCGGCGCATGGCCAGCACCATAAAGGAATGATGGAGAAGATCAAAGAGAAGTTGCCTGGTACCCACTAGGCAATGAAGGAAGAGTGACGGACATGCCCAATCTATCTATCTATCTATCTATCTATCTATCTATCTATCTAATAGTGTGTTTGTGTTCGTAACCGAAACGCATAGGGAGTCTTGGTGAAGTATTATAGGGTCCCGTAAGTCATACGTGATATACGCATGCATATAATATAAGCGTGTGGTTATGAACCCAGTCAAGAGGTCAATAGAATAGCCTCTCTGTTTGTGTTAATAAAGTGCTGGACTGCTCCTATATGATGCCAGCCCCAGCAGCCAGCATCTGCTTTTTCTATGTATTTGCTCTATCCTATGTTCCTATTGGTATATTATATTTTATGTAGTCATTTTTCCCTACTTCTTTTTCCAGTTGAGATTTGTCTTTACTTCATACTTGAACTAAAGTTTTAACGTGAAGGAATTGATAGAACCACAGATAATGTGGCAATTTCAGTAATCCTTAGATCAAGTCGATTAAAAAAAAAAAAAAAAAAAAAATGTGGTTTTAAATCCAGGGGGCACTAATGAAACCCAAGAAACCCAAAACTACTGCCATAACAAGTGTTCTAGGACGTTGGCTATAACAGAAACAGATAAATAAGCCGATTAGACAGTAAGCGCTCCAGTTCACAAACAATCCCTTTAGGAACTTGGATTATTATAATAAGATCCACCGGAAAATTTCAAAACTGCTACTATAATGAATCATCATTGCCTTTGAAGTGGAGCGAGGGATCATTACAAGCATACACACACTATTTCATACACCAAATCTTTTGTATATTTGAGATATCTCCGACTCTTCATGCTCACCAACACATAAAAAACCTATCACAAAAGGGCCGGGCAGGGAGGCGCTCACACCCATACAAAATTGGCTGATGCATGGTCCCAAAATTGGCTTCTTTCCACATTATCATGAAAAAACTCCTAAGCTGGAAACTGAAACTGGTATCTCTTTAATTTTTTAATCCCCGGTCAAGCCTCAGTTTTAGATACGCTCTTCGGACTATGGTAGTTGCCAAATTTTCTCGAGACCGCAGCATCAGATGATGTATCCCACAACTGCAAGTAATCAAACCTCTCAATATAATGCGTTGGACAGACAACAAACATTACAGATGATGGATCAAGAATGAATTTCCACTCTCACCTCCAATTTTCCCTTAGACCCCCCTATGGCCAGCAAAAGGGGTCTGTCCTCTGAGAAGGAAATGGTAAAGACAGCTCCCTGATACCATATTAGAAAACCAAATCTTAAAACCCCGTTCGCAAACTCATATAAATACACACGGAAAAGAACAACAAAACCTGTTTGGATAGGACTTAAAAAGAATAACAATGATACACTCTCCTAGTAACTCGAGGATTCCCCCAGACCAAAGAAGCATTCGCAAATAATAAAATACAAAATTGAGGGTTTCTTACAGCTATAGGATTCTTGGCTGCAACACAGGAAGGCTGATTATTTGACAAATCCCATAGTTTTACCTGAAGCAAAATGAACAGAGTTCAATCAAGAGGGTAGAACCCTGTGTAAAATATATGCATGCAAGGTACCAAGCTAGAGGCCGACACAAAGATCATGGAAGATTACCATACCATTTTATCTTCAGATCCCGTCGCAAGCAGCTGCAGAGAAGATCAGAAACAAAAAATTACATAAACCAAATATAGGAAGCAAACAAGCAAATAACATTGCTAGGAGAGTGACAAGATGAATATATACATTAGGGACCAAGGGATTGTAGGAAATTGCGCAAACAGCCCGGTCATGTGCATGGAGAGTGAAAGCTGGCTTCGACTCAGAAGCAGAATCTGACTTAGCAGTACGAACATCGAAGCCTTGAACTGTGCCATCCTCCAAACTGACCTGAAAACATATTTGCAAATTGTAAATTCTATTCCCCTCACCCCCCACCCCCAATGCATCTGAACTAAAATCTTAACAAAGAAATGCCATTCAATGCAAAATGAATCTTAAGGAACAGTCACGGATAGAAGATTGAAGCACCCACCACAAAAGAGTGATTAGTGTGTGGATCCCATGCCAAGCTTTCAACATCAGCTGTGACTGACCACTTAAAACCAGCATGTGATGGTATCCTCCCATCTTTCTGAAACAGATAAGAATAGTTAATGAATCATGCAGTTCAGACAACCAAAGGTTGACACACTTACGCTACAAGAAAAGGAAGGAAGAAACGAACAAATACACACTCACAAACACAAGACAAGACAAGAAAAGAAAGATGTAGGTCGAGGTGCTCTACATCAGGATGGATTAATTAAAAAATGACATCAGGAAAAGCAATCCAGGAGAAGATATCTGCTCGTTAACAGCTTTCATGAAGGTTCACAGTATCAGTTCATTATGAATAGTATAATAGGCAAGTATCTCCATTACCATGACTACCGAACGATCAAATGATCCACTGAGAAGAACTTGGGGCTCGTGATGATTCCAGGCAACTGCTTGAACCTGTAAACGTTCAAGGTCATCAATATATAAACGTACACCAGCTCAAATAAGTGTAATCATTCTAGGTCATCAATCAGAAACCAACTAAAGTTTGTGAACAATATATCCAGGCGGTTGGGACAGAGTTTGGCATTACAAAAATAACCTCCAAAAGCTCCAGCTTTAACATCCTATATTTATCCAAAAGTTAACAAACTAAACAAAAAGGATATTGAGGCTTTCAAACCCCAGCAAAATCTGGGGTTGGTCCAAGCCCACAGAAAAACTCAACCAGAATAGAATTTATGAATTATTGACTTTTTAGAATTTTATTATACTTCAAAATCATCCATTTTACAATTTTATTAATATACTTGATGTAATCTTTAGATACAAGCGGCATGCAGCTTCAACCCAAAAATAAATGGATCAGGATTAGCATGCATCTCTCAATCTGATGATTGGAAAGGTATGCTCAAGAGCAGCAACCCTGAACATGTGATACACCTGACCCATTTGAACCCCCCTAAATCCAAAATTGAGCTTCCAGAATAAGGATCATGCTACTGACATTTTGATGACTCGCTCAAGTGGCTTGCTCAACCACTCCAATTGTTTACAGCTACTTGCTGAGATTCTCAGCTCTGAACTAATGCCTGTCTTGCTACACACTGAATTATCACTCAGCAGCTACTTGCATGCCTTTATCATGTAGTAACCAACTTTCTATAATCCAATATGAAGCGGAGTAGCAAGAAGTTCAGATTTCATAAGCAAAGAAAAGAAGGATCAATCCTCCAAACCAAAATTATGTCCAATATCAAAATAGCCCCTTCTGATAGGATTTTATGTCAGAAATGGATGAAAGAAACCATATGACAAACAAATGGGCTTCATATGACATAGACATGAGTTTTAACTCATTTTAATGTACATGAGCCTACATCACATCGGTTTTTTATTTATTTTTGATGAAAAATCAATAAATAAAAAAAAAGAGCTCATTTGACCTTCAGACATATTTAAAAGTTATTAGCATTACTTAAAACAAAACAAAAAAGTTTAGAGGCCAAATTGACAAAGTGATGATTTCTGTAATCTACCCTAAGATTTTTTTTAAGCTATGAAGTAAAATAAAACAGTGGAAGTACAAGCCAATACTTGCCTTGTCCGTATGGTGCTCCATGGTGATGTTGCATTCTCCCGAAGTGAGATCCCAAATTTTAACTAGTTTATCAGCACTCGCACTTGCAAGTATATTCCTGCATTTATAGAATCAAAAAATTAGAGAAGAAAATTAGTAAAGTCAGAAAACAATAGACCCACCCAGCATAGACCTAGTATTATACACACACACACATAAGCATGGACATATGCAGACCTGTATTCCTTGTTCCAAGCAAGATCAAGCACTGAGTCAGTGTGACTGTCCTTTTTGTATTTGACTGATGTCTGAACAAAGCAAGTATACAGATTGGTAAGAGAAGTGACACAAAATCAACCTATCTTCAGAATCAAATCATCAAATTTTTAAAAACTGCTGTAAATACTCTGAAAATAAAATTGTCAAGAAAACTGGAAGCAAAATAAACTTCCGTTGGGTTTTAACTCCAATAACATCTTTACTAGAGATCAAGAAAATTGAAAATGCAATTATTTACTGTACAGAGGAAAATTCATAAACAGCTGAAAAAAATGGCAGAAATGAATATCATTTTAAATAATATCAAGAGAAATGCTACAGAGGCAGGAAGTTACAGATTCAATATCGAACTTATCATCAGAAACAAAACACTCATTGTTATGAACTGTTTTAAGAACAGAAAATAATAAATAATCCTTCCAATAATATAAGGATGAGGTTTTTTTTGTGATAAAAAAAATATAAGGATGATAAAAAAATAAATGAAGGAAATACCTAACAAACAGCTACATAAACCAAGGATGAAAAAATAACATATAAAAAATATAGGCATTACAACCCAAGAGGATAAAAATCCCCCAATAAAGGAGAAACCCGATGTTTGGATTCATGTTTACGTATTCAATCCACATCACAAGTCAAAA
This sequence comes from Tetrastigma voinierianum, assembly GCA_016808115.1. Taxonomy (NCBI): domain Eukaryota; kingdom Viridiplantae; phylum Streptophyta; class Magnoliopsida; order Vitales; family Vitaceae; genus Tetrastigma; species Tetrastigma voinierianum. Next base: position 1,932,125 of record JAEQBH010000874.1, on the reverse strand, counting down.
GTGGGAAGCAAGAAAATGAACCCACATTACTAGCAAGACCTAGAATTTGATGAAGACATTTAATGAGTCTAATATAGGGAAATTCTTTCTGATAAAATAAGAATATAAATGGTCAATACTTGAGATCTTTCTATCCAACTTTGGAGTCAGCTGAACTGTATTTCTCTTCAATGGAAGTGTAGGGCTCTCAAAAGATGGATTTAAGCCAAATATAGGGAAATTGGGCAGTGGTTCATCAAATGGAGGAGGGTTTAAGGGAAAGATAAAGCTGGATCAGGATTAAAAGGAGGCACATGGCAATGGTATCAAACTGCTAAAAGAATCAATGACCATCTCCTCATCCATTATAGGGAAGCTAGGATGCCATAGTGATTTGCACAACAACATTTCCTAGATTCTCCCTTCTTTGATGGAAGAGTTAGTAATTGGTTTCTATGGGAATTCCATGGGTATGTAAAGGAAGAAGGCTAGAAGAAGAACTCCTCTTTATGTTTACAGGGTGCAACACTCAGATAAATCCCTTAAGGATTCATTTATTTAAAACCTTTACCATTTGTCTCACTGCTCCTTCAAGATGATTCTCTACCAGACTCAATAGACTGGTTATGCTAAAGAAGTTTTTTTTTTTTTTTTTTTGGTAGGTAAGAGCAAGTATATTATCAAAAAAGGGCCAAGCCCTAAGGTATACAGGTTGTATACAAGAAAAGCAAAAGGACTACCTACCACCCAAAGCTGGTTATGCTAAAGTAGTAAGCATGGTTATATGAGGCGCAAGGCGCACCGAGGTGCAAAAGCCTCTTCGGGCCTTGAGGGGCAAGGCGCACCATATGTCAAATATATATTTTATTATTTTTATGATGGTTTTTTCATATTTTTACCTGAAAAATGCTTGAGGCGAGGCGCTGCCATCAAGAGTGATGGCATTTGGACTTTAAGCGCACCTAAGGTGCGCCTTTGATAACTATGGTAGTAAGAATGTCGATGTGGAACATATTTGTGATTCTTACAACCTTTTGGCCCCTTTGAACACTTCCTACATCCTAGGGGAAGCCCCCATTTTTCATTGACTCCTATTAATATGTTTTCTTTCAAATAGTCACAAATAATACATAGTTTAACACAAGATCAAATAGTCAATTATGGTTGAGCTCATCAATGTCTACTGACCAATAAATATATCCTAACCTATCCTGTTAAAGACCAATGGGCTCTCTGCCTTCACTCCTGCATCAGATGTCCTTGATTACAAAAAAAATTAACCCAGTAACACAGTGAATCCAAACCAAAAGAGAAACCCGAAAAATACAGTTAGGAAGAACAACAAGTAAATGGGTTGTACAAGGGTGCCTTTATGCCAATATAATCATATCAACATTTCACTGTTCCAGTCTTCATGCTTCTCTTCCTTAGGGTTAAAACTTTAATTCTATACCTCTCTTTTATACTATTTAAAAAATGTCCTCGTTAAACTTACACTGCAATGTATCTACAAAAACAGATAAATTGATGTACCGGGCACTTCTATGGTCTGCTGAACATATAGCACATCAAAGGACACATGTTAAACACAGGCACAGTTCCTGTGCTACTTGAAAACTAATTCATAAATGGAGTTCAAGGGACTCACATACAAGGCACAACATCTACCAAATACCAATCAAAATCCTCTACTTTGTGTTTATTAAAAATAGATTTGGCTTTTTTTTATAAATAAAAAATAAACAGGAGACCCAACAGGCCTCGTGAAAAAAAAAAGGAAGCCAAAAAGGTGACCCAAATGTGCTATAGGCACCTAGTGGCCTAAACAAAAAGAAAAAAATAAACAGGAGACCCAACAGGCCCAAAACTAAACACTTAAGACAAAGCAAAAAGTTGCTCACAATCAAAGAATTAGAAGTTACAAACAACCAAGACCAAAGAGAATGGACAAAAAAAAATTTCTGCCTGTGAAGTGAAAACACTTCATTGTCAAAAAAGGTGGGTCAGCCATATATATTGTCCAAAAAAGACAAAGGGGGTCAGCCATCCAGACATTTCAGCGACTTTTTTCTGATAAAAAGTTCCTTTCTCATAAATAGATTTGGCTATTTATGATTAATTCAAAGCAGTTGAGATGGTTTATTTCATAAATTTCATTTGCTTGATGATACGCATATTAATAGAAATACCATCAATAGAGAGCTTTATCATCAGTTTTCCCCCTTCCAAAGCCATTTCTCAGGCTGGCAAGTCAATTCACTCAAAAATTAGAAGAAGCACACAACAAATATGATCTCGCAATAATAAATAAAATTAAAATTCCAGATTTATCTCAGGCTAACATTTATTTGCGATGCATGGAGAATCTTTAATTTGAAAGCAATTAATGCAATTGCCTTTACAAATTTATTTTTGAAAGCAAAAATCAGAATTCAAACCACCTAGCTTATAAGAATTTCACAAGCTGACCTTCTTTCCTTTTTTCTTCTTCTTCTTCTCAGCAACACCACCTAATACCAGAAATGGTTGGACTTCATCAATCTGAGAACAGTGAAAACAGCAAGGGTTTTTATAGGAATATCTCTAACAACAGCTTTACCAACCATAAACTAATAAGATCAAGATCCATAACCCACATACAATGTCAAGATCCCATATCTCGATGGAAGGTTCCATAGAGCCCACAGCTATAAAGTTCCCTGCCTTTTGCCATGAAAATCATTTAATAAGAAAGGAAAAAACAAAATAAACATCAATCCAAGAAAACAACATCAAATAACTAAAAATTGTTTCAAACAATAATGATCAAAGGCAGTGTTGCATCTTATTCAAACTCAATGAAAAAAAAGATGATAATGAAGTGTTAAATTTGCATTTTTCTGAAAGATAACAGAAAACAGAGATAGCAGATTCCAAAGCCAGTGTGCTTCAGCATTTATATTTGAGAACTCTATAATCTCTTAAGTCCCATCATCAAATTTATATGTATGATCTTCTTGCACTAAATTCTAATCCACCGTGAGGAATCATATCTTAGGTCCAAATCAATTCTACAGGAAGATATCCCTCACACATGAGAACCTTCTTTCTCAAAGATCTGCTGATTTTTTACTATTTATTTATTAATGTCATTTTTATAAAAACAAAAAGTCTACTGACAGATAACCCCACCTCATAAAGATCCACTAACACCAGTTTTTTAGGAGAATATATTTTTTGCCCTTGTTCTCTCTTTTTTTGTCCACGTTGCTTTTTTTTTTTTTTGTCCACATTGAGCTTTGAGCCTAAACATCCCATAACCCCACTCCAACATTTTACCACTTGAACTAGGTCTCAAGGGCCTCTTATAACAGCATTATTTCTACAATTGACATCATTTGCAATATTGACTGCCAAAAATGTGATCATTGATAAACAAATTAATTTGACCATTAAAAAGAATATTCTATAGTCTGGTATAACAAAAAAGTGAACTAGGTAAATTTTGTAAATGATAAAAAAATTAAAATGAAATAAAACTCAAATCTTCATCTAAAAGAGAGTGGATGACACTATTGAATGGCTGTCCACATTTTAGAGATGTATTTTAATAATACAACATACTAACAACCCAACCATAATGCCTCATGAGGTTCTGTCCTTGAGGATTTTGTCTTCATGCTTGTGTTTGGCTCTTGCTGTTGTAGGTGGATTTTGACTGATGCACTAGCATAACTAACTTTAGTAGACTGATCATTGAAGATGGTTTACCATCGAGGCAAAATCTTACAAGATCTCGGTGGAAGGGGCAGGAAGGAGGAAACAATTCTTCATTACAGAAAAAAGCAAGGGCGTGGTCTCGTGGATCCGGTTCGGAGAGGAAAGTCTAAGTTCATTGTTGAAAGGGGTCGATGAATGTCATAGGGAAAAGGTCTCTGAAAGTTGGAGGCTAGAGAGGAAGGAGGAAAAAAGATCCTTCAGGCTAGAGTGCCGATCAAACAAGGCTGGCAGTTTTTTATTGTGTGAAGTAAGGGATGGGGAGGGAAAGAAGCATGGTCTTATCTTCCTAGAAGGTGATGTTTCTACAAAGGGTTGGGACCGACTAGCAGACAAGTTGGAAGAGTTGGGGATCAATGGTAAGCAAGAGGAAAAATCAGCCGTTCCATCGGCAAACACTTTCAGTTTATATAGGAGGTCCTTTGGCGACACGATTATGAAGCTTAGGAGAGTCATGTGAACACCGGTGATTGGATGCGAGGAGATCTAACCACCCCAGTTAAGTTGCCAGGGGACCAAACTGTCTAGTTGGTAGGCTGGGAAGGCGCCTCTTGACTGGGCTCCCCTCGACGAGAAATGGAATCGTGGGCCTAGAGGCGGTGTGGGAAGCTAAAAGGAGGATGTGGTGCATTTTTAAATAGGGGATCGATGCTGGCCCCGAGTTTTATTTTTTGGAAGAGTCAAACTGTGTGTTGGAGAGGGGCAGTAATCTCTTCAGAGGAGGGGTTCTGAGCTTGGAGAGATGGAGGCCAGAATCTGGTTGTGTGAAAAGTAAGAACTTGGTGAATGAGGCATGGGTTAGGGTGGTAGGGCTACCCTTGCACTTATGGACCCATGAAACTCTGAAGCAGATCGAAGATGGGTGTGGTGGTTTCTTGAAGGTTGATAAGGAAACAGCGCTTAGAACTAAAGTTTCAAGGGCAAGGATCCTAGTTAGGCTAAAGGGGATGGCGAGACCAAACACTATAAATATCCTGGCGGGTTCGAGTTTATGAGTTGTGGTTGAGATTAGGAGTTACCAGCGTGGGTTTGCCTGGGGATGTCCGTCGAAGGGACGGGTTGTTAGGATGCGGAATACGGGGAGGAAGACAAGTGCAACAGGCGCGTGTCAAAGGGCTCGTGTTCAAGGTTAGCTCACACCAAGTCAGACTTTTCGACAAGGAGGGATGGTAATTTGACGGGCAAGAAGGTATGTGGCCCTCTCAGTCACGCAAATGCAGCATCAGGGGCGGCAGCTCTTTCTCCTAGGTAGACTGCCCAGTTGGAGCTAAGACAGCGTTTGGGAACATCGTTGGAGAATCCACGTTCTCTCAAAGTTCGCGTCGGCAGCGGTTAGACCCGAAGCCCGCCGACTTGGAAGGCCTTAAGGAAGATGGACCAAGCCCATCAAAAGGGGGGGTCTCCAACAAGCCCATAGGCCCCATCCCTTTTAATCCAAGGAGATGTTGCGTGTCAGGCCTGGGTAGACTTGAGATCGTGAGGCCCAAGATGTTTCCTAAATAGCCTCTTAAGGCTCCCTCCTCATTACTTGAGGTTAAGTTAGGGGCGGGATTGAACTACTCCCGCGACACACCGGTTGTCTTGACGAAGTACTATCTTTCCCTTGATCTTTAGACACTTTACTGCTTCCTATTTTTAGGCCAAGTTCCCCGCCCGAAGGGTGCTTTGGTCGAGGTGTGGTTGAGATACAAAGCGAGACTTTTGGAAAGTGCGACAACGCATGGGGTCTCGGGTTATTGCCCTAACTACCTTGAAAATTTTGCGCCATCTGGCAGAGGCAGGTCTCGGTAGGTAATTAGTGAGTAGTGAAGAGAAAGCGATGTTCGACGGCGTGAGGGATGGGGGAAAAAGAGGACGCTTGGGGGGATGATTTTATTGTTGAGGAAACTTACTCGTGGGAGGAGAGTTGTTTGGCAAGATTTAGCAAGTTCTTGGGTTTCTCAACAACAGGACACAAAGAGGAAATTTTGGGGTTTTATAGAAGGGGGTTCAGATACAAAGGGAGGCAAGGTAAAGGAAAAGGGGGTAATGAGGACCTTGAAGTTTGTGAGGAGATAAAAAAGTGGTATGAAATGTGAGGATAACCTGGGAAGGGGAAAAGATGGAGACCCGGGGAGAGGGTTAGGGCTTCCTATCATGGTGTGATGAAGATAAAAAATTTTGTCTTTGGAATGTCGAAAATTTGTGATTTTCATTTAAAAGGAAAGTGATTAAGAGCTTTCATCGAGACATAACCGGTTTATTAGTTTGAATCACTTCACACATTCTTTGGTCTTGGTTCCCAGGGAAGGGTAAATCGAGGATCTAAAGGATTTGACACCCATCAGTTTAGTGGGGAGTTTGTACAAAATTTTATCAAAAGTGTTGGCTAACATAATCAAAAGAGTTATGGGGGTGATTATTTCCTAGTCTCAAAATGTGTTTGTAGAAGGGAGAATGGTCTTGATCACGGTTAACGCTAATGAGGGCGTGGATTTTTATTCTAAGAAGGAAGAAGAAAGGGGATTCTCTTGTAAAACTGTGGATATTAGAAAAGGCTTATGATCACATCGGATGGGATTTTACGCGATTATGGAAGAATGGGGGTTGGCTCTAAATGGATTAGTTGGATTCGTGGTTGCATCTCCCTTGACTTCTTTTAAGTTATGGTTGTGAGCTCTTCTACGGGGTTCTTCGGGAGCTCGAGAGGAGCTGGGCAGGGGACCCTCTTTCCCTACCTTTTTCATGAATGGAAGCTAAGCGGGTATGTAAAGCGTGTAGTGGAAGCGGTTCATCTACAGTTACGAGTTTTTCGGGAATAGATGGAGGGGATATTTATATCTCATCTTTTTATATCTTGTGATACTATCTCACTTGTTCCTGGCCCATTTACGACTATTAATATCACGAGATGGACCTTGATGTGGTTTAGGCAGCACCAGGCGAAGATTGTTGATTAAAGTGTGGGTTATCTCACAGGTGAGGTGGACAATGGAGGCCCAGCGTTGAGCAGTTGGGGTTGGGTCCTCTCCCTCGACGTGCTTGGGTCTTCCACTTGGGGCGCCTCCGCGGGGGCTTCAGAGTCTAGGATTCCATCGAATGAATTTAGAAGAAGGTTGGCAGCACGGAAAGATGGTATATCTCGAAAGGAGGATCGCACTCATTCGGAGTACAGCGTCTAGCCTTCCCATTTACTTTCTTTACTGCAATTTTAGAATGCCCAGGTGTTTGTTGAGGTTGAAGATTGGAGAGACTTTTCTCTGCAGGGTGGGAACAATCTGAAAGAAAACACAAAGCTCGTCGATTTGGAAGCGAGTTTGCCCTTGAAAAGATGTGGGGGTCTTGGGATGAGAAGCCTATCTAAGATGAATATAGCTCTGTTTTGTAAGTGGTGTTGGCGGTTTGCCAATGGAGGATTCTCTTTAGGCGGTGGTGATCCCGACCTGAGCTAGGAAGGTGATGGAATTTGGAACACACGATGGCCGTGGGAGGTTATGGCCTTTGGGTTATGGAAAGACATTAGAAAAGAGATGGCTCTGCTTTTCTCAAACTCACGTCTTCGTAAGCGATGGTGGCTGCGGTTTTGGAAGGGATCCACTGGTCACGAGGGACGGCGCTGTAATGTCTTCCCACTTTGTTCAATTTGGTAGCTCACAGATGTTAAAGGAGCCATGAGAGGTTTGGGACTCCTCAAGGGTTGATGGGGGTTGGTCCCCTGTCTTCCAAAGACCTTTTAATGATTGGGAGATGGAGGAGGTGGAAAGGTTCCTTCTTTTCCTTCAAAATAAGAAAATTAGACCCTTTCAAGAGGATCGCCTAATTTTAAAGGAGATGGTCGATGGTTTATGATGGAACTCATGTCTTAGAAAGCTAATGCATTCTCTCACACAAATTTCCTTGCCGCACCAAATTTGGAAGCCGATTGTTCCCCAATGGGTTTCTTTGCTTGGAAACCGCAAGAGGCGAGTGCTTACTCTGATAATTAAAGAGAGGAATCACCCTTGTAAACGGTGTTTTTATGTGAAGAGAGGAGGAGGAGGAAAGCGATAGACCATTTGCTTATACATTGTTCGAAATTTAGATGTTGTGGAACCTTTTTTTATGCATTATGGATTATAAGCTGGGTGTTCCCTTAACACTTGATTGTGATCCACTCCTTGCTTGGCCAAAATACTAGTGTTGGAAAATAACGGAAAGAGTTTGGTTGGCCCCTCTTTGTTTATTTTGGGCCCATTTGTGGAATGAAAGGAAACGGTGGCTTTTGAGAATGAGACCCCTCCCCTTTAGGATGAAATCTCTTTTTTGTTCGCATATGGTCGCGAAATTTAGGATTGTACATAGTGTTGATAGCAAGTTCTTTAGTAAGGAGTTTCTAACTGGTTAGGGTATAGGTGAGAGAGGTGGTGTTCTCCCCTTTTGTACTCCTCTTGTGTACTTTTTGGGAGCTTTGTGCTCGTTTTTTAATATATATTCTGCTTTTTACTGATCAAAAAAAAAAAGGCTTTCATCAAGAAGCAAAGGGTGGATGTTGTTTGTCTGCAGAAAACAAAATTCAAGGAAGTTTCTAGTGGGTTGATTAGAAGTTTGGGTGTGGGCAGATTCCTAAATTGGGCGACTTTAAGAGCCGAGGGTGCCTTAAGGGGTATAGTTATCTTCTGGGATTCTCGTGTGTTAAAGTTGATGGCCAAGGAGGAAGGTCAGTTCATAGTGTCCTATAGCTTCAAATTCATTGTTGACGACTGTACTTGGGTTTTCACAGAGGTTTATGGTCCCACTGCCTATGGGATTAGGGAACATCTCTGGGATGAGCTAGAAGCTATAAGAGGTTTATGGAGTGATCTATGGTGCATTGGAGGGGACTTTAACATTACAAGATTTCCAAATGAATGGAATAGGGAAGGTAGAATTATAGGGTCAATGAGGCGTTTCTCCCAGGTCATAGACGACTTAGAGTTGAAAGATTTCTCAATTCGAGGTGGCCAGTTCACTTGGAAGGGAGGTTTGCATAATTGCAGAATTGCGAGACTAGACAGGTTCTTAGTCTTTGAGGAGTGGGACTATCTTTTTGATGGGTTTAGACAAAGCATCCTACCTAGGCCTACCTCAGATCATTTCCCTATTTTACTTGAGGGGGGTCGGAGTTTGTCCAAAAGGCCCCTCTCCTTTCAGATTCAAGAACATGTGGATTTAGGAGGAGGGCTTCAAAGACCTAATCAGGGACTGGTGGCAAAGTTTTGAGTTCAAAGGGACAAGCAGTTATGCTTTGATGGAAAAGCTTAAAGCCATAAAAAAATTTCTCAAAACTTGGAACAAAGATGTCTTTGGGAGGGTAGAGGAGAACAAGAATTCGACTCTTACAAGGTGGCAGCCTAGGAAAATATTGAAAGCGAGAGACCCCTTTCTCTCGAAGCCCAAAACAAGGCGCCCGGCTATGGGACTTAGTAGTCATTATTGGAGGAAACCTCCTGGAGAGCCTTAAAAAGTCACAGAGATGTGAAAAGCCTTGGGAGGGGGGATAGAAAACCTTAGGTTTCTTCTTCCACATAATGGCGATTCCCACAGAAAAATACTATCGGCGGAGTTCGAATAGGAGGAGAGTGGCTTGAAGGAGGAAGGGAGGTTGACGGGCATTGTAGACGCCCAGCGAAAGGGTTGCTATCTGATCAGGGTGTGTGGAGAGGCTGTCCCGAGGGCTTGGATTTTCCGGGTTAAGATGCTTTAGCGACATCTAAGTTGAAGAAGCCCTTCCTTTGAAGAAGAAGTTCACTCAGTGTTGCCTTAATCTGTGGGGACAAGGCCCTGGAAGCTGATGGCTTCCTTACCGCACTACGGTAGTTTAGTTAGGATTTTGTTAAGATGGACATCATGGATCTCTTCAAGGATTTTCATGAGAGGGACAGGTTTGGGAAAAGTCTAAACTCTACCTTTCTAGTCCTGATTCCAAAAAGAGGGGGGCAGAGGACTTGAAAGATTTTATACCAATTAGTCAAGTTGGTAGTTTGTACAAACCTAATCATTTAAGGTCCTTGCTTGTTTGAAAGAGGTAATGAGATAGTGCAGTCGACCATTCGAAACGTCTTTGAGGAGCGAGCCAATCCACGGATGTATCATAGTTGCCAATGGGAATTCGATAGATTTCGTCACGGAAAGAGGAAGGGCCGGGGGATCTTTACTCTTTAAACATAAGCTTATATTAGGATAAAATTTGGAGTTTTGTCCTGAAAGTCATAGAAAAGGATGGGTTTGGAAAAAATCAGGTGGGATGGATAGAGTGGTGCATATCCTTTGCTACTTTCTGATACCTTAATAGTAGCCAGCGGGTTTTTAGGAGCTCTAAGGGTTAAGGAAGCGAGGGGACCTTTATCGCCTTATCTGTTGTTTGGGCATGGAGAAACTCTCGTTAATGATTGGATATTCTTGAGGTGGTTATATCCTACAGGTGTTTATTTAAGGAGAAATAGCAGTGAATGAATCACACACTTTTCGCTAAACCCAAACCTCCTGTGTACGTAAGGACTCACGAGGAAGCATATGACTCATATCTTTGGATTTTTGGCTTGGTTTGAAGCTCTCTCGAGTTTGAATATTAATTTAGAGAAACACTCTTTGCTGCCTGTGGGTAGGGTTGATCATGTGGAAAGGCTTGCTTTTAAGTTGGGGTGCAACATAGGCTCTTTGCCTACTGAGTACCTTGGTCTACCCTTGGAAGCAAAGCATAAGGCAGCTATGTGTGGGATGGGGTGGAAGAAATGTTTCGTAGAAGGTTAACTCTTTGGTAAGGCATGTGCATCTCGAGGGGTGGAAACTCCTTCTTATCATAAGTGCCCTCTCCCGACATGCCCACTGCCAATGTCTCTTGGAAACCACTGAGGAGTTAAGCTTAAGACCCAGAAACTGAAAATTCAGAGACTTCCTTTGGGAGGGGCTCTCTTGAGAGGAAAAATCCATTTGATAAATTGGGGCTCAGTTTGTGACGAGAGAAAGGAGGTTTGGGCATTCGTAATCTCTCCCGATTTCAACGAGCTCTGCTCGGTGAGTGGGCCCCGGAGATTCACAATGGAAGAGTGACTACAAATGGAGGAGTGTTATCAATCTAAAATATGGTTCGGGAGGAGATCAGAGGTTGTTTCCTTCTCTTCTAAAAATTTGCCATGGGGTTAGTCTTTGGAAGGAAATTAGCAAAGAAGGCATGCTCCTAAGACAACACTATTCTATGAAGTTAAGGGATGGTTCCAAGGCAAGATTTTGGGAACACTTGTGGTGTGGTGAAGCTCCACTATGCACTTCCTTCACTCTCTGTATGATATGGCTAGCTCTAAAGGGGAGAGGGTAGCGGACCTTTGGGTGATCTCAGGGTCCGGGGGAGGATGGACCTTTAACTTTGGTAGACATTTTCATGATTGGGAATTGGAGGAGGTCCAATAATTCCTATGCACCATTAATTCAAAGAGTATCAATCCTAATCTCAGTGATAGGCTTTGGTGAAAAGAGGCAAAAAATAGTAGTTTCTCTGTCAAAACTTGTTTTGACCTGCTGGAAGGTGGAAGACAGCAATCAGTGCCTATAAAGATGTTGTAGAACCCTATTGTTCCCACAAAGGTAGGTTTTTTTGCTTGGAAAGTTTGGTGGGGCAAGATTTTGACCATGGATCGACAAAGAGGTTTCTCCTTGTGACAGATTGCCTTGTGTGGAAAGGCTAAAGGCTACAGGCGCCTTTCGTCCATTGCCCAAAGGTCACGGTGCATGTAAACTCCCATTTCTCCTTGTCGAGAAGAATTTGGGTTTGCCACTAAGTGAAAGACTTTGATCTTTGGGTTGATTGCACCTCACTTAACGGAAAAGGATTTTAAGGTATGGAGGTGATTCCTCTTTTGTTTGATTTGGAAGCCGATTTGGAAAGGAGATAGGAAGTCGTGTTCGAAGGCGAGAAGGCTTTCGGGTAGATTAGTCATGTTTCTTATATTCCTTCTCTTCTTGGGCTAGCTTGGTTCACGATGTGGAGCACTCTTTTGTTAGAGATATTTTGAGTATTCCCTAGCTTTGTCTTAGTGGGTTGGTTTTTTTTTTTTTTTTTTTTTTTTTGCTTTTTGTGCCTTTTTTCTTTTGTTTTGGCTCTTGGCTCCCCTCTATATACGTCCTTTATACTCCCTAGGGCCCCTTGTACCTTCTTTTTATGAAATATCTTGCTCTGCTTATCCATAAAAAAAAACAATGATGTCTCATCCTCCATCCAAAAGCAATGGTGTCACATCCCACATTGACTAGAGGAAAAAATTCCTAAAAACGAACAATATCTACATGGTTGGGTGCAGGTCTTCACAAATGGTATCCTAAAATATTCGTAATATTGGTGTGAGGATTCGTTCTGCTTGGCCCCATATGGGGCCTTTGTCTATTTGGTTCTGCAATCCCATGGGACATAACCAGTACATTGTGTCTTGGGGGGGTGTTTGTCACATCCCACATCGATTAGAGGAAAAAGTTCCTAGCACTATATAAGTATGCACTCCTCTTAACCTTTTTTTTTTTAAAAAAAAACAGCAAAAAGCATGCGCTACAAAGCATACAAGGAGAGTCTACTATGCAACCAAAAAACAAAAGCAAAAAAAAGGAGAAGAAAAACCTCTGACCTCATTTAAAAACCGATACTCCAAACTTATAAGTGAAGAATTTGTCTTCATGATCATACAAACTTCATTCAAACTACAAGTGAACAAAGAATGCTTTAATCTACCATCTGTGAGACCCATTCCCTAAAATTTATACGGTTTCTTTCTTTCTAAATTGTCCAAAAAATGCACAAGGTATGCAGTTTCGAGAAAGACTTCCAGTCGAAACTTTGCGATACACAAGCTCTAATAATACCGGTTGACATAGCTTGCATTTTTGTCTCATGCAGACAGAAGATATCAAGCCTCCGAGCTCTCACAAGGGCCTTAATGATCTTTCTCTTCGAGCTATCATTCCCTCCCCGAATGATCCAACTAACTATTTTAAAATTCTTTGACAAACCCTCTTTTTCCCCCTGCACTCGTAACTGAGTACCTGGAACCGCTACCCTTCTCATAGTTGACAGAGAATTCCAACCTTTGTAACTCCCTTTCAAATCTGCTCATCTTTACTAATGATCTTCCTCGACTACAGCGATTCTTGGAAAAATTTGGATAAACTTTTCCATCCCACAGTAATGAAGCCGAAACTTACTAAACAAATGATATCATCTATTTCCTCATTGATAATCGAAAATTTTATGTATGGCATAATGGAAAAGGAAATTAACAAGGTTTGCTGAAAGAACAAAAATCTTCTTGGGTGCGTTTCAAAGCCTTGAGAGCAATTTGGGCCCAAAACAGACAATATCTACATGTTTTGGTGCGAGTCATTACAAATGGTATCCTTCTATACCATAATATAATTTTCCATGGCAAAAGTAGACTCAATGACAATTAAAAATCTTTCTGAAACAGGTTCCCTTAAAAACTTGTTCTATTGAAATTGTAGGATATATCGAAAGTGAACCACAATCATAGAAGTACATAACCGCCAACATAATTGTCTTTTTTATTTCACTTCTTAAAATGAGGTAAAATTTCTAAGGCCAATGGGAGCTTAGGTAATCATTCTTAAAGAAAATTGGCATAATAAGGAAATAAACAAAGTCATAACTTGAATGGATAACTCAAATGGATAATGGAAAAGGTCCACATGTGCATGCATGCGCCAATTTCAAATTTAAAGTAAGAAGCACAATGAGACATACCTTTTTCCCCACCCTTAAGTGGGCAATCAAGCCATGCTGTGCAAAGGGGAAATTCTGGGATTATAATATCATGATGCACAAACATGTTTGAATCACCATCCTCTGATTCCTCAAGTATCCAAACCTGCTTGTACAAATATTGAAGAACCCAATTAGGGGCAATAAATAATGCGAGAGAGAGAGAGAGAGAGAGAGAAGGCATTGCTAACTATTACATGCCTCAAGACGATTGAGATAATCCTCATTATGTGCACAAACAATGACTGAATCCTCTGCTTTTATTGTCATATCCTCAAGCTCTTCAGAATCATCATCCTGTCCCCAAAAAAATGAGAAAAGAAATCAATGTTCTAGCATGAAAAGTCAAAAGACAATCAGTCACCCAAAGGCCATTCAAAAGTGAGTTAAACTCACATGGTTATCCTTCAGGTACGGATCCATGTCATTACTTGGGTAGTAGGTGTCCCCAAGCCCCTTGCTGAATATGTCGATGCCTACGTTCACAAATGACAATACAACATTTTTCAACAAAAGAACATTTATTTAGAAATGCTTGCACATTATTTCCCCTAATTCACAACCACAACAAAAAATTTAAAATGAAGAAAACACACACACACAACAGCGCCAGGGAGTTTTAGACTTATAGATACCAGCATCCTCATCATCATAATTATCCATGTCAAGTTCCTTCAGACCATCAGTTATGTCCATGAAACTTGTTCCTGAGTTCTTTGGAGTCTTGCCCAATGCATCTGCAGCAGCTAATGCATGGGCAATTGTATCATCTTGCTTAGCAGCATCAGCATCCATAATTTCATCATCTTCCTCACTTTCAATATCTCCACTACATAAAACACATACATCATAAGCACAAAATGGGCTACCACATAGCACTCAACCACAGTTTTTTCCATTTAGAATATACATTTTTCATATAAATTCATAAAACAAACTTATCAATACACACACACACACACATAAATTCAAAAAACAAAATAATGGTAATTAGTAATATACTTAGTTATAAGCAAGGATAAAAGTATCGTTTTTCAAACCATATATCAGTAACATGATTTTATGGATACAAATAAATATATCCGGAAATATAAATGGATACTTTTACATAAAATATCAGCAGACCAAAGATTAATCAAAACTATAAAAAATAAGTAAAAACTCTAAAAAATAATAAATAAGAAATAATATACATATTCACATGCATATTCAAATATGATAAAAGATGGTCCTTTGACGTTGGTTGACTTCATTGATTAGCTGAGTTCATTGTGAAATAGGTGTCATTGTACAGTTCCTCTTTGGAAGCTTGGAATTTTGGGAGGGGTATTTTGAGGATGTCCCTTTGTTTAGCATTTGTGCAGGTTGTTTTTGTGGTTTCTTCAGGGCCTATGTTGTATTTTCAGGTTGCCATGGGCTAAGAAGCACGGACACGGATACGGCCACGGGGATACGACACGGAGGGACATGGGGACACGGTAAATTTCAAAAAATCAGGATACGGATACGGCAAGGACACGGCATAATACGATAAAATAAAAATAATTATCCTTACAAAGAGTTAACAATTATACTAATAAATTAATAATAAATGGATGAATTTTTATGTCATTAATTTTTCAGACTTACTAAAGAGAATTTTGAACTTACAAAAAAGAATTATACTGATTCTTATTCTCTCTCATCAAATTTAATTATTTATCAAATGAAATTTAATTATTTATCAAATGAAATTTAATTATTTATCAAATAGTTTATCTTTATAATTAAGCATACACATTAAAGACATTACTAAACTTGTACGCCCAATTATCCAAACACTCTATCTGATGTTGAATCAGACACCCACTGTCCAAAGACCCCATTCGATATTTAAACCGGGCCGACAAATTTCGATTCACCCATCAACCCATCCTTAGATTTGAACTATACCCCTTCCCTGGACACCCCCACCCAACCCTTGCTCCCCCACGCACACACCCCTCTACCCCTACCCCCCCACCCACTTCCTCAAGCCCCGCTAAACACCCAGCAGTGATAAAAAAATAAAAAAGCCTTTGATGAGTAAAAAGAAAAATAAAAATTGATGGCAATAATAAAATAATAAAAAAAAAGAACATACATGTAGCTTAATTTAATTGGTATAGCTCTTTATCTATCGTATAGAATCATTACATTTTTGTACGTAGGCCATGTTGTTGTAATTTTAATTTAACGGTTGAGATGCACATTTTGTTTTTGCTTTTCACTAATCTGCTGAGATTTAAGATGGTATATGTTATAGATTTTTTTGCCGAACACCGTTTTCACAGAAACGTGTTCTCAGATTTCCCTACAACGCTCATCCCATGACTCTTATCCGTCCACGTGACCAACAACTGTATTCACTCAAGCACAAGGGCCATTTTGGTCATTTCATATTCGACACCCCATACAAAATTGAAAACCCTGCTCACAGTAATCCCATCGAATCTTCTTCCATCCAAAGAGGGAAAAGCTGGAGAGAAATCTCAATCTCAATCTCTCGATTTCTTATGTCTTCTTTCTCCCATTCCGAAGTTCGCCTGCTTACCTGGGCCACATACCAAGATGTTTGATTCCTCTCTCGCATTTATTTTGTGTCTACTTTTCCTTTCCGCCGTTTGGTTGTTGAGAAAGCACCGCAAAAAAAAAGAAAACCAAGTGGGAGTCATGATTGTTAGTATTGTGTTGTCGATTTTCTTTCTCCGGAATTTGTGAGTAATCCCAGAAGTTCCGATGGAGGTTCAATCACCGAAAGCGTAACAACCGAGCCGCGGTCCGGAAGTCGCAGGCTGCCGCGGTCCGAGTCAGATCCGGTCGCTGACCTACTATAACGGCCAACGATACGTCATCGCATGCATTGGACACGATCCCACGCTCGTGTCCTGTGTGTCCGCGTGTCCACGTGTCCGACACACCCGACACTCCAATGAAGCTACCGTATCCGTGCTTCTGCAGGCCATGGGCACCTCGGCGTGGCCCAGCCTCTCGCACCGCTGATTATTTGGCAACTTTTTTCTTTTGAGAACGCCTTATTTAGTAAAAAACATATTCCAATTATATATATATATATATATATATATATATATATATATATATATATATATATATATATATAATTGGAATATGTTTTTTTATAAATAAGAAAGCTGGATTTATTCAAAAGAAGAGTTGCCAAATTAGCATAGAAGTACAACCCTAAACGTATACAGGGAGTATACAGGGAAAACCACAGGCCTATATAAAAAAGAAAGGGTGCACAAAAAATATACCTCCCCCAAGCAAAAGCTAGCTCCTAGAACTAGTAGTATGAATACAAAAAAGAATTCTAACAAAAGAAAGATATACATAAGGAACTAACCTAGCACAAGAATAAATATGTGTGTGTATATAAATATTATATCTTGTGATACTTTGTAATAATATATCGAGTTTAAAAACACATTAGATTAAAAATTATAATATATTTAGTGTGGAACAAGTTTTATTATTTAGAAATATTAATAATTTTATTTTTGAAATTAAAAATATTACATAAAAGGCATACTAAGATAATTGAAACTGGTTCATTTACAATAATTTTATTTTAACTAATTTACATTGCATATATAAATTTGTACATGCAAAAATAACAAGGCATTCGATTAAGTGTTTCCAGCAAACTAAACTCACACTATAGAACTCGGGGTTTGAAACTTGGCTTGATGGTGGTAGTGCGCCTTTATTCTTTTTTTTTTTTTGATAAGTAAGCAAGCATGTATTAAAAAGACAACACGAGGACGTCCCAGGAGGCCACCCATCCAAGTACTACTCTCGCCCAAGCACGCTTAACTACAGAGTTCTGATGGGATCCAGCGCATTAGTGCTACTATGATCGCACCCTAAAAGCTATTCCACATTGGAAATATATCGAGGAACCCACCTTAATGGCCACAGCTACACACTTGGGTTGCTTGGGCCTTCATTGATGGGATGGATACGGATCTCATTATGATAGATACTTTTTAAGAAATAGTCAGTGCTAACTTGACACTGATTAAATCAGTGGCATTATCCAATGATCGATGTAATCTTTGCATGTCCCCCAAATTTGGAGATAAATACAGAAAATATTTGAAATGTTGAAGGAGATATCAACGCACTTATCATTTGGACAGGCTCGATACTTGATATTTTGACCCGATTTTTCTTTCTTGGGTTACAAAAATCCACAGAGAAACCAAATACCAGACTGTTATACTAATATGAACCCATGCATGTTGGTAGACTTTACTATGAAAAATCTGAAGGAGAGAAAAACATGGGATCAAGAAGAATAAAAGAAGGAAACAGCATTTCCAGCTTCAGGTTATGTATGTAAAATTAAAAAAAAAAGTCCTTATTCCAAGAAGAAATAGCAGACACGTAACCGATCATTCAAAGATCTTGTTATCACTGGTGGGATCTTCTGTTATCTTATTTCAGTAACTGGTCCATGAAAAAGTTTTATCACATAGCCTATAAGAGCTAGGAAAGTTAATGACTGAAAGGAATTCAGTGACATAAATTTTCCACCAGGTGAAAAGATATACTCAACTTTTCCACCAGGAAAGTTAGGTCTCCCGCTGGGGGCTATACACCATGCAGTAAGTGTTTGGGAAGGGGTTGAAGAGAGACTCCAAAAGAGGCTTGTTTCATGGAAAAGGCAGTACATTTCAAAAGGGGGTAGACTTACTCCCATAAGAAGTACGTAATCAAATCTGCCCATCTACCTCCTATCCCTCTTTAGGCTACCTACGAGTGTGAAAGGAAAGCTGGAAAGAATCTAGAGAAATTTTCTTTAGGGGATGGGGTTCCCTAGAAAGAAAAATTCACCTGATAAATTGGAAGAACGTGAGTAAGAGTAAGGGTAAAGGTGGCTTGGGCGTAAGAAACCTTGACCTGCTGAATAAAGCACTGCTGGGGAAGTGGGCTTGAAGGTTTGCAACAAAGGAAAGGGCGGCCCGAGGATCTTCACGCATATATGGACGAATGGGGGATGGTTCCACCGCTTGCCTAAAGGCAATTACGGGCAGCCATTTGGAAAGTCATAGCTAGAAGCCTCAAACCGGCTGTGGCTGTGTGCTCGAGGTGGGTGATGGCAGGAAGATAAGCAAGACTGAAGACTTTTGGTGTGGCAACTCCGTGAAGCTTTCCCCACCTTGTATAGAATTTCGACCAAAGGGGCACGACAAACAGCTGCGGGTTATGATGAAGGGATGGGAGCCTGGAATCCTAACTTCATTAGGTCATTCAACTAGTGGGAGTTGGAGACATTCCAGGTCTTTATTGGGGTTCTAAATAGAAGTTGCATATCCCCTCAACTGAAAGATAAAATGTTATGGAAAGGGGATACCGTGTCGTCATTGTCAAGGCCTATTTTCCAACTTTTCGAAGGTGAATCCCCGTCCGCGCCGCAAAAATCATCCTGAACCATTACGCCCCTCTAAAATCAAGCCATTGGAGGCTGGGGAAAGGTTCTCACCACTACTCAACTGAAAAAAGAGGGTTTCACCTAGCAAGCAAGTGTCCTTTATGTGGAAAGGAAGAAGAGGAGCTGGAAGCCTGGAACATATTCTCATCCACGCCCCCACTTTTGGGCGGAACCCATCTCCTCTCTCGCCTGGGGTGAGCCGGTGTGCCCTCTTGACTAGAGATTCCAAAAGCCGGGATGCATTTGGTGCCAGGAAAATGCAAAATCCACTGGAGGCGTGCCCTGTTTCCTCCTTCGTCATTTGAAGGAAATAAATAGAGTTATCTTCGAAGATACCCCTTTCTCTATTCACATAGTAAAGCTTCATGTTGTCTTACTTTTGTTCTCCTGCCAGATACACCCTAACGTGACCTCTCTTGTTAGGATGCTTTTGTATAGATTCTACGGCTACGCCTATGTTTTCTTTCTTTGAAGGGGACGGTTTGGCTCTCTTTTCTCTTTTGTTTCCCTTTTCTTCTAATCTTTTGGGCCCCCTTGTATTCTCCTTGTATACGGTTTTTGTTTAATGAATGGCTCTTCTCTTTTGCCTATCAATATATTATATATATATATATATACTCAACTCATCAACATTTCCAACTCATTATTGTACTCTTCTTTATTCAATTCTTTCCAAATAGGCTTGTTTATTCAGTTCAAAATGTTAATACATGCATAAATATACACGCAAGGAACAATATGGGAGTTTAATCTGCAGTACAACAACAGAAATGAATTGTCAAGGCCAACTACTTCACAGAGACTTGTTCAGCACCAGCAAAATATGGGACTAAATACACCAGAGGGAATAAATATGAATACGCAAAGATATGGAGGGCGAGAAAGAGAATTCTACCTTCTCTCCAAAGCACCGCTCTTGATCATCTCTTCAATTTCCTCCTTTGAAGGTGGCTCAACCACCGAAGGAAGAGACTTTGACACCCCTTTTGGGATCCATGAAATAGCCGTTATCATTCTTACTCACACCACACAGCTTCTGTCTAAAGAAAATTCACAACAATTCAGAACAACAGCTCTAAAGGATAAAGACAGAGATATTCTGATTGCTGAAACGATAATCATTTGGAGGGAGAGAGGAAAAAAAATCAAAGGTCAGGATTACCTCTGGAATGAATGCGGGACGATTATTTCTGATATGTCCGTTCTCTCTCCCCGAGAAAAAGGTGAAACAAACCCTAAGTATGAATTCCTGCTATGACCTATATCGTATCTACAAATTCATACAGCCACCATGTAGCAGTATTGTTGTGTACAAACGAAACGAACTCTTAAAAGATAAATTTCGGAATAATTTCAGAATTTATTCGCAATATTTTAGAAATAGGTGATCAATCCGACAGTTAGAGACGGGAGAACTGAGAGAGAGGCAGCCGCGAACAAGCTCAAGAAGGTATAGGGTTTTGGAGCACTGAAGATGGCTATGGCGAGTGGGCATAGCGTGACCTTCATTCATAGGCCTTACAGGTGGAAAAGCCCACCCCCTTAGGCTTATTCTCACAACCCAAAAGTTGGTGGGCCAAATTTCGAGCCCACCCAGAAGAGTCTCATGGAAAAGCCCATCAGAATCGCTCACAAGGCATCCCGAAACCCCGATACAACAAACCCTAAAAGAGCTTCCATTAAGGTTGAAATTTCCGCAAATTTTTTGCCGAAATTTCGTGTTTCCATAGCTATGGTAGAAATTTCCAATGGGAGAAATCTCCATAAAATTCCACAAATTTCGGTGAAATTTGGTAAAAATTTTGTAAATTAAAGAAATATCCCAATACACACTATTCCTACATTGCTAAGTGTTTTTAACATCTATATCCATTTTACACTATAATATTGTAGTATTTTATTTATATGGAGATTCGAACTTGATCCTTTCTTGTATCATCAACCCTTTAACCATCGAAGCAAGCCTTATTAACACATTGTTGAAGTTAAGGCTTGGTGCATCGGTTTATACCTTTCTAACCATTGGGCTCCCTTTTTTTTATCAGTTAGCTTTTAAGGGTGAGCTCACCCAAGTGGTTGTAACATACACCAACCCAAATGCGGATTTTTGGACAAAATTTTGTCAATATTTGGAAGAAAATTTGCTAGGTCCGGATATTTGGCATGAAGGGGCGAAAGGACAAGAAACAAAAGAAAACTTGGAATCTCACTAGCTGGAATACTATCTGTGAGCTATCTGTGAGGAGTGGAATGGTCACTGTGATAGCATCCTTGAGATTGTTGATTGTCACTATTCGAGTGGAAGAGTGGGCTTTTCAAAATAATATTATTATTTAAAAATATTTTTTTGAATAAGGCATAAAAGTAAATATTTAGAATATATATTACTTAAGGCCGGCTAAACGTCACTGCATGTTACGCCTGAAATTAAGAAAATTCTCCAGCTGCCAAGACATAATTTCTATTGCACACTCAAATCCGCTTTCAAAACACTATTTCAAATGGTAAAATTCTAAATTCAGATTTTTAAGACACGACTAATATAAAATTTTGAATTTCACACAAGACACGATTTCAATGTGAAAATTCTAAAGTCAGAAGCCAAGACACGATTTCGCATAAAATTATAAAGCTCAAGATAAAATTGATAGTTCCGTCTTCAAACACGATCAAAAATAAATTTTGAAAGTTACTGGAAGACATTATTTCCCATTATAAAATTGAAACATATGCCAAAACACTACTCAAATAGTAAAATTCTCGAAAGCCTGCTTTCAAGATATTTATTTCAACGTAAAATTCTCAAATGCTAAGACATGATCAAGCAACTTGTCTAGCTTGTCCTTAATTTAAAATTGTTAATTAAAACATTAAAAGCTAAAGACATCGATTTCTATATAAATTCATAAATCGTGTTTCAAATACTAAGCTTACGACTTAAAATCGATTTTAGTAAAAAAAAATTTAAAGAATCCATTATTAAGAAACTAAAATGAATTTAAAGAGATAAGTAGAAATTTTAATTTATGTTTGTCTTATTTTTCAAATATTCCTTAAAGTAGATGTGAAATAATAGGAGATCTAAGAGAATTAGCTTTCGTATATTCCCTGAAAATAATGAATTGAATTGGTATACCTATCAATTAACTAAAAATATGTTTAGAACCCCGAAAGTGTTAAGAATTTTTTTATAGGTAAAAGTGACTTTACTAAGTTTAGATGTCTTGGAAAATACGATGAAAAAAAATTGGAGGAAAATAATAAGGAAAATATGGTATTATTTTCCCTCTTAGTTTCTTTTTTTTTTGGATAATTATCCCTCTTAGTTTCCATAGTAAGGAAAAGTGAGGGGAAAATAAATCAGGCTCACCACTCACTCCCTTCTCTTCTTTGAGACTCTTTGGCTTCTTCTCATTCACTATCTTTCTCTTATGGCTAATCAATGACATCGAAGGACAAAAATATTGGAAATATCGATCGATATTTTCACCGATATTTTGGTTATAGGTTGAACTCGACACAATATCATCCATTGATAGTTGGCTATAGGAGATTTCGGATATCTACCTCTATTATATTTGGGTGATTTATCAGTTTTTTTTCTAAAATGTTGTCAAATATTTATCTCTAATTTACCAATATTTCGACGGTTTACCCATTTTTGGCCAATATTTCGATGAAGTACTTAAAATATTTGAAATTTGAGGGTTGGGGTTTCAAACCCGGGCCAAAGACAAGGTTTTGCTCTTCTGTCTCCACCAAGCTAATGATGCTATTATTATATAAGGTGCAATTTTTATTTATATGAAAATTTTTACCCATTTTACATTATAGTTGTAACATTATCATTTCATTTTATTTTTCATATTAATCCTTTCACATTTTTAAAATAATTTAAAAATTAATAAAATTACAATATTTTTAAATTAAAATTAATTTCATAATATAAAATATTAAGATAATTTTTAATTGTAAATTAATATTGATATCAAAATATTCTTATCACAACTATCAAATTTAAAAAATTAATACTTATATAAAATACTTTGTATAAATCATAAAAATAATTCATTTCTTATTTTAAATGTGATTAAATATGTTTTAACAAAAATAATTGAAGTAAAAATAATAATTTTATTTGCTAACAAATAAATATAAATATAGTTAAGAAATTTCAAATATTTTCTAAAACTAAATTGATATTATCATATCATTTAATTCATATATCTCATTTAATATTATAATATGCCATATTTGGAATTTTTTTATAATCTACACGTAATATTCATAATAATAAGGGGAGTAAATAAAATAAGATCTTATTTAATATTATAATATCCGAATAAATTTTTTTGAAAGGAATATCCAAATAATATAAAATAATAACATATTCAATTTAAAAATTAAATAATTATCCAAATCCATTGATTTTAATCTTAACCTTAATTAAGATACAAATAATTTCTCATTATCTATATCTATATAAATAATATTTGTATCAATAATTATAAATGTATGAATTAAAATAATTACTCATTTAATTTATAAATAAGATTAAATTATATATTTAATTTGATAATTATAAATTTAATTTAGTAATATTAAATAACTCTAATATATGTAATTTACTTATTTTTGTCATTTTTAAAAATTTATAAGCATTTCCATGAATTTTATATAATTTTCTTTTTTATGATATTTTTAGAAAAATACCCACCATCGATATTTCCAATATATCTATAAAATCCAATCCCAATATATATGTATTTGCTAATATTTTGATCCTTGCCGACGATCATTCCAACGGCCACAAACCGCTTCAGCCATCACCACCATTTTGGCAACCACCACCACTACTTCGGTTGCCTTTGAATCCCTTCTTTTCGAGCACAGTTCCGTTGGACGTTGTCGGAGAA
Source organism: Tetrastigma voinierianum (assembly GCA_016808115.1). Taxonomy (NCBI): domain Eukaryota; kingdom Viridiplantae; phylum Streptophyta; class Magnoliopsida; order Vitales; family Vitaceae; genus Tetrastigma; species Tetrastigma voinierianum. The sequence continues at coordinate 1,908,244 of JAEQBH010000874.1, read as the reverse complement.
GAAATGCATTTTGCAAGTTGTTGGGAAACCTTATAGACTCTTTCGTATCCACATTGCTACGATATTATCCACTTTGGTCTAAACCCTCATGGTTTTATTTTTGGGCTTTTCTCCTAAAAGGCCTCATACCAATTGGATGTTGTCCATGCTTATAAACTCATAAGTTTTCTCATTCCTAACCAATATGGGACATTGTGAGACTTTGGGCTCACACCCAACAATCCTCCTCTCGAAAAAAGTTTCATTACACCTCTCCTCAAACTAGGTTTTCCTTGTCTCTCAGAAGCACCACCTCAGGGCCGGTCCTGATATTTTTGAGGCCCGGGGCGAAGTAACAAAATAAGGGCCCCTAATGTATATAATTAAAGTTCAAGTGTACATAATAAAAAAAAATTCTTGTAAATGGTAGTTTTTATTAGACTTAACAAATAACATATTTTTTACAATCGAAATAAAAACATTTAATTTAGATTAAGCATATAAATGTTCATAAAACATTGTTCGAGCATTTCTAGATGCAAAATCATTGATAATGTTGTCAACATCAATATTTTCTAACATATTTTTCTCAATACATAAAATTGCTGGGGTCATTCAATCTTTCTTTGTGACATTGACGACCTCTGCAGATTTTAATAATTTTAACTTTTAAAACTTCTTTCTGGCTGGATGCTACGCCATCTAAGATCGGCACGATTCTATGATGCAATTGAAACATTTTGATAATAATCGCGTTTTCACCAACTCGAGAATTTCGCTGGTGACATTAAACACATTTACTGTTTCATTCAGAATAATTTTCATTTCAAAAAATATCAACATCCGACAAAAAATTATTGAAAAAAATGTGTAAATTTGGTGCGAGATTCTCTTAATTCGTATACCATGACTTCAACTTTTGAATCAAATAAGAATCCAAAAATATTTTCGATGTTTGTTGTCTCAAATCTATCTTTCAAAACCATTGTCATAATATCGCTGGCCTTCTAGAAATAATTGACTCTAAAGGACTCTCTCTCAGTGAGTTGTATTTCTTTATCATGATTATTCTCATAAAATTGTTTTTAAAAAATAATCTTTTTGTTTGGAAGTATTGGCTCTATATTCATATCAAAATGCAAGACTTTTGTAATCATACTAGATTCAAACCTTAATTTCTATAGTTTCAAAATAAAATTACGCACTGTTCTTTATTCATTGTCCCTGATGCACATAGATTTAGATTACAACTTCTTACTCACCATGTTAATGGCAAATAGGTATACCAAATAACCATAATGAAGTAAAAACTCAAAACTCTCAAGGGAGACGTAGGCTTTCTACTTCACTTTTGACTTGGCATCCACCAAGTTATCACCGTATGTGAAGCTAACTAATTTGATTGTTTGAAATCAATATAGTTTTAACACTTTTAATTCAGCTTTCCCGTAGATTACACAAGATTTCACGATTAGAAATCAGGAACATTATCAAGTAAAACCTTCCATCTTTTAGTAGAATTTTAAATAATAGATATAGGTTGCACAATTCAAAAAATGAAAACAACTACTTACATAAGAATATCTTAATCTCATGAAAGTAAGATTAAGACTATGACAAGCACATGGCAAATATAAAGCGCTGGATTTGTATTCAAGCAATCTCTTTGAAGTGTTTTCCTTTCATATTAGAGACACATTGTCATAACCTTGACCCCTCACATCATCAACATTCAGATCAAGAGACTACTTATGCATTTAATAATTCATTAAAAAGCCTAATCCCGGATGTATCATCAACCTTCAAGAACTCTAAAATTACTCCTCTATTTTATTTGTTACTAGACATATTTACACATCATTACTATTAGAGTCATTTGTTCTTGATAAACCATTAAGTACAATAAAAATTATAATGAAATATTTGCTTCTTTGATGATCCTTATCAAAGTTCCTAACACTATAGGCTAAAAGAGAAACTAACTCATTTTGAATTTTATGACCAAGATAATGGTAATGAATTTCTTGATTTTGGATATGTCTAACATGATCTTGCATTATCAAATCAAATTATGTAATCATTTCAATTAACCCCAAAAAATTACCATTACTATCCTGATAAAGTTTCTCGTTGGATCAGCCAGCTAAATTATTTTTAGCCCAGGGCGTTTCACAACATAAATTATTCTTATTAAAGCTTGTCTCAGCGTTTTCCTCCTTTGAAAATCCTGTTCAAATCTTTATCAATTGTTTCATTATGTTTAATCTTACTCTTGGTCCAATCAAGTATTCATATTGATCCTTATGCTCCAATATTATTCTATATTGTTTGAGTCTCTCACTAAGATGCTTCCAATCATTCAATCAATCATTTGCTAAAAAACTTTTGTTGTTTTGAGTTGTGAACAATTTACAATAAAAGCAATATACTTTATTCACATGTTTAGAGTAAACCCAGAGCATTTTCTATCGATGACTCTTCGATTTACTCATCTTTCTAGAATAACCAGCATATGAAAAATGCCTAGATTTATTATGTGAAGAAACTCAGATTCAATTCCCTTATAGGCCCTTTTCAACTAAAATATCCTCTCTTTATTATTGAGATTTAATTTCTAGGATCATAAATATCAAAGGAGGGACTAAGTGTTCATCAATGCCTACATCTTCAATATTGGATGCATTTGGTACATTATCATGTTCATTCAAATAAGTACTATCCTCATTGATATGATTTGTCACACATTATCATGATCATTCAAATTAGTAGAGTCTTCATTGATATGATTTTCATCCTTTAAATTTTCATTAGATTGTTCAGATTGTCTACACTCAATCTCTTAGAAGGTTCTTCTCTTTTAGAACAAATTTGTCAATAGCTCCATTTTTGTGATTCTCTTATCTCTACAGTCGTTTTCTTTTTTTCCTTTTTTTACTATCGGATAAATGTTTTTTAGGCAAAATCATATAAAAAAGTTAAGAATGTAAAAAAGAACAATAGCACATGGAATATGGAAAGAGGCTCAGGCTAAGTGGCTTGTATTTTAACGAATTACGAGTTTTGAAATCCAAATGCAACCTGAAAATCAAAACCTCTCCAGTGAACAATCACACTAAAATGATCCTTTCTATACTAAATCACAAAAATAATAATAACTCTCAACCTATTAGCTTTTTGTGTGTGGGCCTTAGTGTTCCATATATATGTAACTTGCAATTCATCATTTCCTAGTTCCTACTTTGTTGAAAATTTGTTTGGAAACATGGAAACCAAATCATTCCAATCCCAAAAAAATGAGACATTATCAATTCATAAAGAAACTGCAAAATCACAATTAATCCATAAAAGTGATACTTTCATTCTTCCTTCACTATAAATTAACTTTGAAAAAAAAATGTTCTAATGATTTTGGCACCTCCCCTTTTCAATTAACCCCACAATCAACCTTATTATAAAAATACAAAGCACCTCCTGTGATCCATTTATTAAAAGTTCAAAAGAAAGAAAAATGCTTCCATCTCATTACATTTTACTCATTGTTTTCAGCCTTTTATCTTTTACGGTAAGGAAGTAGGAACCTATTCCTCATATCATGAGAGAACAAACCCAAAAATACAGGAAGAACAAAAATAAAAAATTAATAACAGAAGAACAAAAATAAAAAATCAATAACGAAAGAACAAAAATAACGGAAAAAAAAAACCCAAAAACCCAATAATGAAACAAACTCAAAAACCCAATAACCAAAAAAAAAAAACCCTAAAACCCAATAATGGAAGAACAAACCAAAATTTGAATAAAAAATCCAAACCCAAACACAAACCCAAAATCAAGAACAAAAATAACGGGAAAAAACCCTAAAACCCAAAAATGGAAGAGAAAAAAATCGTACCTCTACAGAGAAAATTGTGAATTATGATAGACTAGGACTAGGACAGATGAGAGTCGAGCCTCGAGACTCAAGAGCATTAGGCAAATTCTTGAAGAACAGAAGAAGGTGGAGCCGTGGAGTTCGTGCTGGGAGAAGAAGAAAGGAATGAGATAAAAACAAAATTTTTTACCAATTAAATATTAATTATATAATTTTGGTATCATATGGAGCTGGCATAGTAGCCCTCTGCCTGGCCCAAGGCGCCTGCCACCTACAAGGCCTGTCGTTCGCCACACACACCTTTTGTTGACATACACCCACGCTGATTAAGCTAAGCCGTCTCTGAAGCCTTGCTTGTTGGGAAGAACAAAATGTCACAATATTAAAAATGATATTTTTCCCTCTTTGTGTGCCAAAATGGGTTTTCAACAATCAAACTAGTCATCACAAAAAAGCCAATCAAGTAATAATAAATCAATCACAATATGAAAAAACAATTTTTACGTGGAAAATTACCAAATGAAAAGGGTAAATATCACGGGACCCGAAGGCTATTTAAACTTTACATTATTTCAACACTAAAAATAAAGGTCTGCACCAAATTCGTCTATAGCAATCAAATTAGAGGCTCACAATAACAAAACATCAAGAATATAATTCTTGGAACACCAATATAACAAACATCATCCCTAAGGATAGGCAATTTCCGAGAGAAAAAGGAAAAATCTACTTAAAAGTGGAACCGAATCGGTGTTGTAAAGAGAGCGACCATGTAATTGGCCATTTAGGATTTAAGAGAAGCTTACGTGAGAATCACGCGTCAAATTTGAGTCAAAACTAACGATATTTAGCCTTCCATCTTGCAAGAGATTCAAAACCCTAACCTTGATCATTTTCCTTCTATAAAACCCCTCTCCCTAATTTTTTTTTCCTTATGCTACCCGAGACCGCCCTTACAACTTCTATAACTTTTTTTTTCAAATAATGTGCTTTGCTCATTTGTTCCAGCCCAAATAATACCAAATAAAATAATTTTAAAATTATATTTTCCCTCTTTGTGTGCCAAAATGAGTTTTCAATAATCAAACTAGCTAACACAACAAAGCCAACTAAGCAACAATCAATCAACCATAATATGAGACAACAATTTTTACGTGGAAGACCACCAAATGTAAAATCATCGGGATCGTAAACCACTTAATTCTTCCATTATTTCAACACTAAAAATAATGGGTTACACTAAGTTCTCTAGCAATCAAACTAGAGGCTAACAACAACAAAACATTAAGAATATCATTCTTGGAACACCAATATAACAAAAATCATCCCCAAGGATGGATAACTTAAGTGATAAAGGGAAAGATCTCATCAAAATGTGGGATAGCCAAATGGGTATTGTGGAGGAGAGCCAACCAACGATCCAAATAGCTAAGATTGAAGAGCACTTCACAAGGAATCAACACGTCAAATTATAGCCAAAGTGAACAATGTTTAGCATTCCATCTTGCAAGAGATTCAAAACCCTAACTTTGATTTTTTTTCTCTCTCTAAAACTCTCTCCCTGTTTTCTTCCTTATGCTGCTTGATACCCCCTTGTAGCTTATGTTTTTTTTTTCAAGTAATGGGCTTTGCCCATTTGGTCCAGCCCACAAGAAATGGGACAAACCCAACAAAAAATGGGATTGAAGAGCACTTCTCAAGGAATCAACACGTCAAATTATAGGTAAAACGAACAATGTTTAGTCTTCCATCTTACAAGATATTCAAAACCCTAACCATAATCTTTCTCTCTAAAATTCTCTCCTTGTTTTTCTTCCTTATGATGCTTGAGACCCTCTTACAGCTTCTTATTTATTTATTTATTTTCCAAATAATGGACTTTGCTCATTTTGTCTAGCCCACAAGAAATGGGTAGATCCAACAAATCTTTGTTGGGAAAAAATAAATTTTTTTCTCTTTGTGTGCCAAAATGAGTATTCAACAATCAAACTAGCCAACATAAAATAGCCAACCAAACAACAATAAATCAATCATAATATGAGACAAAAAATTTTACGTTGTAAACCCCCAAATGAAAAGGGTAAAAACCACGGGACCTGTGTATACAACTTAAACCTTCCACTATTTAAACACTAAAAATAATAGGTTATACCAATGTTTTTCTCTAGCAATCAAACTAGAGGTTCACAACAACAAAACATAAAAAAAATATCATTCTTGGAACACCAATGTAACAAACATTCATCCCTAAGAATGGATAACTCAAGAGATAAATGAAAGGATCTCATCAAAAGGTGGAATAGTCAAATGAATATTGTGGAGAGAGCTAACCAACAATCCAAACTACTAGGAGTGAGGAGCACTTTGCAAGGAATCGCATGTCAAATTTGAGTCATAACAAACAATATTCAACCTTCTATCTTGCAAGAGATTCAAAACCCTAACCTTGATTTGTTCCTCTCTAAAATCATCTTCCTATTTTCTTTATTATGCTGCTTGAGACCCTCCTTGTAGCTTTTGTTTTTTTTTTCTTCTAATAATAGGCTTTGCCTATTTGGTCCGACCCATATGAAATAAAGCGGACCCAACAAATTTTTGTTGGGAAAGATTATCAAATATAATAATTATAAAAATGTTATTTTCCTACTATATGTGTCATAATGGGTTTTCAACAATCAAACTAGCCAATACAACAAAATCAATCAAGTAACAATACAATATGAGATAACAATTTTTACACGAAAAAACCTCCAAATGAAAAGGTTAAAACCAATGGCCATTAGTAACTTAGCGCTATTATTTAACATTAAAAATAATGGAGTTCTGTGAGTTAGCCTGCTTGATCAAACTAAACTCTAACCATAGAAAACTTTAAGAATTTAATTCTTGGAATACAATTGTTACAAACATCATCCTCAAGGTTGGATAACTGAAGAAAGAAAAGGAAAGATCTCACAAAATGTGGAATAGTCAAATAGGTATTGTGGAAAGAGACAACCAACGATCTAAACCGTTAGGATTGAAGAGCACTTCGCAAAGAATCATCACGTTAGATTTGAGCCATAACGAACAATGTTTAGCCTTTCATCTTGTAAGAGATTCAAAGCCCTAATCTTTATCTTTTTCTCTTTAAAACTCTCTCCTTGTTTTCTTCCTTATGCTATCCATGACCCCCATTATAGCTTTTGTTCTTTTTTATTTTTCAAATAATGGGCTTTACCCATTTGGTCCAACCCACTAGAAACGGGGTGAATCCAACAAATATTTTCCGAGAAAGACTAGAAAATATAATGATTCTAAAAATGATTTTTTTTTCCCTTTTTGTGTGCCAAAATGAGTTTTCAACAATCAAACTAGTCTATACAATAATGGAAATCAAGCAATAATAAATCAACCACAATATGAAACATAATTTTATGTGAAAACCCCTAAGTGAAAAAGGTAAAAGCCACGAGACCCGTAGGCGACTTAATCCTTTCACTATTTCAACCCTAAAAATAATAGGTTATGTGATGCCTGATAGGGGTCAGGATTGTGGCGTCAGTATGGCTTAGGTGTGTCTCATATCATGAGACCCATACATGAGTAAAAATTGCTACTTGAGCCCGTACATCAATACTCACCAAAAATCTAACCAACTATATTACAATAGTTCAAGAGTTAATTACATCACTCTTAATACAAATATATATTAAAATTTAAAATTCTAATACATGTTTTACAAAATAATCAATCAGAAAATACGCATATCGGCACTGTACCAAAAGTGGTTTCTAATGAGCGTCGTCTTAGAAACGGTCAGCCTTTGAAATGATGTTCCCTCGATAGAATTGAAACGATACCCAGTGAGTGATAATCTCCTCATGGTTCACTTTAAGTCGCATGTAATGGCAACGAACCACGTCAGAAAATCGTGATCCTCTTAAATGTCTATGATATGGATGAGAATGTGACTCACCCTTTCCACTTCTATAGAGCCCTCACGCTCCTCACTCATGCCTAAGTTTAAATCATGAGAAAAAAACCTTGTTTTCAAAGCAAAAGATTTTTGTTCTCGAGAAACATACTAGCAGTTTCGGTAAAATCTATGGACAACCCTCCGAGGAAGATTTGTTGGACAACTCTCCCGAAACAATTCCTTGGGCTCTCCGGCGTGGTGTTGGATAATCTCAATGAATTCTCAGGAAAATCTTCCATTGAAATTCCTTTCCACAACCATTTCATTTTTCATTTTCTTTCATGTCATGCACTCACACCTATTATTCTAGGATTGCCCGGTGCATATGAAATGCATTATACCAAACAGACCATTAATATATAAATCGTAGCGTATACTAACGGAATTATCGATTCAATGGCTCACACACAATTATATTTTTATATATAATTCAAACATCATGTTAACACATTAAATTCCATGCATTAACATATTGTTTTCCACATAATTCAAGCCATTCATTTTTAAGCAAATTCATGCAAATAACACATGGACATTTTCGGTCCAACAAGCAAACTATGATTGTTTTAACGGTCAAATCGAGCGTGTAAATTGTCAGTGGTCAACCCTCTCACGAGCATCGGTTCCACTTTGTGGAACCCAAATCCATAATTTCCGGCCTCCTTTTACAAATACAATTTTATTGTTTAACATCAAGCAAAACACACAATTATAAACACAAGCCACCCGAAGCGATCCAGTGGGCCTCTGTCAAGCTATGTCCTAATTCCATCATTTAGGTCCAAATTTAGGGCCAAATGACGCCACTCACGACCTTATATCAACGAGCCATTTACAAGGCTCTTAAGCAGAAAATAAAAGCAATCAGGAAAACCCTACGCTCGGGTTGTCGGCTCGCGAAATCGGTAGTACGCGGCCCTTGCGGTGGGAGCAACCTTCTTGACTTGCGAAACCGGCGGTTCGTGGCAGGGAATTACAGGAAGGTAAAGCTCTCTCTGCAAAATCGCTCTTTTCTCTCTCTGGTTTCTTACGCCCCTCTCTCTTCTCCTCTACGGCAGATTTGGTTAAGATTAAGAGACCAAAGAGCATCAAATACCGATCTTGCGTGTCAGCTACAAGTAGTTCGTGGGATTACGCTATCGCTATCTATACACTTTGAGATTTTCACATAATGGCTTGATCTGCATGTCTCATGCATGAGTCCGCTTGAGCTCGATGTTTATTGCTTCTGCGCGCCCAACCGTGGAGCCATCTTGGCTCAAAATGTCTTGAAATTATCAGCGCTACACTTGTTACTTGTGAAGCGTGAAAATTTCAACTATCTCGGAATTCGATGAAATTTGACATGGTAGCTAAATTTCGCGAGACAATTCCAACGGTGAAGTCCGTTTCATCATCCGAGATCTAGAAAAATCCGGATTTTGACCGAAATTACCATTTTACATTTTTTCAGAAAATTAGGATTTTCTCGGGGTTTCACAGGTTACACCAAGTTCTTTAATAGTAATCAAATTACAGGCTTCAACACCAAAATATCAAGATAATTATTCTTGGAATGCCAATGTAACAAATATAATCTCCAAGGATGGATAACTTAAAGGGGAAAATATCGCAGGTGGAACGGTCGAATGAGTATTTCGGAGACGATAGCGATCAAAGCGCTGGGATTGAAGAGCACTTTACAAGGAATCACTATCACATTTGAGTCAAAACGAACAACTTTATCCTTCCATTTTGCAATATATTCAAAACCGCAACTTCGATTTTTTTCTCTCTCAAACACACCTCTCCTTGTTTTATTCTTATACAACCCAAGACCCCCTTGCAACTTCCGTTCTTTGTTTTTTCAAGGAATGGCCTTTGCCCATTTTATTAAGGACATAAGAAATGGGATAGACTCAACAAATCTTTGTTGGGAAAGACTACCAAATACAATAATTTTAAAATTATATTTTCCCTCTTTATGTACCAAAATTGGTTTTCAACAAGCAAACTAGCCAACACAACAAACCAACCAAACAACAATAAATCAACTATAATATGAGACAACAATTTTTATGTGAAAAACTACGGGACTTATAAGCCACTTAACCTTCCACTATTTCAACACTAAAAATACTGGGTTACATCAAGTTATTCTCTAGCAATCAAACTAGAGGTTTACAACAACAAAACATTAAGAATATCATTCGTAGAACACCAATATAACAAACATCATCTCCAATGATGGATAGCTCAAGAGAGATAGGGAAAGATCTTACCAAAAGGTGGAATAGCCAAATGTGTATTATGGAGAGATTCAACAAAAATCCAAACCATTACAATTGAAGAGCACCTCGCAAGTAATCATCACGTCAAATTTGAGCCAAAACGAAACAATGTTTTAGCCTTCCATCTTGCAAGAGATTCAAAACTCTAACCGTGATATTTTTCTCTCTAAAATCCATCTCCCTAGCAAATACAACAAAGCCAACCATGAATTAATAAATCAACTACAATATAAGGCAACAATTTTTACATGGAAAACCCTCAAATGAAATAGGTAAAAACCATGAGACCCGTAAGCCACTTAAACCTTCCACTATTTCAACACTAAAAATATTGGGTTACACCAAGTTATTCTCTAACAATCAAACTAGAGGCTCAAAAAAAAAAAAAACATCAAGATTATCATTCTCAGAACACCAATGTAACAAACATCATCTTTAATTATAGATAACTCAAAAGAGAAAAGGAAAAATCTCACTAAAATGTGGAGTAGCCAAATGGGTATTGTGGAGAGAGCAAACCAACGATCCAAATTGCTAGGATTAAAAAGCTCCTTGTAAGGAATCACCACGTCAAATTTGAGCCAAAACGAACAATGTTTAGCCTTCTATCTTACAAGATTTTCAAAACCCTAACCTTCATCTTTCTCTCTCTAAAACCCATCTACTTGTTTTCTTACTTATGTTGCTTGGGACCCGCCTTTCAACTTTTGTTCTTTTTTTTTTTTCAAATAATGGGCTTTGCCCATTAGGTTCAGCCTATAAGATATAGGGTGAACATAACAAATCTCCCCTCCACCTCATGTCATGGGCTCATTTACCAAACCCGCTCTTTGCCTACAAGCTTCTAACTTTTCCTTAGGAAAACACTTGATTAAAATGTCAGATCCATTCTCACTAGTATGTATTTTATTTAAATGTAATTACTTTGACTTAAGAACATCATAAATCCAGTGATAACTAACATCAATATGCTTTGATCTTGAATGGAACGTCGAATTCTTAGAGAGGTGGATGACACTATTCGCCTAAATTTGTTTATGCAATTTTTTTTCGCAACTATACGAGCCACCAAGTATAATAGTGTGCTACAAGAGTTCAATCGTCCCACAAGGATTGTTAAGTCAAATAAACCAAGTACCAAAGCTAATGAGTCTTTTACTATTCAAGTTAACAATTTCAATGATTTGATTTAAAAACCTAAAACAAAGAGCAATAAGGAAACAAATAAATAAGAGAATTGGATAATAAGGAGTTTCAAGGCAAGAATTAGGTCAAAAACCAAGATTTCAAACAAGAGATATGGATTCTAGGATCAATTTGTTCCTTCTTATGCTTCAAAATCCATTTTTAAAGGCAATTGGATATATGATTTGCGAATTGTTGGTCAAGGGTGTGAGAATATGTGGCTTTAACATTCTTTTGTTGGCTACAATTTCTCACTCCCATAGCTTAGTGTTAACTTCCAAATATGATATACAAATTGGACACAAGATGAGCGCAAGTGTATGCATTGTTTAACAAGTAATACAATGGAAGATGAGTGTCGAACCCATAGGGAAATGGTTAGTTAAGTACTGAAATTGGGAAATTTCTCCTTTATCTAAATTAATGTTTTAACAAAGATTGGATCTAACTAAATGAGATTAACTTTGAATTAAAATTTAAACAATAGTGAGAATAAAGCAAATATATGAATGAACTAGGGCTCTGACTTCAATTACATAATCCTCAAGCAATCAACATTGATCTTCACTTAATTAATCATATGGAATTCTTGCAAATAGCGAGCCTCACTAAATTATTTATGAATCTCTCTTGATAATCCATAATCTACTCCTAAGATCTAGGTATATTGCATCTCTACTCAACACCAAGACCTAAGAAGCGCACTAAACCCAAGAAAGCCATAATCACCACATAAAACCCATGAATATTTCTAGTATGTGGAGAATTATGTTATCTCACCTAAATCTAACTTGTTACTCTCTTTTCAGGTCTTACAATAGGTCACAAATCATACTTATAGTGATCAATTACCAATATGCATGAAGAACAAGATGTAATAATCAAATAACATTCCATATAACAAAGTGAGAGAAAAATCGACAATTAATTACAAGATTCATGTGCAATCTACTCCAAAACCCTAGACTACAAATTTAGAACATCATGAGGAGGGGAAACAACATAGAGTGGATTGAAAAAAACAAAGAGAGTAGAAGAAACTCATGATGTGATGATCTTCAATTCTTTTGCTTCTTCCTCTTTCAATCTTGAAGTCTTCTATGATCTTCCTTGTCACACTCCCCTCAAGCACACCTTCCAAATTTGGGATTTTCTATTTATACTCCTAAGGTAGGTTTCCTCTTTTTGCACAAAGTGGGCTTTAGGAAATCATTGGGCCGTTAGGCACGCGCGCGTGGGCTCATTCTTCAGCAGTTTTGTAGGCTATATTGCGATGTCTGGGCACCACGTCGCTACGTGTAGACATCTTTCTTTAGTAGCTTTTACATGAGATGTCGCGACGTGAAGGCTTGAACATCGCGATGTTGAGCTCGTCTTCTTGGAGCATCGCTACATTGTGACGTGCAGGTTCCACGTTGTGACGTGAGATCGATTTTCTACCTTCATCTCCCTTTTTTGCATCTTTTTGCCTCTAAATGCCTCACTTAGCCATATAACCTCGGATTAGATCCTACAATGCTCATAGGAACCAAATTAGTGTAAGAACACTTATTAAAATGATGAAATCTAACTATAAATAACTAAAATCTGGGTTTGTAATGAGTATAATGAATACTCATCACACCCCCAAACTCATTTCCTTGCTTGTCCTCAAGTAAAGGAGAGACATGCCTAGACTAAACACTAACACACACAACAAAGGCAACACAAACTTGAGATGAGCAAGGTGCATAACAACAATCAAGCATGAACATAGTGAATGAGATATGTAAAAACACAATAGCAAAAAATTGGATCTAAAAGCATTTATAATCCTTGAAGGACAATGCATGAATTGGTATGGTGAACAAAGTGAGCTACTCCCTCATCATCAATCACCTTTCCTAAGGGAGCTAAGTGCAATTTTTCCTTGTAAGATCTCAAATATAGGCCAATTTCCAACACCCCCAAACTCAAATTCAAGTTACCCTTTGAAATAGGCTAACTAAGGAAAGGATGGGAACACACCTAACTTATTCAAAGCACAAGAACTAAGAAGTAGGAAGCAATGCTAAAAGTGTGAAAATGAGTGTCCCTGTAGCGAGGATCCATTGGTGACTCCCCATCGTTTGGTTAAGGGCACCGATCATTAAGTTCTCCTCAAACTTCTGAACACTCAACTAAACACAAAAACACTTGCTTTGTGAGATAACCTATCTTATGTCCAATGTAACAGGTAGTAAAGTCAATGACTCCTGATCAATTGGCTCAGGGCATTATGCTTTAAAAGGCCCCTCAAACTATACTCGAGTCTCACATTTTTTTTTTCCTCATTTTCTTGCTTTTCTTTTTCTTTTCTTTTTGGTAGGGGCACATTAGCAATCCTCATTTGAAAATGTGTCTCATCACTCAACAAGTTAACAACTCTCATGGTGAATTCAATTTCAATTTGGGAGGTCCAGAAACAAGGTGCGTAGTGTAATGAATTTGGCGCTACAACGTGGAAAAAATAGGAAGCTACTAGAATGATGAAGGCCAAACCATGCTAAAGCGTGAAAATGCCCACTATAGCGTGTTCTCACGCTAAAGCATGAGTGAACTCACTCTAAAGCATGAGGGCACTCACATTGTTGCGTGAGTGGCTCACGCCTCAGCATGAGTTATTCACGCTTTTGCCTAGAAATTTTCTATTTTTAGCATCCTTCACTTCTTCCTTCATAACTTCTTCATCTGGACTCCGAATCAAGCAATCTTGGTATATAAGGAAAGCCCTCAAAGTCTAGAATCTGCCCATGCCAATGAGGGAGCCATATAAGGACATCACACAAGAGAAATGATTGTATGTTTGCTACGACTGCATGATGACATTGTTATTTTTTTTCGATTTTGCTCATTTTTGCTCAATTGTTGGCCTAATCATAGAATTGAGAAAAGAGAGCATTATGACACTTATTTATATCATAAAACCACCAAACCCTAAGCAAAACATGAGGATAAAATGAGTATTTAAGATATTCATCAAAGACAAACTAAGTCATCCCACCACCAATCATGCACATAGTCCTAAATCAAACAAACACTCATGTGTTGAACCTTGAATTTCAACATGCATGTGTTTCATGGCAAGCATGGCACTAAGCTCAACTCAATGGACTAAGACACAATAAAAACTAAAGATAAAGGTCACATGCATACTCACTAACAAACAACAACCTAAGACACTATTAAACATATGCAATGCCATTAGAAGAGAAGACAAGTTACTAAAGCTGACAAACCTAAAATATGCTAACACATAAACAAACACACAAACACAAATGATACCTAAAAAACTAAAAGATCACAAAGGAAGGCTATCTAAGTATGCTCATTTTCAACCAAACCACAACCCTCACCCCCAAACTCAAGCAATTGCATTGTCCTCAATGAAAGAATAAGAGTTAAGTGACAAGAGGACTCCCTTGATGATCATATGTGATTATCTCACTCCATGTGGTGGTGGTGGTGGTGGTGGGGCATGGAGGAAGAGGAGCTGAGCTAGATGTGCTGTGATGGCGCTTTGATTGCTCAAAATGGTGGCATTTTGGGTTCTAAGCTCCTCCAATTGTTGATTAACACTACTTGAAACTCTTAGTGCTCATCCCAAAAGGAATCCACCCTAATAGTGAGCTCATGTATCTGATCATGGAGGTTAGAGGATGATGTACCCTCATCATGGGACATAATCTACTGAGGTGGTTGCTCCTCCTAATCCTCCTCATCTTCACTAGTAGACTCATTTCTTAAGTCTATGTTGGTTTCAGGCTCAAGCAATCCTCATTTTCCTTTTTTCTTCAAAACTATTGCCTTGATGGGATGAAACCATTCATCTTGATTTGTTATCTCTACCCCCACATTCTTGCACAATTGATTGATGAGAAAGGGATAACCCAAATTCTTCCTTGGATCCCTATTATCCTAAATTTCTTCCTCAATGATCTTACCCACATTTATCTTGATAATCTGGAGGATAACATAGTTAAGGGCAACTCTCTCCTTAATGACTTCACACACATTAGTTGTGGGGAGGATCCTTAAGGTGATGAATTGATGCCACACCTTAGGGATGCACAAAAGGCTCTTAGCCTTGAAGTTTACCACTTTTCCTTAATGATTAATTTTCCACCTCTCTTGATTGTTGGTCAAGCACTTGATGATCTCTTAGAGTAATTGGGCTCATTTCTTAAGTTCTCACAGGCCTCATTATCCACCTTAGGTAGGTTGTAGAAGGTGTTAATGGTGTCACAGTCAAAAGGGACCCACTTGCCCTTAACCCATACTCGCTTCAAAGCTTGATCAACTAGGTTGGCATAGAACTCCCTAACAACTAAGATGATTGCTAGTTTAGGGGGTCTACATAGCTCCTTCCACCCCTTATTGACAGTGTCCTTCTTGAAGAAATCCTTTGGATGCTCAAAACCTTTTTCCTTAATAAAGGTTTTATTTCTTGTTATCATCATGTACCTCTTTGAAGTTTCAAGGGTGATAAATATGTCATGGTTGTACTCTTCAAAAGGAGGAGCATTGGAAGTTCTCTTTGACACCCTTTGCTTCTTGGATGACATAGTTACCAATATGCACAAATCTAACAACAAGATTCACTTCTAAGATCAATCCTACACTCCAACACCTAGTCGTCCTTGCTATTCTTTTAATCACAATTACAATCCTTGGGAACGATTGGTTCTTGGAAAAATGACTTGGGCACTTTAACAAAGACCTTGAGGGCACTTTAACAAAAATCTTGAGAGCAAGTGAGTGTTCAAAGTGCTATGTAACACCCCAAATTATACCCTAGTAGTTTTATAACATGTTTAAGGTATAATAAAAGTAAATGTGTATTTCTTTGGCATTTAAATGCTAAGTGAGAAAAATGATAAAACTCGGAATTAATTCAAGAGGTAAGGGTAAAATAGTAAAATGTCACATTAAGGACCCAAATGTCATAAATGAAGAAGAGTATATGTTTAATTACAAATTGTAATAAGTTGTTGTGCAAATAGAATATGGAAGAGGGACTAAAATGCAAAAAAAAAAAAAGTTAAACAAAAAATGAGAAAAGCCAAACAAGGCCTTGTAAAGAAAAGAGGGATAATATCAAATTAATCATTGATCGAGGGAGTTCTTCATTTTGTTTTGGAGAAACTAGGTTTACAGGTTTGAAGAAGAGGAAGCCATCCTTGGTGATTTTACTCCATTTCTTGGCTATCTTTGTACAAGTAAGAAGAGAATGAAGAAGAAATAAGAGAAAGAGAGTAGAAGTGAAGAAAATGAGAAGTTTCGTTCAAGTTTTTGAAAATCAAGATATGGCACCTCTCATTCGACGAGTGGGAACTATAAGTACGAACAATTGCATTTAAAGTACGACACTTGTATTAGTTTGAGTATGTTTGGAAATTCTCCAAACTCCTTTGTTTATGTTTGAGTTAGGAAAACCTTAACTTTGTATAAAAGTGATTTTGGGATGGCTTAAGTCAAATTTAGGAGTTGTTTTGTTGTGCTTTGGTTTGGATTGATTGTTGTGGGTCCTAATTGAGGAATTTATAAAGAAATTGCCGCTTAGTGAATGCGGTCAAAATTTTCCAAAACTCTAATGCTTTTTGTTTTTCTTGTCATAACTTGACCATTTGTCATCCAAATTGAGTGATTCTAGTTGGGAAAGAACCATAAGAGTTATTCTAGAAGGTATCAAGAGAAAACCTGACCCTAAGTCCCCTATTTTTGAGACTTAAGTGAAAATACGGGTAAGCTGCTAGGTTATCCTTTATTTTGGTATAGTTTTGGTGTTTAGGTCATAAGTTGAGTTTTACTCATCCAAATTGAGTGATTCCAATTTATGTGTAATTTAGACTTCCTGTAAACCAACTTTTTTGAAGGAATTATAGCCAAATTTATTCCCCATTGTTACCAGAAATGCATCAAAGTAAGGGAACAATTATGTCCCTGAAACCTGTCTTAGAATAGTCCCCTGAACTGAAGTAATTCCAATTATTTAAATCATAACTTGAGTTATACTAATCCAAATGAGGTGATTCAAATTTATGTACAAACTAGACATATGGGAGAACAACTTTCATGAAGAAAGTATGGTCAAATTATGCCTCTATCGTTCATAGAAAATTTTCAAATATAGGACACAATTCCATATTTTGTTCCTGGAAACTGTTCAGGAGCAGTTCGAAATGTTTAGACCATATCTCCAAAATTAAAAGTCCAAATGACATGATTTTTGAACCATAAGAAACTTAAGACATAGGGGTATATTGAGTTAGAAGATTACATTGTCTAACAATCTCATTTACAAGGTCAAAATTGTAGTAAAAAATGGACTTAGGAGTCGCTTGAACCTGCTTCAGAAAATCTGGCGCTTAAACTCGAAAATCAGATGAAAGTTATATGAAGAACATAGAATGGGATACTAAATGATCATAAGAAATATGTGAACTATCTCACACGTCAAGAGAATAATCGATAATGAATATCCCATATATATACGATATCGTAATTATTTGCATGTGATAATATATGTGTTTTGATATTTGAGATTGTTAAAAAAATATAATAAATTGATCAGCTCGCTTATGACCGTAGTTGATGTATGTATATGCCTATGGATACAATTATGCAGCATACAATTTATGACAGAGTGGCCCCATGGTCGAAGGACATGGATCCCGCTTGATCACATAAAGCAACAAGCCAATATATAATACAAGATAATCTAGAGTATATCATCGTCTCTGCATTAAACGATAATACGTCAAGATATTACGCTCTTTTTCCCGTATTCACTTCTTCGAATATGCATACGACATGTTATGATATTTAAATTTTTGGAATGTTTAAAAAAGGCGTGAAACATGAAATGATATGAAATGTAATATGTAATAGAATTTTAATGATATGAGAAGTAATATATAATATGAATAAAATGTTATGTAAAGTATCAGGATAATCGTTATAGCGCCGCCCATATTTATGGATTCTCACTAAGCTATAAAGTTTAGTACGAGTGTTTATCCAGTACTGGGGAAGAGGGACGTCCGGGTGATATTCCACATACAACAGGGCCAACACAACTGTAGGAGTCCATCACATGGAGGTTTAACTCGATTTTGTAAATGTAAATGTAATATTTTGGAGACATTGTAAATATAAAAGTACAAGTAAATGAGACTTAGAATATATGTACATGACACTGTAAATACCACTACGGTGGATGTATATGAAATTGTTTGTTTATATTTTCAAGATAATTGTTTAGAATTATATAAGCTTAACATGTTTATGGCTTCAGATTTTAGACACCCTTTCCCGACACGGGTGCCGGCCCAGCGCTACATGCTCAACAACAATTTGAATCCTCTAAAGGCTCACAATACAATCAAGATCAAATCCAAAGCAATAATATAACTTGAAATCAACTGAAACAACTCTAATTCTTACCGAAATATCCAAATTTGAAGCTTTAGGTATGTTGGGAAGCTTAGGTCACAATCTTGATTCTCACTTCAATTGAAAAGGTAATCAGTGGTTGAGAGTGAGAGGAAGGGTGATAAAGTGCAAGAGTGATGTGAATTGTGGAAGAAAATTAGAACTTGGAGCTCAAGTTCAAAATTTCCGTTTGGGAGGTAAGAGCTCAAAGTGATGGTAGGCTTTAAGTGATATGAAAAATGAAGTGATTTTGGCTTTAAAACAAGGTCACGTTGTGATGTATGTTTCTCACTTATGAGTGCATTTCATATCATGATTATCATCTTTTTTTTTTTTTTTTTGTATTTTAATGATTTTATGATGATTATAAGTGCTTTATTCTTTAAATGCATCATTTTGCTAATTAGGTCAACTTTGGAGAAAAGTGAACAAAAAGAAGCTTCAATGGAACCAAAGAAGACCAAAAAGCCACCACACACAGTAAGCATATGATATTTTGATTTTTCTATGTTAATGACGACATCAAATGGCTTTGCTCTACCCAGAAATATATTATAAAGTTCAAGAGCTTTCCAACGAGTCAAAGAACGCTCAATTTGGAGTTCGAACAAGAAAGTTACAGCCTCGAGATGTTTGATGCATAGCTGATGTCACGACATCAGCCTCAATGTCGTGACATCGAGGGAACTCCTATTGAATTCTCCTTTCAGTGATGTCGCAACATCAAAGCTTTCGATGTCGCGACATTAGTCATCGGGCTTTCCAAGAAAATTGCTATTTTTGGCCCTTTTACAGTCCATTTTCCAGGATACTATGTAAACTCTTATTTTTACTTTCTTAGGGTTCGGTTTTGGAGAGAAAACGTCTATTCTAGGGTTTCTCTCATCCTAAGATTGAATCACTTAGGATTTTTGGATTCTTGTACCAAATATAATTTCAAACGTAAAAATGTTTCTTTTCTCTTTTAATTTGAAATCTTTTAAAACCAAATATAATGACATGTGATTTTAAAACCAATTACAGTGACATGCAAAAGAAAACAAAACAATGGGCAGTGAAGTAATTCCTTAAATCAGTGAAACCTTTCAATTCGAAAAAGGAGGAAGCACAGCATGAGAATTTGGCTTGTGATAAACAACTCTGTCTTGGTCATAAATTTGTTAATCCCATCGACATAAGAGTTGCATTCAATTTCTACAATATCATTCGTTTTACTCAGAAGTTCAAATTGAGAATAATATGTAATTAACAAAAAGACATTTGTATATTGATATCTCTGTGACTCTTCGTGCTCACCGACGCATATAAATCAAAGAAAACAAAAAACCTCTCAAAAAGGACTGGGAGGGAGGCACACTTGGCTGATGCATGGGGTAACTCCATGGTGAAGTATGGTTCTTTCCACATTATCATGAAAATTCCTAAGCTGGAAAGTTGTATATGTCATGAATGTAATCCAAATCGGCCAATTTAATAATAATTGTATTAACTATTTGTTATAAATTGTCTCAAATTCCTAACCGGAAAGATTCATTTTTAATAAAGAAAAATATATATATTATTCTAATATTAAAAATAATTAGAAACATCTCTGTAAATATCTAGACGAACTTATAAATACTGATGATGCTTTTTTGTGAGCTGGGGAATTTGGAGCGTGTGGGGGTCGTTGGGAGGTACAATTTCGGATTGTTTGTGAAATTTGGATCTGTGGCGTCACGGATCGTCACGAAATTTGAAGTATGGCTAACTGCTTGTCTGCCGTCTGCAGCCTTGGTCATGTATTTCCTGTGAAAACAAAGGAAGAAGGGGTCGGCGGGGGCGTACTGTGGCGGATTCCGTCTGTCAGTTTCTTTCGAGAGAAAAGAGAGCTGCTTAGATTGTTTAATATTGGCGTCTGGGTGTGTACGCTTTGGCCGATGGGAATTGGTCGTGTATTTATAGAAGATCTTCCAGCCAGGTGGATTGTGATTAGGGCCTGCTCCCATTGGTTGGGATTTTCTTGTTAGCCGTATCGGATTTGGTATTAGTTTAGAAAGAGCAGTTTATACGGGATAATCTTCCTTCCTTGTGGACGGATCCAGCAGCGTGTTATTTTATTATTTTCACTTTCCTTTATTGATAAGATTTGATTGGATCGATAGGATGGCGTCTTGCATTAGGGTTATTCATTTTCTGGGTGTGAAACACAATCGACTTGCTTGAGGTATGGATGGCTCTAATTTGTCGAGATCGTATTTTAGGCTAGCGGGCCGGGCGCCTCTTTTGAAGGTACGAAATGCCAGAGGCCGGGTATTGTTGGATGTCTTGACGGGCTTGGCCGAGGTGAGAACTTGAATGTATTTTGACCTGCATCAAATCTTATATTGGTGACAAATGCATGAGAAAGAACTTGATACTCGATGAAACAGGGGACTTGGAGTTCAAGTCATCGATACAAGAAATAAGCAAATATGAAATGTTTTGGTTACTTGTATTGTTGTATTTGGTTTTATCTTCAATATATTATCAATGGTATAATAAAAATATTGCCTCTCACTAGTAATTTAGGGTGGATGTAGGTATCTATGTTGGTTGAATTATAATTAAAATCTCATGTACCATTATATTTATTATTTATCTTTTTGTTTCTTTTGAACATTAAGTTTATATTGATATAGCATTAATTATTTAATATATTTTAAATTTTGAGATGAATATAATCCATCCGTACAAATCGTGACCCTTAATTATATATCCACTTATAATATTCTTTAAGTAAAATTATGCATGGGAACCGCCGCAGCAACTTGAATTGATTAACTAATGAATTCGCCAGAATAAGCTAGAAAGAAAAGAATAGAATGAATGATGAGAAGATTTTTCTAATAAAATAATAATTTTAAGTTTTGGTTTCAACCCAAGTGGGGTACAAATAATAGAGTGGTGAAAAGGGTGACAAAGAGGAGAAATCAATGCTTGAAAAGAAAATGAGTGATGAATATGAGAAATGATTACAAGGAAAAAAATCAAGGCCACAAACAGTGGGCATATTTGAAATGGGGCATAGGGGTCATTCACGGACCTCTCTCTCTCTCTCTCTCTCTCTCTTATATTTCAACATCAAGGAAAAGATGGGGGAGAAAATGAAATAAGGGGGGTGTCCACACCATTCAATACATTATCTTTTCATGTGGTGAGATGTTCTTCTTCTTCTTTTTATTATTATTCTTTTTTCTTGTGGGGGTCCTCCCGTCTCCTTCCCCAACCCCCCTCAATTCATATCTCAACTTGCATGGACGCAATTATTGGATTCAAGTGCCCAACATGTTCCAACCAAGAATTTTGAGAGGATCTTTCTGAGAAGGATAAAAAAAATAAAAAAGAACTCTTTTTGTGTCTAAGGGTAGACTCAAGCGCATACATATAGACATGCATGATAATGTTGAAGAAGAATATTGAAACAGATGAGAATGGGAATGGGAATGGGAATGGGAATGAAAATGATGCCATCTCCCACTTTAGCAAGAATGGAATATGTTTATCAAAGCATATATAGAAAAATCATTTGTGAGTTGGAATTTTTTTTTTTTTTTTTGTGATGAATTGATAGTAATTAACTAAAGGTATAGCATCCACCCAAGTTGATTAAGTTTGAAGACAAATGAGTGAAGGTATTCTCTTCCGGGTAAGTTGGAAAGATAGATGCCAGTGGACATGATGGCCAACTCAAGAGACTATTAGATTGGGTGTTGGTGGCAGCAAAGATTCTATTGTTATCCCAAGGACTCATGTTTGAGTGATGGGTTGGAAATGGATATGCCTCCAGTCATGCGTCTGCACTTGTCCCCTTGTTTCCATTTATGTTTATCTGTGAAATCTATACTTTTATGTATTTATGATAGAAATATTTTCTTAAATACAAACAAATTTGTAACATTTTCCACTTTTTTTAAACCTATTCAACTTTTAAACCATTCATTTTTTTTCTTATATATATATATATATGGTTAGAAGTAAATTAAAAGGTGATTTGATTAAAAGATCCTTTCAAAACTGAATTTGTCAAAATCTAATATTTCATTCATTGAAATAAAAAAGAAAAAGAAAAAAAAAACATTTCATTCATTTTCACTTTTTTTAACAAAAAAACACTATTTTTTTAAAGCAACTATTTGTTTTGAAAGATACATGTAAATATATAAAGGGCAAAGGGTGTTTTTGTCCATAATAATTTATTTTTCAATAAAAAAAACTTTCAATGGTTAGATTTACAAATTTTGGATTGCTTTAGGTTTTTAATCATATATTTTTAAATTGAATTCGATATCTAAATAAATTATCAAATTATGGAATTAATAAATTTATTCTTGTTAATGTAATTAAAATTTATATTTTTACTAATTTTAAGTAATAAGTTCATATGTGCTTGAGAGGCTACTCAACCGATGAAGGGGTGGGATGAGCCCATGATTGAATTTTTATAAGAATAAAGTACTACAACCTTGTATGCAAAAATGAATAGAAGTAAAAAAAGTAATACGATCATATGTTAAATATTTATATTTTAAATATTATAGAAATATGAAATAATTATAAATATTAAAAAATATGAGTTATGAAGGTAGAATTATGGTTATAAAATATATTTTTATTAAATATGAAGAAATAAGTTAGAAGATATATGAGATTAAAAATAAACTAAATATTTTAATTTAATATTTATAATTCAGAATAACTGTAGGTTATTATACTAAGTTATTTTAATAAATATATTTATTTTTTTTACATCTATTCACTTTTCATAATACATTGTAATATTTTGTTCTCAATTCAATCTTGATTCTCTTGTAGCCCAACTCACCCCTTTACAACTTGAGCTAAGTCAAGAATTTTAAATTTTTTTAATTATTGAAATAAAACCATTGACTCATGTTAAATCATTAAATCAATTTACTAATATTAAGAAGCATGATATTCATATCAGACCTAAATCTTATAAGATTAAACTTTTGTAAGAAGCCATTTCCTTTAATACAGATCATAAATTTCTATTGGCGCTCTACGCTCAAACCATTTCTCAGTAATTCAATATTCGATTCATATTCACAGGTGATTCAAAATTTATAATTTTAATTTTATATTGCTTAACTCTCCACGTCTCAGCAGAAAGTTGCAAGATTATTCATATTAAGCCTTAAATTCTATAAAGCCAGTTTTCAGAGCCATATTAAACATCTAAACATCCTTTAAATCCAAGTCTATTAATCTGAATCAAATTTAATTTTTATATTTGTATTTGTATATTTTTGGAGTTGATTGTGAGGTATAAGACCCCTTTAACTAAAAAAAAAGAAAAAGAAAAAGAAAAAGAAACCTTCGTAGAGTTAAAATTGAGTGATAGCTGTGTATAATCCAAACAATAGTACCCATGCTAGCTACCTACTTAAACATGAATATAACTATATAAGACAACTAATGTCGGAAGAATCTATATTTTTATTTTCCCTTTTTAGCCCCACTTGCCTTGTCTCTAATTAATTTAATTTATTTTTGCAGTGTTATCATTTATTTTTATTATCTCTTTTAAGTAATTTTTTCAATATCAAATTGATTATTGAGCTGGAATAGTGATTGATCCATCAATCAGCGATGCCGTGGAGTAAGCGGAGTTACGTCATGATGTCAACATGTTATTATTTATATTTTTAAATATTAAAACATATATGAAAATAATAAAAATTAAACCACTAAATAAGAAAATGACGAAAGATGCATGGGACTCCATCTATATGAATAAAAGTCCAAGGAGATAGATCCAGCCTATATGAATAAAGATTCAAGAAAATAAATTTATATGCATAATAATAAGTCATTTAACGACTATATGTCATAGTTATAATGTATGTTGCATACTAAATTTAATAAATAACATATTCTTCATAAATAGGGTGTTTATGTTTTTATTTATTTATTCAAAGTAGCATGTTTAATTATGATATGAATTTGGTAGATTCACCTATATGATAGTAGAACTTATTTTACTTAAGAGAATTTAGGTAGGTCTTTTATAGCCCTTATCAATATTTAGGCAGGATATAAGATTTATTTTTGGAATTATTGGATAGAAGTGTTGCAAACAATCAAATGACCTAAAACTAATCAATCTAGGTAGAATTAATTAGACCAAATACATTACATCTATATTTTCTTCGATTTTTCAATTTTATAAATTGAAGCTGAGTAAGGAGACCCTTGACTTAAATTTTTCAACGCCCTTACCAAAGACCGAGCTATATAAGGCTTAGGGGGAAACTCAGAAAGAAAACTACCTTACCATTACACTATGTTGCTTATGATTACCTTGTTAATATCCCTTAAAAATATTTAGGCCCCTTGAATTCATTTTCTAGCTTTACCATTGATCCTTGCAATATAATACTCTTGACTTGTGAGCCAAAATCATGTGTAAGCATAGTATTAAAAATAAAGAACCTTAATAATGTTACTAATGTTATTGCTTCTAATTTCTTAGGTTATTATTTGTAATAATTTATCTTATATCAATAGCTATATTAATGCAATAGTTAAAACAAAATTTTTTGAGTCATGCTATAATGGGGAAGTGATGTAAATTAATTAGCTAAAGATGTCTAATAATGCATAATGATAATCTATCAAATGATGCTAATAGCTTATCAATATGGGTCGTTATGAAGCAATTATTTTAATCATTAAACCCCTTAACCACAAGGATTCAATCATGTCTAGAAACAAAGGCCCCAAAAGAGACCTTGGCATAAATTCTTGTGTTCTAATTTAGTGCTCAAGCTACTCTTGGAGACTTGCACAACCTTCTTCTAACTTTATTATCTATAGGGATAAATCCAAAATTTATTTGTAAAATTAATATATTTTTTTGAATACAAAAAGATGTATAAAAAGGCATAATTTCATATAAAAATGTCTTTACGGATTTAGTTATTATGTGGGGATGGGACAAAATGCCATGGGATTCAATATCATATGAGAGATTTAGTTATTAAGGTTACTTTTGCAATAGCCAATAGGTCATTCCTGCAAATAAGGAGCATTTGTTTTTTTGGTTTTTTTGGTTTTTTTTTCTCAAAGCAAATTGTTTTCGGACTTTAAACTGCTTTTTCATTTTTATATAATTTATTTACGAAAATTTAAAATTTTCTTTTGAATAGAAAAAACCAAGTATTTTGGCCTTTTATATTAAAAGAAAGTGAATATGTACAAAATACTTATTTTTTTAAATCCATGTAGAATATTTCAAAATATTTTAAAAACCTGAAATTATTTTTTATTTTGGTTTCATCAATCTATTATTTTTTGAATTATTAGTTTTACGTATTTTATTTCAGTGATAGAAAATAAATAAATAAATAAATAAATAAATAAAATAATTATTTTTTGTAAGAATGATAGTAATAAATTATTTATTATTTTAATTTTTTGTAAATATTTTAATATGTTATACATATATTATACAAATATTTTTTATTTTATTATAATAATAATAGTTGTTTGATTAAAAGACTTTTTAAAACTAAATTTCGGAAATCTAATCCGTCATTAATTTCTTATAAAAATAACATTTTTTCAAATATATATGTAAATATTTGAAATGAAAAATGACATTTTGTCCATTATGAGTCATTCTTAAAAAACATTATGAAGTGTCCTGAGTAGGCCGGTGCACACATAAAAGACACTTTTGGGCCCATAACACCACACCTGCACTAATCTTCATTCGAAGCATGACATCATGCAACGATGAAAGTTTCTACCACATAGCTGTTAAACTATATCTAAGCAGGTCAACTCAAACCTCTGGGGCTGCTTACACTAAACCATTTCACCTACAATGCTCTAAGGATGCAAATTTTTGAGTTATTTGAGGTCTTTTAACGAAATATTTATGTTCTTTGAAAACAAGTGTTTCTAATTATAAAGATATATCATCGTTACATAAACAAGTATTGACCTAAATTATTTTTTGGCATTTACCCACTACGCTTTACAATATTCAAACTAACCCTCTATATTATTCAAAATATGAAATTGCTCTTTTCTGCTGCTGCTTGACTTAATCGGGGGTTCGAATACTTTCAAAGATTGTTCGTTGCTTTTTAAATTTTCACGACTTATCACAAATTTTAAAAAAGCCTCCGACGTAGTGCCAAATATTCTTATTTTTCATTCGTAAAAGCTCATTTTCCACAAAAAATGTTAAAAACTCAATCATCGCCTCAACAAAAAGAAAGAGCTAGCACATAGTACTACCAGTGACGATAACTGCGAGGGCTCGACGGCGATCCCATCCCGAATCTCATTGCTTATTTTTTTCACCTCAAACTCAGATCATTTAAAAATTAACATGCAAGCAGATTTAAAATTCCCAAACTCACCCCGCTGATATTTTATTTTTTATTTTTATTTTTTAATTTTTATTTTTTATATTTTCTTTTATTTTTATTATATTAAAATTAATATTTTTCATAAAAAATAAAAATATTATGAATTTGTATTATTATTAAAACATTATAATAATAATTATTTATATTAAAGTATAAAAATAAATAATAAAAAATTTATTTTTAAATATAGCAATCGAGATTTTGTTTTATTATTATTATTTTAAATATATATTCATATTGTTTTATTCTATCTCTGCTTTCTACCTTCGAAACAATTTATTTCTTTTTTAAATTCACTTTATTTTAAATTAACTTACCTCAAGCCATTTCTCGACTCGGCATTTTCGTAAAATCTCGGCCTCTGAATCACTAAAGAATTTATCACCTGCAAAATCGAAAAATTTCTCTTGTCCTCGTAATCACTTAAACTCTTTCTTGCGCTACTGGGGATTTCGCAATACCGAATTTAAAGTGCCTGTCCGTTTCACATCCGAGATCTGTAATTTTATGCGCTCTCGAATCCTTACGACAATTTATTATTTTATTAACATTTCACATTTTCAAAATTTTTAATTTTCGCTTGATGAGAGTGAATACCAACCCGCCTCTTTGATTCGGTAGTAACAAACTCAAACTCGTTAAAAATCCGATTAAAATTAAATTAAATACGTGTTATTAAGAGTCGGCATCAACTTTAACCCAAAATAACTGCTCCGCTATCATCCCTACTCATTACCTAACGTTAAAAAACAAACAACTTATCACTTAATGCTATTGCTCGCTATTCAAAGACGTTTCAAAAGCTTCTATTCAGATAAGAAAAAACAAACACCACCTAAGTGTCCTAATAACCACCGTTACACTATTATTTATCCTTTCAACTTTAACCCCACACTTTCACTTCTGTTCACATGTACCCTTTCCATTGGAAATGTTAAAACTAACCCTTTTCATTATTGAAAACATAAAATTGATTCATTCTTAGTTTTAATTTTTAATTTTAAAATTAGATAAAATTGAAAATTTCCATTTTTTTAGTTAGATAAGGTGATTATTTTTATTTAAAATATAATTTTCTAAAATTTAGATAAAAATTTAATTTTTATAAATAATATATAAATTTAACATTTATAATGAGAATGATTTTTATTTTTTCAAAAATAACTTAAGAAATCAATTATTTATCATAATAATTTTATTTTTTATTTTTATAAAATTTTTAATGACATTTTTATAATTTTTTAGAATATTATACGGTAATCATTTTTATTTAAAAATTTATTTCATGAAAATTTAGATAAAAACGTATTTTTGGATAATATATGAATTTAACATGTATAACGAGGATGATTTTTCTTATAGTATTTATTTTTCAATTGTTTTTTTAAAAATAACCAATAATTATTTTATTTTTTTGATTAAATAATTTTTGTATAATATTTTAATAAATTTATAAAAAAGAAAATTAGTATGATACATAATGTTTTTTTAAGTTATTTTAAAAAATAAATATCATAGGAAAAAAATCATCTCCATTATACATGTTAAATTAATATATTATGTACAAAAAATAAATTTTTTATCTAAAATTTGACAAAATTAATCTTTGAATAAAAATGATTATCTTATCTACCCCAAATTTTTTTTAAAATATATCTTTAATTTATTCAATATTTATGTAATATTTGTATAACATTCTAATAAATTTATAAGAAATAAAAATAAAAATATTATGATAAATAATTTATTTTTAAGTTATTTTAAAAAAAATAAATATATGGGAAAATATCATCCCATTAATTTTTAAATGAAAATAATTATCCTATATAACCAAAATAATTTAAAAAATTAATATTTTAATTTTTATCTAATTTTCAAGGAGTCAATTTTCATGTTTTGGATAACATAAAGGGTTAATTTTGACATTTAAAAGTGTTGAGTTAAATATGAACAAAGGCTAAAATGTAGGGGTTGAGTTAGAAGGATAGATAATGAGGTTTGAATGATAAATACAAATAGTTACCACAATAGTTAGAAAAAGACTTATCTATCATTTTGGATAATGTAAGAGGTTAATTTTAATATTTTAAAGTGTAGAGAGTAAATGCCAAAAAATATAAAAGTACAAAACTGAGAATGCATCATTCATTTTTTAAGATGTTGATTTTAAACATATAAAAATCAAATAATATAATACTTAATAGAAATGCAATATTTAAAAAAATAAAGGATTTAGTACTTAATGTTTTTATCCAGGATTCAGTTAAATAAAATAATATTCAACATCCCTTTTAATCCAATTTCTCTTATTGAAAACAGCACTAAGGTTGAGTAAAATATAGGCTTTGCCCAACAACAATGCAAATTTTGATTTTGGCCCCATATAATAATATGATCGCAATTCCTATTTACATTTTCTTTTTATCATTTATTGAAATTAATTTGGTTAGAATGATTGGGTATGCTGATGTTTTGAAGTCCTATCATGATCACGTACTGATGTAACAATGTAATATGACGACATTGTTCATTAATCATAACATATGATATAAGAAAAGGATCCAAAAAAAAAGAAAAAAAAAATTTATAAAGTCGGTAATCTTGATTTGATGGATAGAAATTATATATATATATATATATATATATATATATATATATATATATATTCTATCATATCATTTTCATACAAATGATTTTGAAAATTTTCATTTTTTGACTTATTCCATAACTCTAACTTGCACTTGAAATGATATTTTGTCGTTAATCTTATCTTTTATTTTATTTCATATTATATCTATTAATCAAATATTAATTTTCAATAAATTTATCCAATAAGTCTATAAGTTTAACTTAATGCGTTAACGTTAAAATAATTGGATATGAAAAGAGGTAATTAAAAGTTATTAGCTTTAAGAAAACATTTTTATCAAATAAAATAACTGTGGAAAAATTACTAATCTATAAAATTTGATTTTATTTAAGATTATTATTTTTCACATCCTTGAAAATTTAGGCTATTTTTTATTTTTAGAAAATACCAAGAAAATAATATTGAAGGGAAACATGAAAAAAGAAAAAAAAAAAAAAAAAAAAGAAGATAAGGGCTTGTTTGGTATCCGTTTTCCATTTTTCTTGTTTTTCTTGTTTTATAGGACAAAAAACATTAAACAAACAAGCCTTAATTCTTTTTTTTTTGTTAACATGGAAAAAGTTTAAAAAACTGGAAAGAAGAATTATGAATTTTTAGTGTTATATATATGCATATAATTTTTTTTAAATATCATTAATGTAAAAAAATTACTCGTTTTATATAAATAAATATGAGGTTGCTTCAACAAAATATATATGAGCTCATAAGACAAGTTTCCCTGCATTTTGTCTCTTGTTTCCTTTACTATTTTTTTAAGGAAAGTAACAGGTAAAATAACACATTATTTCTTTACTATTTTTCCTTGATATTTTTTCCTATCCCGTTTTCCATGCTATCTAAACTAAGAAAAGTAATTTCTCATAATATTTTTCCACCTTTGCCTATTACTTTCTGGAGACCAAACATAACCTCAGTATAATTATGCTAAATCACTACTAGTCACAAATTTCATTAATCAACAACACCCGTTTGTATGTATTACATCTACAAAAGAGTAAAACTTATTTTCTCAAGAAGTCAATTATCACACACATCAGTTCAAAAATTTTCTAAGAAAAATAAATTTATAAACAAAATAAGTTTATAAAAGTATTAAAATGAAGGCATATATTTGCATAATAATTGAGGGGTGGGAGTAAAAACATTCATATTGAATAGTAGCCTTTTTTTTTACTTCCCTAAGAAGCCATGAAGATGAGTTGGAGAGTGAAGAAGGGACACAAGTCATGAATCACAGTGGGTCCTTCCCCACAGCCACAGGCAAGGTGTGGGGTTTTAGAGGTCCTATGACTTGGCAATTGGAAATTTAACTTGGTGTTCTAGATACAAAGAACCTAAATATGAGGCCAACTAGTTTTGTTGCTTTTATTCACTTGGCTAAGACAACCCCTATTCTATTCAACTACTTGCATATATCTTGACCAAAGGAAAGAATCAATGCAATTTAAAGTCCACCATACCGATTCTTAATTCATGACCACAAATTAATATTTCACTATTTAAAGTCATATCCTTCCTTTTTTTTTTTTTTTTTAAGAGATTGATTGATGTAGAAGAGAGGGAGTTTTGATAATGACCTTTGTTTTTTCTTCTTCCATTTGAGATGACAATCATGATTTTCTTTCTTGTCATTTCATTAA
Source organism: Tetrastigma voinierianum (assembly GCA_016808115.1). NCBI lineage: Eukaryota > Viridiplantae > Streptophyta > Magnoliopsida > Vitales > Vitaceae > Tetrastigma > Tetrastigma voinierianum. The sequence goes on along the minus strand of JAEQBH010000874.1, from coordinate 1,876,816 downwards.
AAATATTATTTGGGAAAATAAAATAATTCTTTATTACAAATCATTAAAGAAATCAAATTTAAATATCATTATTTAATTTTACTGACATTTGGTTCTTGTTTTTCTCCATTAGTATAAAATATCAACCCTATAAAATGAAGTTGAAAATGTGTTTCCATACGCTCAAATAAAAAAATTATTGAATTAGGATATAATTTTATAAAAATAAATGTCAAGTAGGAATTGAAGAGTAATTAACATTTCATTTTTTTTTTTTTTTGGTAAAATGCATTATTTTTTATCTTTCAAATACTACGTTTCAAAGGTATTAGTACTATTCTTGATCAATCTAGAAGTGCATAAAACTTAAATTATTTTTAGAGGATTTTTACTTTATAATTATGATGGGAGCTCTGACTTCATGTCTTGTGAAGAAGAAGTCAACGACTCATAGTTTGTTGCTTGGTTAAGAGAACTCATTGGAGCCATGAAGAGAGCAAGACTTCATATGACAATTGTCACTACTTATGAACTTGAATCTAAATGATCGGTTCATTACCAGATAAAGCTTGGTCAGATTAAGTGGACGTATACATATTTTTGGTCTAAAAATAGTCATCAAACTAGAAGATAACAATGGCCCCCCATTTCTAGCAATTGGGCGTTCATGGAAAAGAAAATGATGGGTTCTCATACCAATTATACTCCAACAATAACCAACTTTTTCTAAACCTTATTTTCCAGAGTAAAAAATAATAAATTTCTCTAGTAGAGAAAGGAGGAAGGACTACTTAACATCCCTATCCTTGTCTCCATGCTAAAAGTGCTGATTTAGTAAGTGACTGAAACTGAATCATTTTCATCCAAAGCTTGAGATACAATTTGACCCATATATGTAAACATATAATTTGATGGATCCTTAATCTAACTAGGGAGAGCTGGCCTAAACCATCCACCAGGAAGAAAGTAATGGATGGGTTTTATCATCATCACCATCAGCATCATGCAATGGCTGCACTTGATGTGTACTGAGACCAAAGGCATTGAAGCGGCATGCGTATACCCACTGGTATATTAACCTGTTGATGTCAAAGAGTACAGGCTGTCACATGATAAAGCTTTTGATTGTGGATAGGGCCATGGAAAAGGAATTTAACAAAGGTGAATAAGATTTTGATATGATGGGAATGTGGAGGAATACTGCTACAAAAATATCCTGAAGTCATTGGAAAATGATGTAATGCATGGTGATGCTGCTGACAGTGTAATGGTAAAGGGGAGAGGGGGTTTTGATTTTTAAGAAACTCGTGTTTCAGGTCATCGATTTGAAAATATATAGTTACGAAGGAAGTATAAAGAATGCAAAAAAAAAAACATGATTAAGTACGATTTCATAAAAAATAATTGTGTTTCAATTATAATAGTAGGTACTACATTGGTACTATTTGTTATGGTAATACATAGATATTACTATACCTGAAACACAAATATTTTTTTATGAAATCGTACTGAAACCATGTATTTGCCATTTTTATACCTTCTTTGCAATTTTTCTCAAATCAATTGTTGAAACACAAGTTTCCTTTCATTTTTTTGGTCAAATTTCAATTGGTTTTGATTTTCTTTTTTTTTTTTTGAAGAAAATTTTCCTTTTCTTAAACTCAAAATCATGGATGTTTTATTGAGGGAATTGCTGTTTTGTTGATCATATGAAATGGGTGTAAGTAATGTCAAAGGGGAAGCCTGAGATTGAAAGGACTCACCCAGCTTGCGGCTTGGAGCACCATCAGCTCCGGCAGGGGGGCTGCTGGCGATGGCGGGCGAGGTCGTGGCGTGACTCTGGGATCCGAAGCTGAACACATTCATGGGCTGCAAGATGAAAACAATTCATAAGAAATATGAAAGCCAGGCTAGACATACCATTCATTCTTAGTATATGAGAAGGTCAGCAGCTAACTTGAGAGGGAGTTTGCATAGGGTGGAAGCCCATGTAATGAGCAAACTGCTCAGAAAAGTTGGGATTTTGCATCTGATTTTGATAATTAACAGGATTCAAGACCGGGGTTTGGCAAATTTGAGGCTGGTTTGGAGGTGGAGCTGCAGGCATGGACTGATCAAGTAGCTGAACCCTTTGTAAATGCATTTGGTTGTGAATGGAAGGCAGTGGAGACGGACAAATTCCCATCCCCATCCCCATCCCCATCCCCATTCTGGGCATATAGTGCTGGACTCCTGGAAACATCATCGGCGCAACCCCAGTTCCCATCCACATTAACTGATATGGAGGACAGAATAATTTGTCAATGCCTTCCATTGGTAGGCAGTCCATTGAGCTAGTTACTCTCTGGGCTATGAACATAAATATAGCAAGTACCTGAAGTTGTAATTGAAGGGACTTCAAATACTCAATTGCCTCATCTAGCATTGATGCTTTATCTGACTGGAGAACCAACATTTAATTCAGTTAACCAAAAATAAAAAACACAAAACTTCATATCAACTACTACTAGAGGTTTGGTACACCAATTGCCCACTCTGCTATATAAAGGAATATGGTTTATCCGATCTTGTCTCACAAACTTAGACTGAAGATTTCTCATCGTATCTTTTGAACCAGACTTAACCAATTTGGCCAACTTTCTTTCATTTTCTTTTCTTATCACTCATCCTATAATTGGTAACTTAATTCTGCAATCTGAGCAGTAAGAAAAAGGGAAAGTGTACCTTGTTGCTGTGAGGTATAAGCTCCTGCAATGCCCTCATTTTCTCATTAATTCTATCTCTCCTTCTCTGCATTAGGAATATGGGAGAATGACCATTTCAAAATCATAAACAATGAAAAATCCATGGAACCCCCCATAAAACCTACCCTCTCTGAGAGATTATGAACTTCAGCAGCCCGGCTCCTCCTAGTCGACCCGGATCTTTGTGATGCCTTGTTTCTTGCAGCGGATTCATGTTCAGCAGCCTACAAGTTCATAAAATCTTTGTTCAGCAATAAAACTCCTGGTACAGTCAAGAAAGGTCGAGAATTAAGAAACAAGATTAATACCTCGCTTTGACACTCAGATTCCTCTGCTTCTCTGCCCTTCCGTTTGTGGCTCTTGCTGTCGGTCGACTGCTTGTATGTCCGGCCGAAACTACTGCCGGAACCGCCGCCGGAAGATGAAGTAACAGTCGGTTCAAGCGTCTCTGTTTGCTTTCCGTCCGCCTGAGAAACCATCCTCGGAACATTGTCTCTGCTTGAAAATAGGCTCAAGTCAGCCTCATTCACGACTTGATTGCTGCCGCAGTGGCTCAGCCCGGCCGTCATGACTGAACACTCTTTACTGTCACCTCCTTGTGCCGCCATATTTCTTGGTCCTTTTCCCCCCAATTGTGGCTTGCAAGATCCTAAATTGTTTCTCCCCGGGAGTGAAAAGCTGGAGAAGTTAATTATTTTCCCTGGGATGGAATTCTGCTGGACGGAACCCGGGGCCGGAAACTTCGGAGGCGGCATTGGGTTTCCGGGGAATTCAGGAGTACCCAGATGCTTAAAAACAGGCTGCTGTAAGGTGGGGACGGATTTTCCTTCTTCATAGTTTCTAGCAGGTTTTTCAGGCTGAATTGGATCATTGGGTGGGAATTCCATGAACAAATTAGAACCGAATTCCTTGTCAAGGGAATCATCATCCAGTGGGTATTGGATCCATGAGATTGTGTCCTCATCCTGAATCAAATGACTCCAATTCCCACACGACCCGCCATTCCTGAGCATGGTTTGGTCATGTCTCTGGACTTGTTTAGACTCATTTGTGGCAGGACTCTGTTTTCTCTGTGTTTGGCTGTGCAATACCACCTGCCCATTTCGCCATAAGAGCTCTACAAGCTCATGATCTTGCCTGTGAAATTTCTCTACCAGAATCAGTAACACATCCAAGCGTTCATAGAAAAAACTAGAAACCAGGATTTGGACAGAGTAATTCACTCAATTTGAGAGTACTACTAACCCCATTGGTTTCTTCTGATTGGCTACAGGGACATCGCCTTCAAAATTCCAGTCTGGAAGAAGGTATTGATTCATTGATCACCAGACTGGGATTTTCTGTTAAACAAAGGAAGAAGAAATCAAGAAATATGGAAACAACTAACAAAACCCACCTCACAGAATCAACAAAAACATAGAATAATGAACATCAAATGAAAGAGAGAGAAAGAGAAAGAGAAAGAGGAAAAGAACAGGTCAATTCAAGTACCATCCTTGGGAAATGAACCAATCTGAAGACATTCAATTCACAAAAAAAAATCCAAGAAAAGAAGAAAATAATTGAAACACACACCTGACAAAAAACTGAAGGATCTCTTTGTTCCCACAGTATATCTCAGAGATGAACAAGAAACTGGGAATGGATTAGGCCCCAAAAGTTTTAGCAAGAAACAGGGAATGAGCTAGCCCCTTTAATGCTTCCCCTCCCCCTCTCTAACGAATGGAATGAAAGAGACATGATAGAGAGAGGGGTGGAGGAGAGAGAATTGGGTAATAACAGAGTCCTGAAAGTATTGTAGCTCAGGAACTATTGACTCTCCACTTGTCATCCGATGAATATGCTACAGTGTAAGGGTGGGACCAGGGGAGTGAATGAACTCTGAATTTTGGCCGACTGGATTTGGTGTTTTTGGGTAGTAGAGGATCAACATCTTCTTCCCCATGGATCACACCACCTGAATAGTGGTTGCATTTCATTATGCAATGATGAGGGACTGTTCTGTCTGACAAATTTCCCCTTGACAACTCATATCCATTCCCCTACAGGTATCTTGTACTCTGTGGGGTATTACAATGTTTTTGGTTTTAGAGTTTAAAGTAAAAATAATTCATTTTTTTAAAATAAAAATAAGATATGTTGATTTTTTTTAAAATATTCATAAAATTAGTTTTTTATTTTTTAAAATCGCATTTAGTTTGAAAATAAACTTACGGTTTTAAGGTTAGTTTCAATACCTTAATTGATAAATATGATTTCAAAGTTAATTTTTAAAACTATAATTAATGAATGCGATTTTGAAAAAGAAAAAAAAATCAGTTTTATGAATATTTTAAAAATAAGTTTATATGTGTTAATTTTTTTCTAAAAATAAATTACTTTAATACGAAACTCTTGGTTTTGGGTATCCTTTTCATATTTCCTTTGCAAAAATTACTTATTCATATGAACCGGTCGGTTATGTTTGGTTCCGGATTGACAAAAAAAAAAAAAAAGTGTTCAATTAAATCAAGAGAAAAATATATTTTAGGATAACTAGCTCTCAAAATTTACAAATAGATCATAAAACATATAAATTCTCGTAATATATTAATAGTTCATAAAGCATATAAAATTCTTATAAAGGTTATAACTTTATAGAAATATTTGGTTAAAAAACTTTATATAAGTCAATTTATAAATCTTACCATTCCCACCTTTTTTTATTTGAAAAATGATTCCTTGTGAATAAAAATGTCATTTACCATTTTATCAAATTTACATGTGTTTTTAAAAAGAAAAACTTATTTTTACAAAAAAAAAATACAATGAAGGTATTTTTGTCAAAATAAAATTAAAAATGGATAAAGAGTTAGATTTCCAAAATATTGCTTTCAAGAGGTTTTTTAATCAAATTACCCAACTAGATAAATTGGTAAATCGGGCATTTTTGACCCACCAAACCAAATCGATGGTTTCTTGTATCAACAATTTAAAGTTAAAGATTGATTTAAAAGCGTTTCCACCAAGTAGAACCTCCTTCCATGAGTTGATCTTGAGTCACTATCCAAGCACAAATACCTATGTTCATAAGAATATTTTTGCTGTAAAACGTCTTAATTTCAAGATCCTCAGTAACATATACTCTTTTTTCCAAATGATAAATTTTCTATGTCCCAATGACATGAAAAGAAAATCAAATAAAATTCTTTTCAATTTTTTAGTATGCTTTTAAGAAAACAATTTAAATATAAAACGGTGATTAAAAATAAAAACATTTGATTAAAAGACATCAAATAACTCTAAATTTGTGAATCTAAGTTATCTAACATTTCACATAGTTTTTTTGAAATCGGGTCCATTTTGAACAAAATATATCCTTCTTCATTTCATATAATTACATCAGGGACTATTTTTGGAAGAAAATAAAAAATACACTCTTATCAAAATCAGGCAAAAAAAAATTGATGGATGGTCAAATTTTTAACATTGGGTTTTCAAAAGGTCTTTTAATTAAATTACCTTTAAAAATAAGGCATTATGTATATATTATATTTTGAATAATATAAATATTCAAAATATTAAAAAAAAAAGTATTAAAAATAAGTCATTTCTAAAGATTTTTTAAAATATAATAATTATATTAAATTGTTTTTGAACTTTTTAAAATATGTTTTTTTACTTAATATTTCTACAAAATAATTGTAAATTATTATATACCTTTTTTTTTAATTTTTTTTAATAATACATTTAAAATTTTAATTGAAGTATAGTCACTTTGGACATTTACGAATATCAATATTCTTTATATTAGTTTTCAAAATTTTGGTCAATGTTGAGCTGAATTTTGAAGATTATGTGACCTAATTTTGAATTATGATGCCAACTAACCTTAAAACATAGTTCTTAGGCAATATAAAAGAGAAAGGAGATATACATATCTCTGACTTTTTGCTTTCGATGTTTCCAATTTTTTACTTGAACTTTTTTTCTGGCCCCAAAATACCTTAACAAGAGCATCCTTAAGCATGACGCCATCCTATAAAAAAAGTAACAAAGAGCTGAAAACTCTAACACTACAAGATTTAACTGACACATTCCATCTGTATTTTTTTAACACCAGGAGACAGAATGCATACAAAAGAAACATTGTGAATATTTCTATGACTCCAAAAAAGTTCAAGTACAAGATGAGATATACAGTCAAAAGTTGAGGGCATCTATGAACCTTAACGTTATCCGAGAGAGATGGAATTCTCTAGTTAAGTGAGTGAGCATGGGACAAGAAGACCAAGACACAGCTTCAAAAATGAAGCAGAGTCCCATAGCGTGTGGCGCATTGAAAGCATGTGGGCTCGGAAGGAAGAGAGTAGTCGAGTCAAGGTCTTTCAAGAAGGACGTATGGGGAAGATTCACATTCAAAGCATTGTGAATTGTAATGGGGGGGAGGAGTTAGGGACCCAATTCATCGTGTGGCACACCCCCTAATTGGTTTCTCACTTCTATTCAATAGTCGGACTGGCATTAATGAATTTTAGACACCATTGACATATCGGTACCAATATGGACCATCTCATCAAAATAATGACAAATGTCGAGCATTTATTTGATTCCCAAAAGCTCTGATAGTAGAGCACAACCCTTGTCCCCATGGCCATCACGTAGGTTCGATCTAAGCAAGCCCACCCCCGCTCTTACCCTTTTACATAGCCTTTGAAGGACAAGTGATGAAACCACCCACATGATAATGTTTAGACTTCCAACACTAGGAAGAATCCACAAACGCATTCTATCTTTCAAAAATGTTTTCATAGTGTAAGCTTTGATGCAGTTATGTTTTGTTTAGTCGTTTTTTCTTTTTTTTGGATAATCTTGGCTGTCTTGGGTCAAGCATCTCCATATACCTCATGGGATTTTGATGTTAATGACTGAGTAAATTTTCAATGGCCTTGAGAAAACTCATTGGATAAACTCCAAAGTCTTATACCAACTAAGCTATCCCTCTAAGTTTAATTTTTTATTTAGTAGTTTTGAAAGGTTTAGTTGGGTGGGGTTGCTGTCATTTTTGGGCTTCTTGTTGTCACCATTTTGGGTGTGATACACATCAAAGACAAAGGCATAACATGTGCACCCTATAAACAATGCTGACAATTACACTTCTAACAAGGGTTTTTCTTTTTGAATGTGAAAATAACAGTCTACTGTCCTTTTTGAATGTGGAAATAATAGTCTATTTTCATTGGAAAAAAAAAAAACTTAACTTTATAGGATTTAGGTATATGATGGAATCATATATCGGATCGAGAATGGAATTTCAATAAATATCTCCCGTTTAATAAGATTTTGATACTATATTAAATGGCCAATATTTTTGAAAGCCCAAGTTAATAAGATTTGAACCTGATGTATCTTAATTACAAACTCCAATAAAGAATAAAAACGAAATGAAGCTGTCAAAAAAATAAAAATAAAAATAAAGCAATGACTTGAAAAACCTGCCTAACTCGAACTAATAGCAATTAGCAAACACAATTCACAATTCCAATAATCCAAGAAGTAAAAGTCAACTCACCTTTCTATAATCAATTGGGTGAGTTTTTACTTGTTTTGGTATGAAAACTCAAAGCCAAACTCAAATTTCTAACAATTTTCACATTTAGAGTTTTTGACATTTATGAGGCTCTTTTTCACAAACAATCTTCATTCCTTCTATTGTTTCTGCTAGAAACATTTCATTAAAAAACATAAAATAATTTAAAATTTGTAAATCTAACATTCCCTCATGTTTTTCTTGAAAAATAACATGATAAAAATATATTTTTCTATTTCATATATTTACATATATCTTTTAAAAAAAAACTATTTTTACAAGAAAATATAGACATTTTTTCCAAAATGAGGGCAAAAAGGTATAAAGAATTAGATTTTCAAAATTGGGTTTTCAAAAATTATTTTAATCAAATAAACATTTATACTATTACCATGGTAGTTTATGTGGCCTGTTCATTCCTCCTATGGTTTATACTAGAAATATTTGATTAGAATACCTCAAATAATTTAAAATTTGTAAATCTAACAATCCTCATGTTTTTCTTGAAAAATAACCCAGTCCAAACAAAAAATAAAATTTTCCATTTCTATTTATCTATATCTCTTAAAAGAAAGTGCTATTTTTACTAGAAAATAAGAACTTTTTTTTTTTAATCAAAATGAGAGCAAAAAGCGATGAGGGTTAAATTTCCGAAATCGGGTTTTCAAAAGTTATTTTTAATCAAACCAACCTTTATACTATTACCATGGTAGTTTATGTCGCTTCCAAGCATGAGTTCATTTGTTGTCACGTTTGTGTGTGGAAGCCGTTTGACTCCTTGGATAAGGAAGCCTTGATCAATGCATTCAATTAAAACAAGTGAAGTCCTTTTCAACCTGTGTGATACCTGGCCACAAAGTATGGATAAGGCTTTACATGTTTTGGTCCAAATAAAATTTCATTCTTCCTCTTTTTGTATGGCTTAGAACTGGCCAGTATCAGCGGATAAGGGTTGGAACTGTCCCTTTTTGTTACTTTAAAGGTTGTCAGTACGTATTGCAAAACAGGGATTAAGTAATGAATCATACACAGAAGAGTCTGAAAATGTGGTATTATATACCTTTATCCATTTTCATTGTGATGGAGAAGTGTAGCCCCACACTGAAATAACTGAGTAGAAATACTATAAGTTCTCGAATGGAACACCGATAACAGGTTTTGTCTCTGATGCCAAAGAGCGCAGCTCGTTGATCTCATCATCGGTGAGTCTCCACCCAAGTGCACCTGCAAACTCCTTAGCCTGCTGTACGTTTTTTGCTCCTGGAATGGGCACAACATTCCCCTGGCTTATTAACCAGTTGAGGACTACCTGCACAAGGAAGGAATCACTGTCTCACTGAGTCTTGCATTTAGGATTAAACATGGTCGGATTTGGAAACATGAAAATCATTTTTAGACTCTTCTTGTATTTACAAGGAGATTTTGAATGCCCAAACTAAATAACAAGAAGGAACCAACACATGTAACAGTATTCAATGATGACACACAGATATTGAAACTCAGACAAGCATCCAATACTGATGGAGCATCAGATTCAGTTAAAACTGAATATTTGGTTTAAAAGTTTGATTTTATTATTTTACTAGGAATAGGATTTAGTTTATGTTTATCTTTAATTTAAAATTGAAATTATTGTTTTTCTAGAATAGCAGTTTGTTTAGGATTCTGTTAAAACCAACCATTTGGTTTAAAATTTGATTTATTGTTTTGATTAGGTTTAGGAGTCAAGTTTGAGTTCAAATACTTTCTAGGAAAGTATATATATCCATTGTTAGTTATAAATTAGGGGAGGCGGTTATTAATAAAAAAGAAAAATCAAAGAGAGTTTCTTCTCCCAATCCCTTGCTTTTCGGTATTCTTTTAGAATCAACGAATTTAAGTTGAGAATCCCCCTTCATAGTTTCGGTATATTTTCAATCAATGCAACAATTTATGTGAATTTGCTTTCTATATTGGCTTCCGCTCCATGTACTGATGTGCAGGTTGCACAACATATGTAGCAAAATCGGCGAAACAGGATTGTTTCTGATATGTTGCTAGTAGTAGTAGGTGTGTTTCAGCCCTAGACCACATGGGTATGTCAAGACTATGAGAAGTATCCATTTCAGATATGATATGACAAGGATTTAGGCGTGTGTTATGAGTGTCCACTAATTAATCAGATACATTCTGAACAGGTGAGTGCAATAGAAGGAACAAAAACTGCCTTATCCATTGCAACTCAAAGTCATGGATTTGAATAATCTATGCACAGCCTAAGATATTGAATGAGAAAAGAAAATTAGGTCCTTAAGTTGTGTCTCGGTATCCAATGTTTTGGGGATCAACATATCCCAGCAGCTACAACGTATATCCCAACCCATGTAACATGGCTTTCATTGGGCTTGAAACAAGAAAATCTAGCCACTAAACTAAGTAGATTAAAAGATACATACTAAGGTTGAACAAGAACGAACCTGTGTGGGAGTTTTATCGTAATTCTGCCCTATCTCCTTGATTCTGTTGAGTAGAGGTTGGAGCTGTGCACAATGAGAATGGTTCAACAATGATCAGGAAGACTTAAAAGGTACTAAAATGCACTTTCATTCTAATTCTCCAGTCTTACCTCTTTCAGGAAGTCAGGGGTATAAATCAGACCTCGAGGTCCAGTGGGAGGATTGCCTGGTGTATATTTTCCCGTGAGAGCACCTGTATAAGTAGTAAAGCTCATTTTGTTGAGGCATACTCATGCAAATGTACTGTTTTTCCAAAGCCAGACCTGGTCAACTTGTTGAATGGCTTGAAAGGCCACATAGTCAAGGGCACAAAGTTTCAAGATCCAGGATGGGATGTAAAGAGACTTCCTTTAAAATATTAATTCAGCATAATCACAGTGGACTGGTGTACTCCCTATGTTCATTTGATTAAAACACGCTAATTTATTCCTTGGTAATATGCTCTTCTAAGGATGGGGAAGAAATTTTGTGCATGTCTCGTTGCAACCCATTCAGAACATGGTTGAATGACCATAAGAAAAAAAGAAGTGTATATACATACATATATATATATATATATATATATACATACATATTGATCCAGTACTGATTTTAATTGGGAAAAATGGTAGAAACTAGCAGCAAAACGATGAAACTTGGATAAAGGTTTCAAGTAAACTGATATTCATAGATATTCGACATACCCACAAAGATATCAACATATCAACACATATTTAAGACAACATGGACCAAAATGCAATAAGATGTAAATCAGGAAGTTATGAACCAAGATGTTATAATTTCTAAGTGGAGAAAAGATGTCATCTTGATCTAACTTTTTGGCTTTACAATGAAGTTAAGAGATTGTTCAGACAAGACCCCCATTTTGTACTGATATTTTATATGACGAGACAGAGAACTGTTGGAAACTGCTAACAATCAAAGGTGATATTTTCAAGAAGATGAAACAGAAAATAGAATGCAAGTCAAATGGCCAGTTGAACTGCAATAAAGGTCTGATTTGAGTCATTCGAATGACCAAGCTAACTGATTGGAAGTGGTAACCCACTTCCTCCACCGTTTGGCACTCTTTCTTGCAGCTTTAAAATAGTTTGTGCCTAAACAACTGCCTAGAAAGCATATGTTTTAATAAACAGTTCTGCATGCCCCTTCATCTCGGTCTCAGGCTGCATGGACCAACATACTGAGAATTGGAAGAAATACTATTTCTGTGAAAAATTCTGAACTCAAAGAATTCTTTGAGTTCATATATTTAAATGGTAAGGTGAGACATACTACAAAGAACCAATCATATACACTGAAGTTGAAACAGAACAAAATTGGAATTTCACCTTGAGCAAGAGGACAATATGCAATCAAAGTAACCCCAAGTTCATCACAGGCAGCCTTCACACCGTTCTCCTCTGGAAGCCTGTATATAAGGCTGTAATTGACTTGGTTTGAAGCCAGTGGGATACCTCTCTTCTTAAGCTTCTCATAAGCCTCATGGAGACGCTTTTCTAAAATAAGAAGGCATTACGTTCATTAACCAAATCCAAATATGTAAAAAAAAACAATGCAATCCTAGGCATAGTTGTCAAATCCAGGGAAAATTTGGGAAGCATAATAAATCTTAAAATTATAAACGAATGAGAAATAGGGATAGTAAAATAAAATCCTTCTACATTTCATTCTGAAACCTGAATGATAATCAGTAGCTACAAACCATTGTAGTTAGAAACTCCAACAGTCTTCACAAGGCCCATCTCCACTGCATCTCCAAGACCATCAATATACCCTGAAAAATTATTTTCCCACGAACTAAGCTTCTTCTGAATCTGATCATATGCATGTTGAATTATATCAACTAAATTGTTGAATGAAGCAATGTTATTTCAAATCAACAACCTTCATTTCCCCATACTCCTGGCCTGAAAATTGGTATAGACACTTTTATTAGCTAATATTATTCGACAGAGACTAACAGATAGATGTAGTGCAGAGGCTCATAAAGCACAGACCAATGAAGTTGATAGAGATCTACTGACGAAAGTCCAAGACGACATAGGGATTCCTTAAGGGCAGTGATCACACTCTGACGTCCAAATCTCCATGGTAAAGCAGCAAACTTGGTTGCAACAACTACCTCCACTTCTGGATCCCTTTCTTTTCTTTCTTTGATGAACCTTTAACAAAACCAATAATTTTGAAAATAGGAACCATGAATAAAAATAAATGCCAGAAACTTTAGGATTCTGAGTTTTTGGGAACATGAAATGCAGGTCACTATCAAGTTCTCAAATTACCTTCCTAGTAGAGTTTCAGAATTTATAGCACCAAGAGAGAGCTGCAAGAGGAGCACATGCCTACGATGTTGACATACTCAACTCTTCATGGTATCAAATGCAAGAAAAAGAAACAGACTAAATGAACCCTTCCCTACCCTTGAGCCATAAATTTCAGCAGTATCAAACCAGTTTATACCCAAGTCAATGCTAGCATCAAAAGCACCCTTAGCGCCCTTGATCTTCCTATCTGCCATCATCACAAGAAGAATATAAATTCAGAAAATACTCGTCTAATTTGGCTAGCTGGATGAGGAAAATATGAAAGCAAATCAAAGCACACAAAAGAAAATAATTTATTAAGTAAGATTTCACTTAAAGGTAGTGTAAGGTGGGGGTAATCAATCAATTAACAGCTGAAAAGAAATGGATATGAAGATGCCGATTTGAAATTTTAATATAAAGCTACTTTTCATATTAGTGTTCTCAAAAAAGAAGAAAAAAATAAAAAGTATTTTTAAATTGCCATTATGAAACATGAAGGAATCCTTTTAGGTATAATGCATAACGCAACGATGGCAATCCATTTCCATCAAGCACCCATCATTCCATTTCTAACTGTGAAATGAGAGAAGAAAAGAATGTTTTTCTTTATTGAATGAATGAGTGAGTATTACATAGTATAGAGACACCTATATATATACAAAAGAATGGAACAAAAAGGAAACAAATAAATAAAGTGAATAAAATAAAGTGTAAAAGGGAGGATCATGTACACAAAATGTAGGAAATAAATCAAAGAATACCTAGAGAATATTCTATGATTCTCAACACTAACAATGAAATATTTTCATTCCATTAATTAAATCAAATATCAATGTATTCAACCATCCAAAGCAACCATATTCCTGTCAATCCAACCACTAATCCTTAATTGTTGTCTTCTTTAGTAAGTGTGAAAATATAAAAACAATGATTTAGTTGATATCAGAAAACAACAATGGACTAGTTTCAAATTCTGAGTAAAACTCAATAGGCACACTCAACAGATTCCACTCTTGAATTAGCATGATACTCAAATATGTCCAACCATTTTACAAAAATAAGCTATGGATTGTATTTTTATCATCAAAATATTTTCCCAAATATTGTTTTAGCAAACAATAGACCTTATAATAATGCTTCAAAAGCACATGGTGGCTATATTGGATATCTTACATAAAAGGTAAAATTTAATTCGTTTCCTTGACTTCCAAACACCTAGTGAACAAACAAGAAATGCCCACCCTTTGAATTAGTTCAGACATACAAGAATAATTAATCATCTAAACATGAAAGTCCCCTTACTGCTTTCTCGTATTTAAATTAAATTCCTAAATATGTACAAGGCAAAACTAAAATCCATCTAACTGTAGAAAAAGGAAAGAAAGAAAAGAAATACCAGAGGCAACTTAAAAGAAATATAAAAACCCTTAACTCTTCCCACAAAATTGATTGATGTGGCATTCATTTGAAGGGGAGAATTGCAGACCTTGAAAACCTTAAAAGTAAAAATCTTTAATAAAATCATAAAATCGTCTTATTTTGAGAGAGAAACTTAAAACACAATACACCATGAATTTAATTAAGATATGAAACTACTAAAGATAGAATAAGAATTAGAATAATCCCATTATCCATGAAAAATAGCATAATTTTCCAAACAGAATGAGAATTAGAATAACAGCCAAGAAAAAAGGGAGCTCATATTTCCAAAATTTTCAATCTCTGTCCTTTTAACAGAGTGGGGTTTTTGCAACTCACCATCCCATTCGAAGTTATTCCAATACAATGTATCACCCCATGACCAGGCTCCAATTCCAAGCTTTGTCACCTTCAAATCAGAACCCCCCAACTTCACCTTCTCTTCCTCTGTCGTCAAAGTAGCAAACCCCTCGGAAGCAACAGCTCTGACCCTCTCTACCCTTTTCTGACTGAACCCACAGAAACATGCACTGCTCCAATACAGCGCCATCAATGGAACCAGCAATTTTCCAGAAACCTCGGGGCTTCTGAACCGAGAAGATAAATGGGTTTCTATCTTGCTGAAATGAGAAAAAAAAATCCTAGAATTTTGTGGTAGAATCAGCGAACACGAATTCCAAAATTAGGAAGAACGTCTGGGAAAAGGTATAGCCCACATGTTAAATTAAACGTGTGAATCTCAGGTCTTGCCTTTGAAAGATTTTGGTGGGAATGGGAAATTCAGAGACATGGACATTACAGATTGTCCATGCTCGGCTCCGATATTCTGGTTCTCCATGCAGGGGCGAACCAGTGGGGCAAAAGGAGTTTTGGACATATTTAGGGGTGTATCTGATTATGACCTTTAATGACTTTATAAAAATTATAGTGTATTGGATTATGACTTTTAAAGATCCCATAAGTTTATTAATATGCATTCCATTACACTTTTTAAAGTTTTATAAAAATTACGATGATTCGACAAGACTTTAAAAATCTATAAGTTTTATGTACTTTAAAAATTTACTAATATTAAAAAAGTCAGTGACTTTCATAAATATTAGACTTTTATAGATATTAAACTTTTAATTATGACTTTTATAGTAGAAGTATAAATACTCACCCTTATAAATTATTTTGCATTTTTCCAAAATATTTTAAATGACTTTTTCATCGAGTGAGTAAAGCTAATAAGATTTTTTAAAGGTAAGGGTTTAACCTTATGAGTTAGATCATAATAAAAGAATTAATTATTCTTAAAAACTCATATTACATACAAATCTAGTATTTTAAAAACTAAAAATATCATAATCATTTTCAAAAAAAAAAGTTAGAATTAGAATAAGATACAAATATGATATTTTAAGAACTAAAAATCTGTTTTTTTTTTTCAGAATCATAATTTTATTCAAATACACTTTCTTGTCTCATTCAAAATAGAAATAGAATTCAAAATCAAAATCAAAATCAAAATTATAATGACACAATCAAGCGCAAATGTATATAAATATATGGTTTTCCACAATTTTCATTCATTATCAGGTTTTTGTTTTATTGTTTTCTTCTTCTTGATTAATTATCAGCAGAGATCTATTCGTATAACCTGAGATCTATTCATTACGAGGCAAAGTTATTTGTATATAATAAATTTTTTTTGAGGTAAGAATTTAACCCAATATCTATTCACATTGTATTAATTTGATTAATATGATTTTTAAAATTTGCTCTAATTTTTAAAATAATGTATGTCTATTACAATTGGTGAAATAAAATATGATTTTTTTATTTGAATTATAATTCTTGATTTTTCATAAAATCACACACACACACACACACACACACACACACACACACACATATATATATATATATATATATATATATATATATATATATATATATATATATATATATATATATATATATATATATATATCGATGACGCTTTCAACCTGAACTCCGCCTGAGCGTGGGGGGTCATTGGCCGGACCCTGGGATTGTTCGCGGCCAGGATGCGCACTCGATTGTCCGTCGAAAGACGCCGCACCACATCCGTTGTGCCCCGACGCAAGATTTCTCGCAAAACCGAGAGGAAAAAAGGGCTCAAGGAGAGGGCTTTGCCCAGAACGCCCGATGCCAAAGTCATTTTTCGAGAGAAAAGAGAGTAATGCTGATCATGGCAGACGGCCTAACGAAATAAGGTACCTTCACCGCCGCGCCTGTATTTATAGCGGTATAATATTTCAATTTAGGTAGTAAGGATCTTCTTCCCCACGGATTTGCGATATTTATCATTTCATCTGATTTAGAAAAGAGATATCAATAATACTTATCGGTAATTATCCTACTTCCCTTATCGTTAGATTTGGATTGATTTGCAAGTGATAATATATTATTGAGAATTCATCCTGTTTTTTCCTTAATGAGATTTAATTAAAGATTTGGGCTAGACTCAATGCGATAATAAGCTTATAGGAATATTCTACTTTCCTTATCGCTAAATTCAACTGATTTCAAGCAGATACTGCTTTCCCAATTATCCATAACCCATTTTGGGCCAAGTGGACTGGGCCTTCCTTTTCGCCGACGCTAGTCAGGTGTTTTATATAGCCCCGCCTCGGCTCAGCGAGTGAGGCCACGCTTTTCAAACTCATCATATATATATATATATATATATATATATATATATATATATATTTTTTTTTTTTTTTTTTGCTTTGTAAATGTTAATGTTAAATCACATCAATAACATCTTTCTTATATTTCATAAATTTATAACTTTTAGAAATCAGGAAATTTTGAAATTTGATAAATTATGAATTTTGATTATTTAGATAAGGAAAAAAAAAAAATGAGGAATATGTAATTATTGGAAATTAAAAAAAAAACTGTTAGAAGTGATGAGTGGAATTAGAAAATTTGAGATGAAATAAAATATAAAAATAAATAAATAAAAATTTAATTTTAAATGTCTAGATGAAAATTTTTTAAAATTTGAAACAAAAGAAGTAATGAAAATTTATTAATTCAAACCTATTTTAAGACAAAATTATTTAATTATGATATTTTAATTTTATTAAAAATATGAATTTATTATAATTATTTAAAGTTTATAAAAGTTTATCAATATCTGTAAAAGTTTATAAAAGTCTATCAATATGTACAAAATTATGTTAAAATCTATAAAAGTCTTTTAAAATAAATATGAAAGTCATCCATACATTTACAAACTCTATAAAAGTCTATTAAAATCTATAAAATTCTTTCAAAGTCTATAAAAATCTTTTAAAATAAAAGTATATAAAAGTCATCAATACATTTTTAAACTTTATAAAATTCATAAGTCTTAAACTAACAGATGCATCAGACATCAGAAGAAAGAATCACGACATTAACTTCAAAAATTTTCAAAACATTTGCAACGCCGCATTTCCAAGAATCTGAGATTTGATTTATTTTGCTTAAGCTCAAAGTCATAGATAAGGACAAGTAAAGATTAACTTCAAAAAATTTTCAATGTTGCAACCAATTATTGCGACATTACTATTCATGCACAAGTTTATGCATTATTTTCATTTTCAAACTATTTTAGTAAATGCCCCCCTCAAATTTTAGGAAAAAGATATTTATATTAGGATTTAAAGCCATATATTTTAATTCAAAGTAAAATCTAATAATTATTAAACCATTTAAGTAACATCAACTAAAAATAATACATACATTCTTCCTCCCTAAACCTTAAACTCCTTTTCTTTCAACTTTTTTTTTTTTTTCTGCTAGCCTCTTTTCTTTAAAAAGGGAGGGGTGATTTTTTGGTAAATTTTGGCTTGAAATCACCAATTTACACATCTTTTCCATTTTTTTTCTTAATAAAGTATTTTCCATGCATATTGTATATGTTTATATGTTTTTCGTAATTTCATTGCCGCCACAGACGTATGATCGCTGCCGCCTTCATGCGCATGTATTGGTCGTTGTCTTGGTGCGACGGCAAATGCTGCTTCAAGATAATGATTTACTTTTACTATCGTTGCATTTATCGCTTATTCGTTTCAGCAGATACTGTAGAACTTGGTTCAAATTCTAGTCACAATAGTAATATCAAATGTATAAACTCAACTATTAAATGTATAAGTTTTGAGTTGTTTCATTATGCTATTAACCTGAATGTTGTTTCATTCTTTGTGGTTTTTAGCATTTTTGATTATATGTTTTTATATATATATATTACTGGTTGGAATCAATGAAATTATTTTTCTCTTAAAAAAAAAAAACCATTTAAGTAATTTGTGATTTGATTTGGCCCATTGGAATTAATCTAGGCTATGTTTGGCTTCTAGAAAATGCTAAGGAAAATATAGAGGAAAAAAATGAAAGGAAAAAAAATGAAGGAAAATAAAAATAGAGTTAAATTTGATATATTATTTTTACTTACTAATTCAAACTAAATTTATTATTTTAACTCATTAATATAAAGATTAAATAATTTAGTTAATCAAGAAGTTTTAAAGCACTTTTATTTATATTTCTGATTTTCTTGTATGCTTACGTTTGATTCCGAAGTTTTGAGGGTAAAATCAAAGGAAAGAAAATATGAAAGAAAAGTAAAAGAAAAATAATAATAAAGAAACATAAAAATAGAATTAAATTTCATATGATATTTTTATTTGCTATCTCAAATCAATTTTATTTATTTAAATTCATCAACATAAAGATTAAATAATTTTAAAATATTTAAATTTCTATATAATTTTATTTTCTTTGATTTTTTAGTAGACAATCAAACACAAGAAAATTATTTTCCTTAGCATTTTCTTCTTTCATTATTATTTTCAAAGAACCAAACACAACCTAATTTTTTTTTTCTTAGATAACTAAACATGAAAAGAAAAATGATTTTCCTTATAATTTTTTTATTAGATAACAATTTTTTTTTCCTTCATTAGTATTTTTCGGAAACAAAACACAACCTTAGTGTTTTGCCCCCCATCAAATTATTTTATGGGTCCACCACTGCTTCTATGAGTTTTAAGTTTAACAATTACAAGAGAGATGGTTATTCTCCCGGATTTATTTATTTATTTAATTTTTTGGCTATCCGACTAGCTTGCGCAATAAGCTCGACTAATCCCACGGGGGCATGAACTTAACGACCGAGCTCAAACCAGTATATTGTTTAAACTCCAAAGGCCATAGTAGACTAATTGAGCCACCCCTATGTTAGCCTAATTTTTTTTTTTTTTTTTTTGACAATTAATCATTTTATTAAATTGTCCTTATTGGAACTTGAACCTAGACCATCACCCTCTCCTCTACATATCCTCCTGAATCTTAATAACATGTCTTGGTTATTCGAGTCTTATTATGGAAAAACGCATTTTCCACCACCTATACATTCAATTTTTTGACATTTACTTCCTATGATTTAAAATGTTAAAATCAACTCATTGCTCTTGACATTTGATTAAACTCTAAAGCCTTGGAAAATGTTGAAATCAACTACACGCTCGCTCTTTCACATTTGTTGACATTTAATTAAACTCTAAGGCGTTGGAACAATTGAGCCACACCTAGTATTTAGCCTGAATTTTAATAACATATGTTAGTTACTTGCGTTTTAGTGTTGAAAAGCATTATCCTTTACTTACACTCACATTTTTTGACATTTATTTTTTGTACTTTAAAATGTTAATTCAACTTTTTGCCCTTTCATATTTGTTGACATTTAGCCTCTACACTTCAAAATGTTAAGACAACCAAGTGTAAAGGATAAATGTCAAAAAAGAGTGAAAGTATAAAAAAAAAGTGAAAATGCAGGGAGTCACTTTTCATTTTTCGACAGTGTAAAGGGTTAACTTTAACAAGTTAGAGTGTAAGGGGTTAATATCAACGAATGTAAAAACGTAAAGGTTAATTTTAGGGATGATAATTGATCATATTTGTGTAGGATTTTAAATTCTTCATCCTTATTTTCATTTATTATTTCTATCCTCATCCCTATTCTCACCGGATTTAGATTTTTTATTCCCATCCACTTATCCATCAGAGAATCGTGTAATCATACCCTACCCAAATACTCTATTTCAATTTGTGAAATGAATTATTTTAGAAAACTTCATCTCTTTTTATCTTGAGGACTTTTTAATATAAATAAATATATGCGAGCAAAAAAATATAAATAAATATATATTATATATTTAATTGGGTATTCTAGTCAAGGACGATTAGGATATACTCAGACCTATTAAAGATGCTCTAACCATGTAAATAACTTCATGATAGAGAAACTATTGAAGATGCTCTAACCAGCTAAGCGCAATAGTTTGTTATGGATCATGTTTTCAGTCAATCTAAGAAATAAAGGGATACTCAATATATTTTTCTAGTTGGACTATGTTGAAAATTTTCGGAAACGATTTAACAATTTGGATCCTAATAGAACAATTAAATCAACCAATTTAACAATCATGGCATAATTTACAAAAAATGAAAAGAAAAACTTACTTGAAGAATCCATCACGACTGAATATCCCAAGTAATTAATACATGAGTCAGCGCATCCGTGAATAATTTAAAATCGCTACGATATAAGGACTCGATCGATTTCTGACTCGAATCAAACTCCTCGAAGTTCGCATGTTTTCTTACGCTTCATATATATATATAGAGGCAGAATACTAATATTAAATATTATTTAATAAGACATTTACTCATATACAGCTTACTAATATTAAATGTCTTTAGTAAGATATTTACTCAAATAATGCCATTAATATTAAAAATGTATTTTATTAAGATATTTACTCAAATAACAAGCATTAATATTAAATGTCTTTATTAAGACATTTACTCAAATAACAAAACACATTAAAATACTTGGGCTCTTAACAAATCGAATCGGCACTGAGGGATTTACACCCGATAATCAAGTTTCAGATACTATACTAATCATCACCGTGTGTACGACGATAACAATTATCAATATTGAAATTATATGAATCAATTAGAAATTAAAATTTCTAACATTCTCCCACTTGATTCATATACGATCAAGATACAAACATATTAACATACAACTCGAGCTCACTTAAAATGTTATATATAAGTCACAACTGTGCTAACTAAACTCCCACCTCAAATCATACGGTCACGAGCCCGACAAACGCCCTCATTCCTTCCATGTATCACAAGTCAATTCAATTCAAATACCAATTTGATAAGGTGTATTAACGCCGAAATACCTTATCCCACAATGTATTAAATAAGACCTAATATCTATAATCATAATAAAATATGCATAATCGAAATATGATTCATTATAGACAAGAAACTAAACAAACATCGATATCTAGAGTATCAAATAAACAGTAAACGTAAGCACATAAATTCATACATATGACCAATCATCCGAATATACAAGGACTTCGCGACTACTCCCATTTTACTAATATGGTCAATGTTGTTTAGGAGCTAGTCCTTTAGTCAATGATCCGCAATCTCATATTCATGGGTGCCAATGTGCACTATTTGAACTCTTTGATTTTGCACATCTTCTTTGATAGATAGATACTTTAAATCCATATGCTTGGCACCCTTGGTGTATCTATCATTCTTAGAGAAGAATACAGCTGCCGCATTATCACAATAAATCCTCATTTGTTTAGCAATGGTACCAATGATTTAAACCATTAAAGAAATTGCGCAGCCCACAACGATTGAATCGTAGCTTCAAAGCATGCTATAAATTCAGCCTCCATGGAAGAGCAATGACGCATCAGTTACCACTCTTTCCATGAGATAGCTCCATCAGCCTAGAATAACAAATATTAAATGTGGACTTCGGTATCCCATCCGCATACCGAGTCCGAGTAACCAACAACCTCAAGGTTACTAGTTCTTCTATATGAGTACGTGATCCTTGCCTTGCAAGTACCTCAAAACTTTTCAGCCTCTCCAATGAAATAATCCGATTTACTTGATAATCTAATTCTAACATACCCACCGCAAAGCTTATATCGTGCCTAGTAATGTGCTCGAAGATACATCAAACTCCCAACTAAAGCATAAGGAATATTATCCATTTCTTTAAGCCCAAATCGCTAGACATCGTGGATGGGGATCGAAATTGTCTCCTTTCTCTCGGATAGAACTCGGGACTAAGTGCGATGATTCCATCTTAAATCTTTCTAGAACTTTGTTGATGTAAGCCTTTTGAGACAATCCCAAAATTCCTTGTGATCTATCCCGAAATATTTCTATTCCGATCACATACGAAGCCTCACCCATATCCTTCATTTCAAAGTTACTAGAAAGGTAATTCTTAACATCATGCAATAACCCACGATCACTAACGGCAAGAAGAATATCATCTACATACAACACAAGGATTATGAACTTGCTTCCCACAACCTTCATGTAGATGCACCGATCAACGGTCATTTCTACAAATCCATATGACAATACGGCATCATTAAACTCTTCAAATACCATTGTCCGAAGTCATTTAATCCATAGATTGATTTCTCTAACCCACATACACCAGATTTCTTTTACTTATGGTCTCAAAACCTTGAGGTTGATCCATATATACCTCTTTTCCAAATCTCCATCGGGAGAAAGGCCGCTTTAACATCCATTTGGTGAAGCTCAAGATCAAAATGAGCTACCAGCCATTACAATCCTTAAAGAGTCCTTTCTAGAAACCGAGAGAAAGTCTCTTTTCAGAGTCAATGCCATCCTTTCGAAAGTGTAACCTTTGGGCAACAAGTCTGGCTTTGTACCTTTCGATATTGCCCTTTAGAGTCTCGCTTGTCTTAAAGACCCACTACAGCCGACTCTTTTAGAATCCTTCCCAGAATTCCGCTATTTCAAACATTATCATATCCATGGATTTCAACTCTTCCTTCACGGCCATTAACCACTTATCGTAATTTTCACCGCTCATGGCTTGGTCGAAAAGAGACCGTGCCACATCAATGCTCAAGTCATTTATGCTCAAGGCATAAACTATATATAGTCATTCGAAATAGCCGATCTTTTCTCTCTAAGAGAGACCTCCTTTGATACTATTTCTTCGAGGTCGCACTTGCCCATTAACTTGAGCATTTTCTCATCTTTCGAACAATGGCATCCATAATCAGCCATCCATTTGTTGTTGTTCCATATGCCTTGTGGCTGTGCTACAATAATAGGAACTTCAATTTGAGATGATCATCAATGGCCTTTGGTCCATCAACGACTCTTATCTCTCCACATCACGTGCTCCCACACTCCCACTGACATTGCCATTTTCAATGAAGCGAGCATTCTCGGACTCTACAATTCTCGTACTATGGTTAGGACAATAGAATCTATACCCTTTTGACCTTTCCGGATATCCAATGAAATAACCACTAATGGTCCTGGAATCCAACTTTTCTATGTGGATTATATATCCTCACTTCGCTGAATGTTCCCACACGTGAAGATGGCGTTCCGAAACTAGGCTTCCTAGATGTCCACAGCTCATATGTGTCTTAGAACCGCTTACTAGGTAAATTTATTTGCATTATGTATATCGTCTAATGCATACATCCACAATGAAACAAGTACGTAACTATCATTCACCATAATCCTCTACCATTTCCATCAATGTGACGACATGCCTTGGCTATGCTATTTTGTGGCGATCCTGCATTGTATATTGCGTATAAATGCCCTTGGACTCAAGGAGTTTAAATGGGCTTGGAATTTGTCCAACTTCCGATGTCTTTCCATAATATTCACCACCTCTATCGGAACGTATTACCTTAACCTTTCTATTTAACTATCTCTCAACCTTTGAAATGAATGTCTCAAGGACATCAACCGATTGAGTTCTTTCATGCAAAAGAAATAAAGGTATCAGCATTTCCAGAGTAATCATCAATGAAGGGTGATGAAATACCTCTCACCCGCCCAAGACGGTACATCGAAAGGACCACAAATATCCGTATGTATTAAATCAAGTAATCCACTACTCCGTAGCCTTTGTTTTCGTTGATATTACGTTCAGTTTGCTTACCTAATGCAATCCACACAAGTATTATTCCAATCGGTAAAATCCAATCGAGGCAAAACTCGCTTTTAATTAGTCTCAAAACTTTCGATATATGATCGAGCCTTTATGCCACAAGTCAAGAAGACTCATTAAGTGCACCCTTTCATACCAACATCATAACATCAACATTAAACAGGAATTAACAAAAGTGTAATTCGCACTGGTAAACAATATATGTATCCGACAACGAATCAGCACTACAAAGGTTTGTTCCATGATACAATGAAAACAACCATGTCCAATCCTAAAATCAAACTCTAAAACATCCAATCTAGAAACGTAAATAAGACTTAGAGCAATCGTGAACATATAAACACTTCTCTAGATCAAGTAATAGCCCGCATTCAACACAATTCTATATGTCCCTACACCTTCAATTCTAGCTTTCATCCCGCTTCCCATAAATAGAAAGCTTTCACTTCTCCGCATTTGGTGAAGTTTAGGTAACCCCGCATAACATTAGAAACATGAGTGGCTGCACCAAAGGTCAAGCCACCAAGCATTAGAAGAAACTCAATTAGATTTGATTCAAAGCATACTTAAACAAAAATGTATACCTCTCTTTTCAAACCATGCCTTCTTTGGGCAATCGTCTCTTGCGTCTGTGCTTGCTGCAAAAGAAACATTTCGTAATCTTTTCTTAACCTCTCCTTGCTCCTTTACCGCTACACCTTAAATGGTTGCTTTCCCCTTGTCTTTTCCATTTCTTACTGAGCTACGCTCACTGTAACTAAAGATTTGATTTACCATAATAGGCAAAGTCAAGTTTGCAGTTTGACCTAAGGTCTTCCTTTGCCTTGCCTCCTCGCATGAGCATGGGCCATAGATCCTGAAAAGAGACCATTTTTCCTTAAGTTGGTTGTAAGTTCTCCAAATTGCTTGAAATCATCACCCTTACATGATTTCAACAAACTCAACCAACACTCGCCTTCACCAAGATCCATATCCAAACTCTGCTTCGCTAGGTATTCACCATGTGAGTAATATGTTCCTCCATTGACTGAGCTATGGTGTAATTTCTATTAGATAAATCATTAATAAGAGCAGTATAGAACAATAGACTTATCCACAATGTCTCAATATAGTACACTTTTAATTCTCAAATGACAAATTCCCTCACATTGGGGCCTCAAAGGGAAGGCTTAACATTAGGCGCTATGTTAAGCTTAAGAAAGCTCATCATAAGCCTATTTTAATCTCTCCTACTCCTCCACATTGGTCGCTCCAAACTAGTATCGCCTGGCTTAGTGGGTTCATCCATAACTAGAGTCGAATCGTAGTCCCAAAAGGCCAAGATTTACTGACATATCTGATCAAGTCATCATAGTTCTCATTCATTAAACTCTGACACCATTGGTAGTCACATTAGAGATCGCGCAAACATTTACATCTCACATATTAATTACTTTGAATTTAAAACCACAATTCGACTATAATATATATAATAAAACATTGCATTTAAATTCACCTTGGGCTAAATCTAAACACAACCAACAATCACCAAATATGCATCATTCATATAACATATATAAGGTCAATCACAAAATTTAATTTAACATCTGTCATCTTGATGTACACTATATATTAATTAAATAAGGTTCATAACCTACTAATTGTTATTAACATGAGTAAGATCTACCTTTGGGTAATCGTATAACTACATGTAAATAACTAAATGTTTATTATCTTAAATGTCATTTACGATGCTATAATATCAAATAAACATTTATAAATATTATTTAAATCATTTAATGAAACTGAGGCCACTTTAGTGACTAACGCACTCACTAAAATATTAAAGATTTAAATCATATAAACTTAAATTATTAAGTTTAAATTATTATACACCTCAAATTCAGATAAGTCATAATGCACATGCATATCAATTCTTTCTACTGACAACATGCATTCACAAAGTTACCATATTGATGAAGCATGGACAGCTTGAATTCGATTTCATCACACCAATCGACAATCGCACAATTAAAACCAACACAACATTTATATATAAACCATTCAAATCACAATTCGAGAACAATTGAATTCACATCGATGAACGCCGAACTATCATATTCAAATATTCAACCGAAATGTTAATTCAAATTAAAACCCAAGTTAATTATGCCATAAATGTTAATTTAAACATCAATTAACCACAATTAACTTTAATTGAGAAAATACCAAATTCTCATAAATCCTAAATTGGTAATTGAATTTCTATTAAACTTGCCTGACAAAGTACCAAAATTGTTGAAAATTTTCTAAACGCATTTAACAATTTGGATCCTCAATAGAACAATTAAATCAACAAGCACTTAACAATTCATGACATTATTTACGTAAAATGAAGTTAAAAACTTACTTAGAAGAATCCATCACGATAATTGAATGTCCGCAAGTAATAATATATGTTTTTCCTATGCTGCATCCACAGAATATTTAAAATCGCCTTTGATGATATAGACTTGATTGATTCTTGACTTTCTCGAATCAAACCCCTTTTAAGTCGTGTGTTTTTCTATGCCTTCATATATATATATATAGGAGGCAGGGAATACTATTAAATATTATTTAATAAGACATTTACTCATATAACAGTTACTAATATTAAATGTCTTTTTAGTAAGACATTTACTCATATATCAGCTTACTAATATTAAATGCCTTTTATTGCCATTTACTCAAATAATGAAGCATTAATATTAAACGCCTTTTATTACATTTTACTTCAAATAACAAAACACACTAAAATACTTAAATTTTAAACGAATCGACACGAGGGATTTACACCCGATAATTGTCTCTTAGATACTACACTAATCATCACCGTGTGTACGACGATAACAATTATCAATACTGAAATTATATGAATCAATTAGAAATTAAAATTTCTAACAGACTATTCCTATTTTTGTTTTGAATATTTATTGGATAGATGCACATGACATCATCTATGTCTTGTTTATCTATAAATACTTATTAATTTTGTAACTTTAAATTGATAATATACTAATTGTTTTTTGGTAATAGTATCATAGAAAATTTGGCAAAACTTGAGTTTGTGGTATTAGACATCACAGCCAAAAATTATTTATCATGAATACTTAGATGTTGAAATTTGTCTAGAAGCTAATGCTCTTGGTGATATTATTAAAAATGATAATGAGGCATCTAATCAGGACAAAGCAAGAGCAATGATTTCCCTTTGGCACAACCTTCATGAGGGACTAAAAGCAAAATATTTAACGGTTAAAGATCCTCTTGTCCTCTAGACTAACCTAAAAGAGAGGTATGACCACCAAGAGACGATTATTCTACTCAAAGCTTGTTATGACTGGATGCAATTACGTCTACAAGATTATAAGACAGTAAGTAAATATTATTCATCTATGTTTCGAATTAGCTCCCAATTGTTCATTTGGTAGTCATTAATAAGGATATGTTGGAAAATACTTTTTCTACTTTTCACGCATTGAATTTTCTCCTGCAGTAGCAATATCGTGAAAAGGTTTTAAGAAATATTATGAATTAATTTCTTGCCTTCTCGTGGCTGAACAAAATAATGAGCTCGTGGTGAAAAATCATGAAGCTAATAGGTTCTACTCTATTCCCTGAAGTGAACGAGACTACGTATCAACATCATAATCATACACACGGTCATGATCGTGGCCGTGGGCGCGGTCGTGATCGAGGTCGTTCAGGTCGTTTTGGTAATCGTGGTAGTTATTCGAAAAATTCCATATTGCCACTTGAAGTGGGAGAGAAATAAGAAGAAAATTGAAAAGGATAAAGGGGACTCAAATAAAAGTTCACTGGAAAGCTCATGTTATCGTTGTGGAGTGAAGGGTCATTAGTTGCGTACCTGTCTCACGCCGAAGCATTTTGTTGAGCTCTATAAGGAGTCACTAAAAAGGAATGAGAAAAAGGTGGAAATGAACTTCGTTACTAAGTGTGATCCTTTTGATACATAGTTTAATGATATCACTCATCTGGATGTTGCTGATTTTTTCATCCAGTTGGAAGAAAATATTAATTGTTTGATTGATAACAATAATGTTCAATGATGATAATATTATTTCATAAGATGAATGTTCACATTATCAAATAAATATTTACATACTGTTTATGCTATCAAATAAATGACTATGCAATAAAATAAAAGCCTTGGTTATGTGTTTTTTTTTATGTGCAATATGAGTTAAGACTTTATATTTTTACATCTCCTGTAATTTATTATTTATTTATTTAATCTTGCTTTGGTGCATGACACTCTCTCAATGAAGAATATGGAAATATCTCTGATTGGACCTTTTGTTGATGACAAAAATTTGTGCCTCGTAGATAGTGCAACAACGCACATTATACTTAAAGATTTGAAATATTTCTCCTACTTAAGGATGCAAATAACAAATGTTAGTACAATTTGTGGTAGTGCTAGTTTAATTGAAGGCTTTAAAAGAGCTCATATCACATTGCCTAGAAGAGCAAAATTTGTAATTAATGATGCTTATATTCTAAAAAGTCTCAACAAAATTTATTTAATTTTAAGGATATTCGCAAGAATGGATATGATATTGAGATAATAAACGAAGGCAATGTCGAATATTTGTATATTACGACTATTGTTTCAAGTAAGAAAAACGGACTAGAAAAATTGCCTACATTTTCTTCTAGTTTATACTACACCAATATTGCAACATTGAGACACATGCTATAGTAAAGCAGAAGTTAACTCACAATTAGTTTATAGTTTGGCATAATCAGTTAGGTCATCCCGGTTCAATTATGATATGAAGGATTATAGAGAATTCATGTGGAAATTCATTAAAAAATCATAAAATATTACAAGCAAATGAATTCTCATGTGTTGCTTGCTGTCAAGGCAAATTAATTATTAGACCTTCATCGACTAAGATTGGAAGTAAATCCCTCGGATTTTTGGAACACATACATGGTGATATTTGTGGACTTATATAGCCACCCAATGGACTGTTTAGATATTTTATGGTTTTAATTAATGCTTCAACTAGATGGTCACATGTATACTTATTATCAACTCGGAACTTGGCTTTTGTGAGATTGCTTGCTCAACTAATTTGATTACAAGCTCACTTTCCAAATAATTCAATTAAAACTATACGACTTGACAATGCTGGTGAGTTCACCTCTCAAGTATTCAATGATTATTGTACTGCTATTGGAATAAGCGTTGAACATCTTATAACACATGTTCATGCTTGGAATGGTCTTACAAAATCATTTATAAAACGAATTCAATTAATTGCTAGACCATTACTTATGAGGACAAAACTTCTTATATCCGCATGGAGATACGCTATCTTACATGCAACAATACTTATTCTCATGAGGCTAACAAGTTATCATGAATTCTCTCCATTACGATTGGCTTATGGTCTGGAACTAAACATTTCCCATCAAAGAATTTTTGGATGTGTAGTTTATGTTCCAATTACTCCACCACAACACACCAAGATGAGACCTCAAAGGAGGTTAGGAATATATATTAAGTATGAATCTCTATCTATAATTAAGTATCTTGAACCATATACATGAGATTTATTTACAGCACGTTTTGCCGATTGTTATTTTGATGAAACACTTTTCCCAATATTATGGGAAGAGACTAAGTAGCTGACAAAAGAAATTTGTTGGAATGAATTATCATTGTCCCACCATGACCCTTGCACGAAACAATGTGTATAAGAAGTTCAAAAGATAATTTATTTACAACAATTAGCAAATCAATTGCCGAATGCGTTTACTGACCCGAGAAGAGTGATAAAGGTGGCGTTTGTTTATTTGTTAGTTTGTTCTTTTTTGTTTTTTTTTGGTTTTTTTCTGAAAGCAAATTGCTTTCAAACTTTAGACTATTTTTTTTTCATTTTTACATAACTTATTTATGAGTTTTTGAAATTTTCTTCAATTGACTTTTTCTATTCAGAAAAAAGCCATATTTTAGAATATGTATAAAACATTTTAAAATCTTTTAAAATACACCCAAAATATTTCAAAATATTTAAAAAAATCAAAATATTTTAAATTTTATTTTTATTAATCTATTTTTTTAAATTATTAATTTTATATATTTTATTTTAGTTATATAAAATAAATAAATAAATAGAATAATTATTTTTTTATAAGAATGATAATAATAAATTATTTATCATAATAATTTTATTATTTTATTTTTTTGTAAATACGTTAATATGTTATACAAATTTATTTTATCATAATAATAAGGGTGATTTGATTAAAAGACATTTCGAAAACTAAATTTCGGAAATCTAATCCTTCATTACTTTTTTACCTCATTTTGACAAAAATATCCTTATTGTTTTCTTGTAAAAATAACATTTTCTTTTCAAAGATATATGTAAATACATGAAATGGAAAATGACATTTTTGTCCATTATGAGTCGTTCTTCAAGAAAAAACATGATACAAATATTGAGTTATTTGAGGTCATTTAACCAATATTTATATTCTTTGAAAAAAACAAAATATTTATAATAGTAAAGTTATATCATTGTTACACAAAGTACTGACCTAAATTATTTTTCATAATATATTTAAGATGTTATTTTAAGCATATAAAAAACAAACAACTTGATACTTAGTAGAAATACAAAAAAAAAAAAAAAACGATTTAATACTTAATATTATTAAGCCTTATTTAGCATTCAACTAAATAAAAGTTAAATTAAACATTAAGTAAAAAAACACGCCCCCTAAGTCATACATACCAGCCGCAAATACTCATGTTAGAATTGTTGTTCCTAAAGGGCAACCTATCACTGCTAATGAGATAAAGGGACAAATAAAGTGCGGTAGACCACTCGGTTCCAAAGATAAAAATTCTCATAAAGGAAAAAGAGCAAAGCATACAAATGACTGAGTTGAGGAAAATATTACTCAAGAAAATTTCTCTAGCGAGACTCTAGATGAGTCAAATTCCAAAGAGAATTAGGTACATGAAATTAAAGAAAATGAAGAGATTTCTATCAATTATGATGTGACTGGGGAATGATGGAACCAAAATGAGATAATCGTCGACGATATTTTTGCATATCATGTTGCGCGAAATGTTATAAATGAGAATGAGGATCTTGAACCAATGTCTAAGGAGGACTATAGACATCGAGAAGATTGACCAAAATGGAAAGAGGCTATAGATTATGAAATAGAATCGCAAGTGAAACAATAAAGTTTTTGGACTTGTTATCCAAACACCCGTTGGCATAAAACCTATAGGATATAAATGAGTTTTTCGTGCGAAAGCGAAACGAGACTAACAAAGTTGTTAGATATAAAGCACGATTGGTTGCCCAAGGGTTCTCACAAAGACTAGACATTGATTATGAAGAGACGCATTCTTCTGTGGTGGATGCAACAACTTTTCGATATTTAATTAGTCTTGCAGTTTGTGAAAAACTTGAAATGCGTCTCATGGAAGCAATCACAATCGACCTGTATGGTTCACTGGATAATGACATTTATATGAAAATTTTGAAAGGATTACAGTTGCTTGAAAGGTATAACTCTAATCCAAGAAAGCTTTATTTGATAAAACTACATAGGTCTCTCTCTATGGCTTAAAGCAAGTAGGACGTATGTGGTACAATCGCTTAATTGAATACTTGTTGAAACTAGGTTATAATAATGATCCTATTTGTCCATGCGTTTTTATAAAAAGATCTAAGCCACAATTTGTGATTATTGCAGTGTACATTGATGATTTAAACATCTTTGGAACTCCTAAAAAGCTTCAAAAGAAATTGCCTTAAATTGGGAAATGAAAGATCTTGGCAGAACAAAGTTGTGTCTTGACCTATAAATTGAACATCTTAGGAATGGAATTTTTATGCACTAATCTGCTTATATATCAATATACTTAAAAGATTTTATATGAATAAAGTATACCGATTGAGTACCCTGATGGTCGTGAGATCACTTGAAATTAATAAAGACCCTTTTCGACCTAAGGAAAATGACGAATAAATGCTTAGTCGTGAGATACCATATCTGAGCGTAATAAGTGCACTACTGTATCTTGCTAGTCACACTCGACTTGATATATCATTTGTGGTGAATTTATTTGCAAGATATAGGTCTTCACCTACAAGAAGACATTGGATAGGGGTTAAACATATATTTCAATATCTTAGAGGTATAATGGATATGGGTTTATATTATTCTCCTTTGTCTAAATCATAGTTGGTAGGTAATGCAGATGCAAGTTATTTGTCTGATCCTCATAATGGACGATCACAAATGGGTTATGTCTTTATATATGGTAGCACTGCTTTATCTTGGTGTTCTATAAAGCAAACAATTGCGGCTACATCATCTAATCATGCAGAAATTCTGGCAATTCACAAAGCAAGCCGAGAATGTGTTTGGCTTATATCAATAATGTAATACCTCAATATATGCCCTAACAGTTTTATATCATGTTTAGGGTGTAAAATAAGTTAAATCAAAATTTTCGGGAAATAAACGAGAAATGGAAAAAATTATTTCAAGAAAGGTAAATTTGTAATTTGTTAAAACGGGATACATAAGTCATAAGATACGTTGGCAAAGCTAAAGTGAAATATGCATAACTTGATTTGCAACTAAAGGGGACTTTGAGGACCTAAGTGCAAATAAAAGGAAAATTAAGTATAAAAAGGGAATAAGACCAAAAATATCTCATTTTTTGGTCTAAGGAAGAGAGCTCATATAGGTAGGAGAAGAAGAGGAGAAGAGAAGAAAGCCAAGAAAGGTATGGATTTTTGTACACTAGGAAGGATGCTATGATTTTTGTATGAACATTTCTCTACTAATCTGGGGTTCGATTCAATGGAATTTGGAATTTTGTGTGATTCAGTTTCTGTTTTGGGTTTGGGGGTTTTTTTGGATGTTTGGGCTTTCTGTTCTTGGTTTTGAAGTGATTTGAGCTAGCTGGCTGGTTAAAGAAATTAGAAAATTGAGTATTTTATCATGGGTTTTGATTTGCTGCTTAAATGCCACTGGATTGAGTTTCAAGTTATGAGTTCATTTTGTATGTTTGAAAAGTCAAATCTGCAATGCCATAATGTTGAGCCGTTTTTCTTTGGGGATAGTCACTGCAAATCCTCAATTATGGCTTATATTAAGGAAATATTGGGGTTTTAGGTGATGGCCAAAATTTCTCCAAAACCCATGTTTTGTGACAATCATAATTTCTTCGTCCGATCTCAAGCTCTGATGTTCTTAAACTCTATGGAAACTCAGCCTAATCCATCCATATATAACTTGATAAAATTGGAACCTGGTTAGGTCCAAATCATGAAAAATAGTAGCCGCTACTGGTTTCCAAGAATGCTTATGGGAAGCCTCTAACTTCGGAGGGTCATAATTTCTTCGTCCAAACTCCGTTTCGGGATGTTCTCGACTCTATGTAAAGCCCTGAGTTCATAATCCATCTACATATACTAATAAATTTAATCATATTAGGTCCAGAAATCATGAAAACAATAGGCCCTGCTGGTTCTGCTCGTAGGTCACTGCTCTGGAAGCCTCCCAACTTCGAACGTCATAATTTCCTTTGTCTCAACTCCGTTTCGATCTTCTAGACTCTACGAAAGCCCTCGAGTCTAGAATCCATCCATATATAGCTTGATGAAATTGGAATGATAGTAAATAGCTTATAAGCATACATGGTAACCATAGTTATTCATGCATATAATGAGATATGAAAAATTCATAGATACTAATAAATGATTGTAAATATCGCATATGATTACCGAATGAAAATAATTATTCGGGAATATGAGATATGTATTGAATATAAAATACACATGGATTGTTTGCTTAGAACCTAGTAGAGGAATAGATGGGCATGCCTATTAGGGAAAAACAAGTCTCGCAACATACCGATCGGGCCGTCTCAAGCTGGGGTCAGGTCATAATGCCTGGGGCCTCTTATAGATGGTCATTGTCTCGTACAATGATACGCTGTACTTATAGATAATCATTGTTCTGACAATGATAATAGCGCCTTCTGCCTTATAGACCATTGTTTCAGACAAGGAGGCTGAGCACCTTCAGCCCTTATAGTTTCTTTTATCTACTTCTAAGGTTTATGCATGCATGAAACATAAAACAAATGACTTGAATATGACATATGAAATGATATGATATGAGAAGCATAGTACCGCTATGCAATGACAAGTATACTATGATAAGAACAAGAAGCAAAGTGTAAAATGATATGAAATGTATATGAACGTTGATAAGAAATGAAACATGATATGAGAAGTAAATGTGAGATATGTATAAACATGTTTAAATGATATGATATGTTGGGAGTATATGCATAATGTATAGAAGTATGATGATCCTGTTAGCTGTCGCCCACGAAGTTTATTCCTATTAAGTATAAAGCTTAGCATGGGTTTTCATCCGTGTAGGTACTTCCGGCGCAGGCAAGAAGGCTTCGACACCTCATCGCCTCCAAGGTCAACACATAGTTAGATGCCCATCGTGGAAGACTTTTCGTTCATTTTATATATGTAATATTTTTTTGCTGCGTTTGTAAACAAACGAAGTTTTTGTAAATGTTGAACACTTCCATATGGAGCTTGTATATATTTTGTAATTGGCCGCTACGTAATATAGTACAAGTTAAATGTTTAACATTATATGAATGAACAAGCTTAAAGGTTATAAGTTTATAAAAAATGATGACACCGTCGACAATCGGTGCCGGTCAGGTGTCACAACAATCCAACACATCCAGAAGAAATGTGGGTCCTATCAAAGGGAAGTACCAACAATTTTATAAGAGGATAATACAACATGCATAACCCAATTGAAAGCCTAATATATCAAAGGTGATTAAACAAAACATATATCTCCAAAGTTTTTCTTTACTCATGATCTTTAGGATAGTGGTGCTATCGATGTTCAACAAGTTCGATATAGTAATAATCTCATGGATTTATTCACGAAGGCACTACCTACAAGGAAATTCAAGGAACTAGTATACAAAATTGGATTGCGACGACTTAAGGACCTCGATTAATGATCTTAAAGGATAGGGGATGTAGACAAAAGGGGGGAGTATACTTATAACATGATGTTAGTGTACTGTACTATTTTTCCTTTTGTCTAGGTTTTGTCCCATTGGGTTTTATTGACAAGATTTTTAACGAGGGAATCCTAACAAACTTAGAACAATCTACATCATCATATGAATATTGTACTTTTTTTCCTTCGGTAGGTTTTATCCCACTAGGTCTTACTAGCAAAGTTTTAATGAGGCATATTCTTGATGGAAGTCATTTAAGGGGGAGTGTCATAAATGAAGCTCTTAAATGTGGTGAATGACTAAATGAATGTCATAAACATTGTGGTGAATGATCACCACTTTAAGAGAATTGAAAGAACCTTTCAATGAGAGGTTCATGAATCCTCATTCATTCATTTTTAGGATGAGTAATGGGGGGTCACTTTGTAATAGGTGTATTTTACACCTAATCTATTGATGCTTTTACTTGTGCTTTCATTAATTTTTATGAAGATATGCCTCATTCTAATCCTAATATTGTTTATTTCAACAGGAAAAGCAAGTTTAAGGGAATAATGTAAAGTGGAGCCTCAAAGAGCCCAAAACTCGGAGGAAAATAGATAAGCTGCACAAAACACACTCTTGAATCCCTAGGCACTCCTCAAGAGCGCCTAGGTGTGCAAGCACCCCGACAACATTCAACGAAGCATCTTCCCTGGAACGCTTAGGCGCTCCACCTGAGTGCATTGACATTCACATGTGAGAGCCTCAGAATAACCCTTTGGAATGCCTAGGAGCTCCACTTGAGCGCCTTAGCGTTCGTCTTCCTAGTCGCAAGAGTGCCTAGACACTCCACCTGAGATCCTTGGCGCTCGCCAAGAAAAGACAGCCCAACATCATCTTCTCTGGAACACCTAGGCACTCCACAAGAGTGCTTAGGCGTTTAGCTCGCATATCCGCTTATCTAGACCCTTTTACCCTTAATGAATCTTATTTTTGGATATAAAAAAGGTAGAAAAAGACCTAAAGAAAGCATGGGGGGATAGAGAAGGAACGAGGGAGATCGTGGAGAAGCCCAAGGAGTCAGTCGCGAAGTCACCATTGAAGTTTTATCAAATTTTCTTCTTCTCCTTTTTCTTTTGCTATGGAGTTGTTCCAAACATTATTTTTTTTATTTCATTTAGCATGTTCTAGTTCGTTTTTCTAAGGCTACGATGTAGCCTCGATTGAAATTGATTATTGGACCCTGGATTAATATTTCTATATACATTTGTTTATTTTGTTGGTGATTCATATTGTTTTTCTTACATATAGCTTGTTGGCCACTCTCTATTTAATTGTAGCTTTCAAATCTAGGCTGAGAAGCCAGACTTTGAAAGGGACCTATGTGAATTATTATTTAATGCTTAGAGGTAGAGATATCGTAGGGTTGGCCATGACGATTAGGATGCTTGAACTTAATGATTCCTAAACTTAGCAGTTAATGCTGAGATAACCTTAACCTAAACTAAAGAGATGTATTGAAAACTCGAGAGAGATTAACTACAACTAAGGTGATATATATCCGCCAACAAGAAGTAAACAACCCCCTTTCATTTAAATCCAATTCCTTCAATTAATTGCAATCCTGGTAAAATCATGCCCTAGACCTAGCCATAATTGGTACTAGCTATCTTTGCATTTCAAAGTCGAGTCTTAGCATAATAATATTCTCAAGTCCATAGATTATTGAGTGAAGTCCTTGCAAGATTAGTTTTAATAAGTTATTTTTCAACTCTAAAATCAGAATAACAATCATCCAGATAAAGTCAATATTAAATTAGATTGGTAATTAGTAGACTTAGTCCTTGTGGATTTGACACTCGACATTCATCACTTTATTACTTGTTCACAACATGTGCACTTGCGTGTAAGAAATCACACAACACTTTGCAATCCCGAGAATCACGTTTGCCTCTCTCTCTCTCTTTCTCTTTATCAAACTCTTTTATCTCTTCCATCATATATAAATATGATACAAGGAAGTCATACAAATTACCTTCATTCTTGTTATGTCTCACAATTGCATATTTTATAACATATAGAACAAAGATAATACTAAATTTAGAAAATAAGAACAGTTTTCAGAAAACACCAAAATGGTGTTATCTTTGGTTTTAAAAACTGTTATCAAGAACAGTTTTTAAAAACATGAACCAAAGATGCCCTAAGGTGGTGTTTTATTATTATTATTTTTTTACTTCATGCTAAATAGAATTTTTGTTATGAATATGGATTAATAGGATTAAGTATTCAGTTATTTGTTTTCTCTAAAAATATCAATATCGTAATTTCGTCTAAATTTTGAGAAAATAAATTTTTAAATAAAAATTTAAAAATATGTATGTTTTTATTTAATTATCATGAAACAATCATAGGAGTTCCATTTGGATTATAAAGTATATGATTTTCTTATATTTGAATATCTAGTTTTTTCTTAATAAAAAAACATTAAAAAAAAGTAAAATATTTTAGCCTTTTATATCGAGTAAAATTAAAAAAAAAATCAATATTAAGTCATGAAAAAGTTAAAAAACAAGTTAAATGTTGAAAACAATTTTTTTTTCCAGCAAAAAGTAAAAAAACAAACACCACATGACCCTTCATCGAAATAATGACAAATGTCGAGCATTTATTTGATTCTCAAAAGTTGACATTATAGCACAACCCTTTTCCCCATGCATAGCCATTAGAGGTGGCAATTTGGGCGAACAGGCTAGGCCAAAATTAGCCTGGTTTTTTTTGGGCCTAACATATAACAGCACGGTTCGGCCCGCCCCTAAATTTGGGCAGGCCAAGCCAAATTGCCTTATAAAGGGAAAATTTTGGCAGGCGAACATGGCCAAATTTTGCCTGATTTTTTCAGGCAAATAAATTAACGGTTCAGGCTGACCCTAATTCCAGGTGGACCGGGCTAACCCAACGGGTTGAGCCAAAATTGCCACCTCTAATAGCCATCGCATAGGTTCGAGCATAGCCCAAGCACACTCTTGCCCTCCTACATAAGGCTTTAAAGAACAATTGAATTCACCCATATGTTATTGTTTAGACTTTAGCACTAGGGAAAATCCACAAACGCAGTTCAAAATTGGTTTCATATATATGCTGATAATTACACTTCTAACAAGGCTTTTTCTTTCTGGATGTGGAAATAAAAGTAAAGCTCTACTAACCTTTCCATAATCGATCAGGTAAGTTTTTACTTGGTTTGGCCTTGAAACTCACCAAACTCAAAATTTTCACGATCAAAGGTTAAAAGTTAGGGGCTGGTTTGGTTCATATTTTTAAAAATCATTTTATATTCTCAAAAACAGGAAGAATAAGAAATACAAGAAGAACAAGTCTGGTTCCTGTTTTTTTTTTTTTTTTTTTTTGTGTTATGAAAAAACATAGAAAACACTAAATTCAGAGGACAAAAACAATTTTTCAGAAAAC
This sequence comes from Tetrastigma voinierianum, assembly GCA_016808115.1. Taxonomy (NCBI): domain Eukaryota; kingdom Viridiplantae; phylum Streptophyta; class Magnoliopsida; order Vitales; family Vitaceae; genus Tetrastigma; species Tetrastigma voinierianum. The sequence continues at coordinate 1,837,657 of JAEQBH010000874.1, read as the reverse complement.
ACAAAAATAATATTTTTTATGTTTTCAAAAACTGTTCTTAAGAATAGTTTTAAAAAACAAGAACCAAACATGCATATTTTTTTTAACATTTATTTGTGTTATGAAATACATGAATGAATATTCATTACATTCAACGTAACCTATATACATCAATGTATATTCAATGTGTACCTTATTATGGCATTTGTAAACTTCCATTCACAGAATCACATACATTGCAAACTATATACATCACTGTATATTCAATAAAAATTTATTATGGCACATTATTCTGAACCTACATTCTAATGTGAGGGAATGCTCCATCTCCCGATTCAATGTATATAAGATAATGAAAGTGAAAATAAAATTGCTCCTCTGACTTTCTCTACCATCTTTTCTTGCTGCCATTCACTTTCTCTTCTTAATCTCTCTCTATTCTCTCTCTATTATATTCTTGCAACGCAATATTTACGCTATCGCACGAAGATCTACCACCCTGAGTAAATATTTTGTGCGCGTGAGTATTTTTTTATTAATCAACTTTATACTTCATCTTCTTCTATCAATTCTTCTTTTTTCTCTCTTTTCTTGGCTCGAAGTCAAATTTCCAACCTAAAAGTATCATTCCTCGTCTCCTCGAAGTGGCTATGTGGATATTTGAAAATCCTCTAATTAATTTAAGGATTCATATTTGTTTTGCAAGAATTATGGAAAATATTAAAGCCCAAATTCCACATTAATCCTCAAGTGAGTGGAATAATTATCTATCCCCGTGCTCGACATGGAAAATGCACCTAAGTATAAAAGATCTGCTAACGCAATTAAGGTAAGCACTAACCTCAACGCAGTTACAAAAAGAAATGCACCGATTTTTATTCGTTGTCATTTGCAATGGTAACCCGCTGCACTAATATTTATCCGTTCGAGACCTCAAACCTTGTGGAAGAGGCTGAAGGATAGGTATGACTACAATAAGATCAAGTATCCTTCCTCAAGCACACATGATCAGTAAAATCTCATCACAAGATTTTAAATCGTTGTCCGAATTATGTTCCGCTATTTGATATTGTTTCTATTGAAAGTTATGGTATCAAGCTCACTAATGCGTAATCGTTAGAGAAAACTTTCTCCACTTCCATGCTTCGAATATTGTATTGCAAATCACAATACCAACGCCACTTCTGCCACATACTGATGACTTATGTGTTCCTCATTTCAGCAAATCAATGAATTGTCAAGCCAAAATCATGATCTTGTGACTGCTTAAAAGCATCACTCAAGCACATGCAAACTTGGTGAAAATTATTGGCCATTTTAAAGGCTACAAGCGCAGTAAGAATATAATCCTGGCGGTGGGTGGCAGAAAATTTAACTCTAGGAAATCTAACTTCGCCCGAATCAACACAAAGAAAAGGAACAAAGAAGGTGACTAATGATATTTGCTATCATTTGTGGTGCATGATCAAGATCAATACGTGATTTTCGTGACGCCACAACGCTTTTGTCGATTCATACGCAGCATCTTTGGTGGAATACGTGGCAAACGTGGTGAATCTCACGCCATCGAATTAACTCGCCGCCATAACCACCGTTGAAGCCAACAATATCTCTCGTTGTGGACTCCTCTTGCTCCTAAAGTAGTAAATGCATCCTCGGGATGTCTGATTTCTTTGAGGACCTTGATTACTTCTGATAGCCATCGACCGTGGATGATCTTGATTTCGAATTCTCACATTCTAATAATTTCTTTTCTAGTTGCTTTTTTTTTAAAATGTAATACCTTTATTATGTTCCTAAATATGGTTATGCAATGAAATGCTTATGAACTTGATATAATATTTATTATTTTGAAATTTTATTCGAATTCCCATAACTAATATTATGAAAATTTTATGATACTCGACACCTGAAGTTGTCAACATAAATGCAAATGGAAAACACCGAGAAAAATGAAGATGTCTGCTTGCTTGATAGTGCATCAACACATACCATATTTCTCGTGAGTAGACACTTTTTCCTCGAAAGTATGACATTACGTAAGACACATGTCCATATTAACATCTCGTCCTATTCGATTATTGATGGTTTCGAATGCCACACCATTGTTTTTACAAAGGTACCATCCTCGCATATTGAGAATGCATTTCTGGGCAAAGATCAAAAAGGAATCTACTTAGCTTCAAAGATGTACGGTGAACGGGTACCATGTCGAGACTATTTATGAGCAAAATAAAGAATAAATATATCGCATTACCTTCTATAAGACGGGCTCAAGATCATCCATGAGAAGCTAGAAGCTTCTTCTATGGGTTTGCATTGTGTCATGATTAAGGCCGCTGAAACCTAATTCCACCATATCTCTGAGATCAGTAACTCCATCGCTTGGATTATGGCATGATCGCCTTAATACCCCTTGCTACAATGATGCGTAGAATAATCCGTAATACAAAAAGGGCACCCTTTAAACGATACAAAGGTATTGTCATTCAAAGATTATAATTGGTAAGCTTCGTTTCACAAGTGAAAACCTGGCTATCAAACCTTCTATAATAAGTTGATCTTGAATCCCCTTTATCTTCGCAAAGAATCTGTGGTGATATTTTTGTGGGACCAATACAACCACCAAGTGGACCATCGCTGGAGCTATTTACGGTACTAGTGGACATCCCGATAGTCCCATGTTTGTCTATTATCTACGCAAGAATGTCACCTTTGCACGCTTATCATACAGATTATAAAGCTTCGTGCACAATCCCTAGTTATCCAATTAAAGGTATAAGGATGGATAATGTCGGTGAATTTACATCAAAGAGTTTCTATATACACAGGCTCACTTGGAATCGAGGTTGAAAGAATCTTGCCGATGTCTATACTCAAAATGGATTGGCGTAATCTCGACAAACATATACAAATCATCGCTCAAGACTATATTATCGAGAACGACCTCAACGATACAACATGGGGTCATGCTGCATATACGCCAAGCCTCTAATAAGATTGCGTTTCATCAAGTAATCTCTTACACTTCCTTCAAATGGTTCTCGGGTTATGGTCTGGAGCATTTCACATTTACGCGACCTTCGGCCAGGCAACACAAAGCTCATCGTACCACCAAAAAAGAATGAAATGGGTCCCCAACCGTCAGGGCATTTATGTTTCGGGTTTAATTCACCGTCCATCATTAGGTTCTTCGGAACCGATCACGTGATCTTTTTATCGCCAAGATTCGTGACGTCATTTCAATTTATATTCATGTTTCCATCGATCGGGGGACACCTAAAATTAAAATGTATTGCTAAGCAAAACCGCTTAAGGTTTTCTCCTGAACAGAGAAAATTTATCTCAATTCGAACGCAAAGAACTCCCAGTGCGAAATCCAGAGGTGCAACAAGATAATCCATTTACGTGCTATAGCCAATAAACTTCCCGAGCAGACGACGATGCTACTTAAGGTAACGAACCCCCATATTCCAATCGTGAATGCTCCAATCAGGATGGTCGTTCTCGAAGGACAAGCTAAAAATGGATGAAAAATCTCCACAAATAAGCGTGGTGACCAATAATAGAATCAAAAGACACCGCTCCTCAAAAACGAAGGAAAGAATCAAGAATCCACCTTAAGAGTCTCTACACAGGTTTACTTAAAGAGCTTAATGCCCTCAAGAGGCACAAACCCATGAAAAGATCACCAACCCTGTGAATATCGAGAATTCCATTACATATCAGAATGAGATTCGATCTAAATAAAATCATCATCGGCGATATTTTCGCATTCTCGCTGCTCATAAAATTATGGATGATGATCAGGAGTCGCAATCTATTATCAATGCCGCCAAAGACAAGATTGGCCTTCAAGCGGAGGAAGCAATTAATGAGAAAACGAAATGAAAACGAGGTTGTCGTATAAAGTCTTAATTCGCCGCTTCAAGGATTCTCCCGTAGACTCGATTGATTATGATGAGACATATTCACCCGTGATGGATATGATTACATTTCGCTTCACAACCGTAATCTTTGAAAAATCGAAATGCGTCTTATACATTGTGACTATTATTATCTATTACTATTAGATTTCGCATATTTATATGAAAATTCCCGAGGGATTCAAAGAGCAAATATCCCGCCGCACGTGGTATCGACGTTTCTAAGTGAGTACCTAATTAAGGAAAGGCACAAGAATGATCCTATCTCGTCCATGCGTGTTTATTAAGAAATCGAAACCGGATTTGCTATCAGAGCGCTATGCCTATTATGATATAAATTTAATTGAACCCGTAAGAGTTAGCTAAACTCGCCGAAGCTCTTTTGAAAAGGAATTTTAAAGTTAAAGATTCGGGGTAAAACCAAACTTGTCTGCTCAGCACTGAATATAAAACAAATGGAATAATCGTCCATCAATCATCATACATTGAAAGATTACTTCTAAACGCTCAATACTTAATAAGGCTCACCCATTGAGCAATTTCTATGGTTGAAAGTCTCTAGATCCTCAAAAGGATCGCTACCCCAGAATCATAGCAAAGAGATACTCTGGCTCGGCTACCATATTCTAATGCAATCAGCCGATGTACTCGCACAATGTACGAGACCAGACATCGCTTTTGCAGTAAATTTATTGGCACGTTTTAGTTCCGAGAGCCAACCGAGACACCTAATGGAATTAAACATATTTTTCTGTTATTCCGAGGTAGGAACCAGTAGATTGGGATTATTATTCCAAGGAATCTACTACCTCTGTTTATTGATATTCTGATGTCGGATATAGATCCGATCCACATAAAGCTCGCTCTCAACCAAGTTATTTATTTTGTTATAATGCACCGCCATTTCAAGGCTTCACTAAGCAATTAAGGTAGCTACATCTTCTAACCACTCGAGATCATTGCTTTATATGAAGCCAAGAGATGCAGTTTGGTTAAGATCCATTATAACACATATTCACAATTTGTCGCTTAACACCGTTACAAATTCTCCCACTATAATTTATGAAGATAATGCCGCCAGGTTGCACAAGTTGTGGAGGATATATCAAAGGTGATAGACCAAGCAATATCTCGCCGAAATTTTCTATACCATGGAATCTCTAAGCAAAGTCGACAAATTGATGTTAAGCGTATTCAATCCATAACAATCAAAAGATCTTTACCAACCTGCCAACGTCAACTTTCGAGAAATTAGTATACTGCAGATTGGGTATGCGGGCAGTTCATAAGATGTGAAGACAGAACTAGTCCCAAGAGTGGCTATATAGCTCACCGAGGGAGAGATATCAGACTCCAGGTGATTGCACTCTTTTTCCTTTTGTCCTGCCATTCCATCGGGTTTTTCCTGCTTAAGGCTTTAATGAGGCAATTAATGCATCCATAAAAGTAGAGTATCATAAATATTTATGCACTGCACTCTTTTTTCCCTCAACCGTTTGGCCTAATCTTTTCCGGCTTGGCTTTAATGATGCATCCTTTCCACGCACATTCACGAATACAATGAATATTCAAGGGGAAGTACATGAAATACATGAATGAATATCCATTATATTCTGAACGAACCTATAGCATCAATAACGATATATTCAATGTACCTATTATGACACACATTCGTAACCACACATTCGTAATCCAATACATTCATAACCTATACATCAACGTATATTCAACGCACTCATTACAGACATCTCGTAACCTACATTCCCACGCATTTAACGCCCATCTCCTTATTCCAGATAGATAGTTATAATGAAAGCTCGAAAAATTAAAATCGGTTTCTTCAATCCTTCACTATTCGTACATTCACTTTCTCTTCTTAAACTTCTCTATTCTATTATATTCCTTGCAACTAATATTTACAATGAATTTGCTTGTTTTTTGATAGGTAAACGTTTTTTTATCCATATCCAAACTGAGCTCTTAGAATCCATAACCCCATCCATTCTATTACCGCTTGAACTAGACCTCAAGGCCTAGATTTGTTTAACATTTATGAAACTATTTTTCACACGTAATCTTCATTCCTCCAAAGGAGGTTTATACTATCACCAGGTAGTCAATGTTGCTTCCAACCATGAGCTCATTTGACGTCTCGTTTCTATGTGGAAGCTGTTTGCTTCCTTGGATAAGGAAGCCTTGATCAATGCATTCAATTAAAACAAGTGAAGTTCTTTTCAACCTGTATGATACCTGGCCCCAAGTATGCATAAGGTTTTACATGTTTTTGTCCAAACCAAACCTTGTATGGCTTTCTAGAACTGGCTAAAAAGCATCAGGATACATGAACTGAACCCTATTACATTAAGGCTCGGTTTGGAACCTGAAAGTAACATAGGCCAAAATAAAATAAAATAAAAGAGCAATTATGAGAAAATGTGAAAACAGGCTTAAACTTTATAAATTAATTTTATACGTTTATTTAAACTCATTCTATTTGTTTGTTCTCGTTATATAGAATGATCTAATAATTTAAAATATAAAAATTTTGATAATTTTTGAGCCTGATTTTATATTTGTACGGTGAAACTTAGTAAATAAGAAAAATTCTTCCTTAATATTTTTTTCTTTCCCTTGGGTGACTCGTTCCAATGGAGCCTAAAGGTTGTTAGTATGTAATATAAAACAGGGATTAAGTAATAAATCATACACAGAAGAGTCTGAAAGTGAGGTAGTACCTTTATTCATTTTCATTGTGATGGAGAAGTGTATGCCCACACTGAAATAAATGAATAAAAATTCTACAATTTCTCGACAGGAAAACCGATAACAGGTTTTGTCTCTGATGCCAAAGAGCGCAGCTCGTTAATTTCATCATCAGTGAGTCTCCACCCAAGTGCACCTGCAAACTCCTTAGCCTGCTCTTCATTTTTGGCGCCTGGAATGGGCACAACATTCTCCTGGCATATTAACCAGTTAAGGACTACCTGCAGAAGGAAACCTCGTCTTAGTGAATCTTGCATTAAGGATTAACCGTGGTGGAATTTGGAAACCTTAAAATCATTTTTAGACTCTTGTTGTAGTTACAAGGAGATTTGTGAAGGACAAACTAAATAACAAGGAAACTAACACATGCAACGGTACTCAATGAAGATACACAGGAACTCAGACAAGCGTCTGATACCCATGTGCTGATGGGCAGTTTGCCCAACATATGTAGCTAAATCTGCTAAACATGATAGTTTCTTCTATGTTGCAATTAGTTGTATTTAAGCTCTATCACATGGGTTTATGTCATAGTATGAGAAGTATCCATTTCAGATACGATAAAACAAGGATTTAGGTGTGGGTTGTGAGTGCCTACTAATCAGATACATTCCAAACAGGTGTGTGCAATAGAAGGAACAAGAAGTGCCTTCTCCATTGAAATTCAAACTCCTGGATTTGAATAATCTATTCACAGCCTAAGATATTGAACGAGAAAAGAAAATTTTGGTTCTTAAGTTGTGTTTCAGTATCCAATGTTTTGGAGATTGACAGACCCCAACAGCTGCGACTTGTACCCCCAACCCGTGTAACATGGCTTTCATTGGGCTTGAAACAGCATAATCTAGCCACTAAACTAACTATATAAAATGATACATGCGAAGGTTGAACAAGAAAGAACCTGTGTGGGAGTTTTATCATAGTTCTGCCCTGTCTCCATGATTCTGTTTAGTAGAGGTTGGAGCTGCACACCATGAAAATGATTCAACAATGATGAGAGAGACTTAAAAGGTACTACAATGCACTTTCATCATAATTTTTGAGTCTTACCTTTGTTAGGAACTCAGGGGTATAAATCCGACCTCGAGGCCCAGTGGGAGGATTGTCTGGTGTGTATTTCCCAGTGAGAGCGCCTGCATAAGTAGTAAAGCTCATTTTATTTTGGCATACTCATGCAAATGTACTGTTCTTCCAAAGCCAGACTTTGTCAAATTCTTGAACTGCTTGAAAGGCCACATTATCACGGGCACAACTTTCCAAGATCCAGGATGGAATGTAAAGAGACTTATTTCAAAGTATTAATTCAGTATAATCACATAATATTGGTGTTCTCCCAATGTTCATTTGGTTACAACATGCTAATTTGTTCCTTTGTTATACGCTCTTGCAAGAATGGGGAAAAATTCTGTACATATGGGGGTCTTGTCACAACCCATTCATAACATGGTTGAATGACTACCATAAGAAAAAAATTATTAGCATTGGCCATCACATCAAGGGTCTGAAAGAGAAACGTGGAGGTATCAACAAAAAATTGATTCAATTCAGAACTGGAGAAATGTTGATCTAATACTGATTTCAATTAGAAAAATGGTAGAAACTAGCAGCAAAAAAATGAAACTAGGATAAAGATTTCAAGTAATCCAAAAACAGACATTTCTTGGAGTATTAGACATCAAAGTAATAATAAATCAATGTCATCTAAGGATTACAATTTACAACATAATTATAAAAATATAATAGGAGTATTAAGCTCAGGACATTTGATATAGTCAAGTATAAATTCAACTTTGTAAAATGTCATCCTGATCATAGTACCAGAAAATAGGTGGTGAGCTTTTTTTCTTTTTTGGCTTTATAACAGGTTAAGACTAAAATTGTTTCAAACCTAATCCCAGCTTTTCACGGCCTGGAAATATTTTAAGTGAATAAGACAAGACGGTAGACCTGTTGTAACAATCAAAGTGATAACCCCTGACACTAAGAAAATGAGATACAAATAAGCAAAGTCAGAATAAATAAATGAGAATTTGTTGGGAAGAAGCCAGGGGCATGAGTTCATATAAATTTGAATATTTGCTGATGAGTCTGATTTAGGTCAGACTGAATGACAGTGCAGTCATATTTTACACTAGACTAATAATTTGGAAGTGACAATCCCACTTCTCTTTTGTGACATTCTTTCTTTAGAATTTTGAAATAGTTCTATCTGAATAAGCGATGGAAATGTGTTTCCAAGAAGAGCCTGGACCTCAAGGCCAACAACATGAAGAACTGAAGAATACTTATATCTAATGAAAAGTTCCCAAGAATGGGGATTTCTTTGGGTTCACTAAATAAGTGTGATAGGTTCATGGTTTCATAGATCATGTATGATTTGGGGTTTATAGAAAATTTAGATTTTCACCTTGACGTGAGTGAATATGATAAAGTAACTAAGTTCATCCTGGTAGCCTTCACCTGTTCTCTCTAGAGCTATAATGTATAAGGCTGTAGTTGGACTTTGGTTTGAAATCAGTGGGATCATATAACAGCGAAACTCATAGGCCTCATGGAGAAAACTGCTGAAGATAAAGTGTCATTATGTTGATTAATAAGTCAATTGTATGTAAAACCAGAAAAGGTCTGAGCATAGATATTGATCACTTGAGAAAAATGTAAGGTGAGCCGTCATATTTCTGAGTTATCAATAGTCATGTGATTTTTGTTAATAAAGTCTGTTTTGTTTCGTCACAAGAGCATGTGTCTTTAGTAGCTAAAATAGAGTACCCACCCTTACTATGATTTAGGACCCCAACAACTCGTATCTCCCTACTTGTCTCAAGATAATCAACTACTTAATTATTTCTGAAACAAACCAAAGCTTCAACTTCTAAAATCTAGATCAATATATGATTTCAATTATCAATAGAGTATTGATTGACATGTTGTTTCAAGCAGACAACCTTCATTTCCCCATGTCCCTGACTGGTGGCGTAGACACTGAATTTATGTGTTGCTGACAGAAACCAACAATTGGAAGTAGTGGTGGCAAAAGATATAAAAGCACAGACCAATGAGCGATAAGTCCCATGTGGTCAAAGGCAACATAGAGATTCCCCTTAAGAGGGCAGTAGTCCACCCTCTGACGTCTCTCTCCATGATAAAACTACAAACTTGGTTTTGCAACAACGACCTCCCACTGGTCCCACTGCTCAACAACAGTAAGACCTTTAACTCCCATGTATGTAATTTTGATAATAGAACCATGAGATTTATGGCTCAAGTATTATAGAAACTCTGGTTCTGTTTTTTGTAGAGACATGAAGTATGGTCCATGAAATCAAGTTTCCTAGATTTTAACTCTAGTGAGGTTTCTTTCAATTTCATGACATAAAGGAGGCTGAAGTGAACATGAAGCAATAAATTTGAGAATGGTTTCCATGGCATCACAACAGAGTAAAAAGAATGGACTTAAATGAGCCTCTTACCGTTTGACCATAAACGACAGCAGTATCAAATTTCAGTTATCAAGACCAACATTAAAACACCTTAACTAACAACTGTCTGTGTATAGAAGAATAAGATTCAGACAGTAATTTGTCAAAAATTTTGAAAAAACAACCAGGTAATGTAAGACAATACAGGTATCAAATCAAATACACAAAAGAAAAAATAATTTTATTGTATCAAAGATTTCCACATAAAGATCATGGTCATAAGATACTTGATAAAAATAAATCAATTAAAAGCTGAAAAGAAATGAAAAATGAGGTCATTATACTGTTTCAGAATTTTTAAAAATGAGATGAATTTTCCAGGACATTCGGAAAAAATAAAAGCAATAAACGTTATTTATTCATTACCATTATAAACATAGAGGGTCCTTTTTGTTTGAAGTACATAACCTAACAATAACTATTCCATTTCATCCACTCATCCAACTTGTTTTCAACTGCCAAATAATTTTCCATTCCATAATTAACTGTTAATCAAGAATCCAATAATGAAACAAAGAGCAACCAGCATTCTAACAGACTACTTTACCACTAATCCCTTTCTTTGTTTCTTTTTGTAAGTGTCAAAGATATAAAGAATAGTTTTAAGTTATATCAAGAAAACCTCAACAGATTTCCCTTTCCAATTAGTGAAACTTAATATAATCAATCCGTTTACTCAAATGGGACTATTGACTGGCGCTCTTCGTAAAAGATGCTTTCCTAGGCATGTTTGTAAATAATAGACTTTAACAATGTTTTAAAAACCTTATAAGTGTAATATTGAATTATCTTATAAAACATAGGGTTCAATTCATTTACTGACTTAAACACCCAATATAGAGTTCAATTCTAACATGACTTAAACACACCAGTAAACAGACAGAAATATAAATCATAATTAGTTCAAAAGTACAATAATTTATAATCACTAAACAGCAGAAAACACTTTTCTGGCTCTCCCTGGCTCCAAGTTAAATTCATAACAGTGTACAAAACAAAACTTTAGGAAGATCTGTGTGGCAAAAACAAAGGGGACGAGAGAAAGACATACATATACAAGGCAACAAATCTGAATTTCAGGAACCTCTGTAAGGAAGAAAAAAAAAAACCCTTAACCCATTCCACAAAATTGATTGCAGTGGCATTCATTTGAAGGGCAAAATTGCTTAGAACTTCAAAAGGGTATGATATGATTTACTCCTTAAAAGAGAATAAGAATTAGAATACTCCTGTTAACCATGAAAATCGAGCACGATTTTCTAAAGGGTATGTCTCTTTCTCTGAAACCGAATGAGAATTAGAATGCTCCCAACTGCCAAGAAAAAATTGAGCGCAAATTCCCAAAATTTTCAATTCTCTGTCCTTTTAACAGAGTGGGGTTTATGCAACTCACCATCCCATTCGAAGTTATTCCAATACGATGTATCACCCCATGACCAGGCTCCAATTCCAATCTTTGTCACCTTCAAATCAGAACCCCCCAACTTCACCTTCTCTTCCTCAGTCTTTAAAGTAGCAAAGCCCTCAGAAGCAACAGCTCTGATCTTCTCCACCCTTTTCTGGCTGAACCCACAGAAACATGCACTGCTCACATAGAGCGCCATCAATGGAACCAGCAATTTTCCAGGAACCTTGGGGTTTCTCAACCAAGAAGAGAAATGGATCGCTTTCCTGCTGAAACGCGAAAAAAAAATCCTATGAATTTTGTGGCAGAATCAGTGAACACGAATTAAAAAATTAGGCAGTGCGTCTGCTACTATGGTCTATGGGTAGTGACTTGCCCGAGTTTCAGAGAAAAGGTACAGCCCAGATGTTCAATTAAACGTGTGAATCTCTGGTCTCGCCGTTGAAAGATTTTGGTGGGAATATCCGAATATGCAATTCAGAGACATGGTCTTTAGATTGTCCACGTTCGGCTCCTTGATTCCGGTTCTCCATCTCTTATTTAATTTTAATTTTGATTCTGTTTAGGACTTACAGTCACATATATCATTTAATATTATGGTATATAAAGTTCTGACAATCCCAAATCCCATATTTGACAAAAGTTTCCATATTAACTTGTTAAGTTTCAACAGTTGTGGGGAAGAGAGTCCATAATTGGTTACAACGTGTACATTAAAATGATTTATCATTAAAGTGATTTAACATTAAAACTATCTTTGATAAAAGTGTTTTTTTAATGAAAGTTTTTTTACTCAATCCTCTTACGAATCTATAATGAAATGGCTCTTTAATATTACTCAAGCCATTACTGCTAAAGTTAAATGAAAGGAGTGAAAAGAATATGCTGACAAATGAAAGGCGTTATTAGATTCAGATATAACAAAGATTGATCAAATTAATTTTATTTTATCTCTTATTTGCATAAGATTACTATCCCTAGTTTCATTGAAGTATTCTCATTGATCGTCTTGTTTATTTCATTGTTTACCTTCTATTGAAAATCATAGAACTTAACAATTAATAGTATCATAGCCATAGGTTTTAATAAACTAAAGGAAGTAATAAAATAATAATAATGAAAAATCTCTTGTTTAGGGAAATAAGAATAATAAAATTTAAATAAATCATAAAATAATATTATTTTATTTTAAGAAAAATCTAAGAATAAATTATCAAAGAATCTTAAAAGATAATATTGAAATTTATGATTGTAATACCCGATGCTGCATTTCTTTGGCTAAGAATGAATAATGTGTTCTTATATGAGTTATAATATAAATATAATAGATTTAACTGAAATAAATATGATAGAAGAATTTAAAATTAAAATAATAAAATTAATAATAAATCTAACAAAAAATCATGATTAGTATTATATAGAAGAATTTGAATATTGCAATTGTGAGGAAACTTATAAAACAATAAGATTATTAAATAATATAAGAACATTTTTAGAATCTTTATGATAAGATTATCTAAGAAAAGAAGTTAAGGTAATAATAAAAGATAATATTATAAGTGTAAGTATAAATCATGAGTCATAAGAAATTAATTTTAGAAAGAAAGTGATGTTGAATAATAAATTCATGAATAGTAATCATAATAGTTGTTGGAATTAATATTAGAAAATCCTTGATAAATACTATTCATATTAAATAATAAAGTAATAAAAGTTTTGTAAGTAAATGAAACAATAGAAGTCTCCATAGCAATAAATATATATTGATGGAGAAAGATCATAAATGTTTGAGTCTTTGACAAAAGTCTTTACCGTATCATAACAATAAATTCTTGGCATAAATATTTGTTAAAACTTTGGAATTATGAAAATTATAGAAGAACATGATGATTATAATATGGATGATATTATAATAATAGAATCCCTAACTTATTACAAACTGGAATTTTTAACAAATGATTGGATATAAAGAACCTTATATATCACTAAGCCTCAAATATCATTACAATAATCAATAACAATTATATAAGTAAACATCTCTCAATAAATGAAAGAAAAAATATTAGAAAAGGATAAGATAGAAAATTTAAGAACAAAAACATACTTAATGGTAATAACCTTAGATTTAAATCTAAAAGAAAATAATGATAATGAAGCTTATAATCAAGAAGAAGATTTTAATGAAATATTTTATTGTAATTTAAATAAAATAGAAAATCTAACCTATAAAGACAATAGGGAAAATCTATATTATAATGAAAATTTTGAAAACTTAGATAAATAGTAAAATAATAGTAAGAGATCTATTGATGAAAACTATAGACAAATACATGGGAAGAAAATCATAAATAAATCAAGATTTAAATAACATAAAAATGCAAAATATAAAGGAAACTATGTACCTAATGATAATGGAATGTTTTGAAATTTGCTTACTTTTATCTAAAAATGCCAGTCTAGAAAAATATATAGAATTTACAGACATAATAATTCCCAATATAATAGAAAATTATAATGAATATTTACCAATAAAAACACATATAGATCCAAGCAAAATACGAAAAATTATTGAAAAAATAAAGAATAAGAATGAAGGACAAACATTTGAAAATAATTAAAATTCTGATAAAAATAGAAATAGGAAATTTGCCTCTGAAAGATAAGAGAAAAATAAAAGAATATGGACTCAACAAAGAATGAAAAAAAATTGTAATAGAAAGAGTCAAACCAATAAAGAGAACATATACCGGATCCCCTTAGGGAAAAATTCAAATTTTGGTAGAAGAAGACAAAATACATATTGTAATTAAAAAAGATAGAAATCTTATTAGATGAAGCTTTAAAGGCAATAAAAAGAGTAGAAAACAGACTATAAAAATTAGAAAATATAATGGTAAATATAGAAATACAACAAAATACTCTTATAAGTGTGAGTACCATGGTCTCTTGAGTTAGACCCACAACTCGATTGGCTTAGGGCTCGCTTGGCCCACATCATGAAACGGCCCAGGTCCACTTACCATATTAAAACCAGGCATGAACTAGCTAGACGGGAAAGCCTTAAAGCTCACATGAGAAAGCCAGAGTGTCCTATTAGAGACTCATTTCATGGCGGCCCACTGTGGCCTTAAGTCCCCACCGCCACCCTACCGTGTAAGGGAAGTCATGCATGACAAAGATACGAAAAACGAAAAATACGCAGTTATATTTATCTCCATCAGATTCCCAGCTTCCAAATCCCTTAGTTTTTTGGAATATTTTCCATTCCATGCGAAGAACATATTTTATCTCTAAAATTGAGAGATTTTATCATTAATATTAAGGGAAGATTGGCGAACCACGCCATGTAAATAAGAGAGATCTCCCACGCAGGTACGGATTCAACATTCGCCTAAAAGTCTCCTCGCTTTTTTTCTTTCTCCTCCTCCATTTTCGATGGCTTAATCAAGAGGTGGCGGCATTAATACCACCGTTTCCGATCATCATCTTTTGCGGTGTTCACATTACGTTATTAACGCTCAAAGGTTCCAATGATCAAAGTAACAACAATAAGTATAGGAAAAGATCCAAAATATATTAAAGGAACTATTGGGAAAATAGTATAACAAATAATATGTAGAAAATATCCTGAAAGAACAATAAAAAAGGAAGATATAGCAAAAGGAAATCTAGATGAAAAGTTATTAGAATGATACTTAGAGTTAGAAAGAAAAAGAAAAATAAAAGAAGGAAAACAAGTAATAAAAAAAGATACTGTAGAAGAATGAGTCAAATAAGTAAAAAACAAATGTAAGATATAATTTGACAAATTACGTAGAACTAATTTAAACGAAACAAAAGATGTGAATCCTATAGGACACATAGACATTCCAAGAAGATGTTAATATCAAGAAACATTTGGAAAACAATATAAAATACCTATATATGAACCAAAAGAAACAAAAATTGAACAATTAGGGAACACAGGAGTATACCTAAACATAAACTGTCAAAAGGATATTAAAACAATATTAAAGAAATGGTCATATTTATACTTTATGACACAAGGAACAAATTAGGATAATAATATTAAAACCCAAATAATGATAGAAACATTAACAAAGACGCGCTGTAAAATTATAGAATGTTTATTAGCTCCCGGTTTTAATATAATACAGGGTCGAACAAGATCAGAAGCCTCGAAAGCAGCATAGTCATGAGTAGATACTTTATTAGATATATATAGTAAATAAATTTCTAGAGTAATACCTACTTACTGCACAATATGTGAGCAAAAAAATGAAAGATATAAGAGAAACTATAAATAAATTAACACAATTACAAATTGTATGATGAAGGATATATATGAATATACATGTGAATTTAGTAAATGGTATTATGATGCCTTTGATAGCAATATGAACACATGATTGGTCTTAGCAAATACATATTACTTATGAAATTACCAGAAAATTGAGTATCTATTTCCAAGAAGAATATGAAAAATAAAAAAGAATATGCTGATACTTCTAAGAGCTTAGAATATAATTTTAAAGAAAAAGATTAAGATTATGCACCCGGAGGAATATTATAAAAGGTGCAAGAAATAGAGAAGATATTTTGTGATAAAATAGATAACATCCTAGGAAAATGAGGGTGTAAGGAGTGTAAGAAAAGAAAATTTAGAAAACAAATAGGAAAGCCAAGAAGAAGATTTTTATATCGCTCTCTAAGGAACTGTTATCATTTTTACTATAAACACTACTCATTTCACTGCGAAAACTTAATATACTTTCTAAATCATCTTTCTTATTTTCTATAAATGTCTTTTTCTCTTTTTTACATTCATTATTGTAATGTCATAATTTTCCACATTTCCAACATTTGCATTTGATTTTATCTTTTTTGGTGTATTTCGTAATATTCATCATTTTATAATTAAATATTTTATTGTAATATTTTTAAATGGTTTTCTCCATTCTTTGCTAAATCTTTTATATTTTGTAAATCTTCTTCTTGGCTTTCCTATTTATTTTCTAAATTTTCTTTTCTTATACTCCTTACACTCTCATTTTCCTAGGATGTTATTGATTTTATTACAAATATCTTCTCTCAATTTCTTGCACCCTTTATAATATACCTCCGGATGCATAATTCATCTAATCATTTCTTTAAAAATTCTATTATGGCTCCTAAAGTATCATCATCTTCTTTTCTTCTTTTTTCATATTCTTCTTGGAAATAATTACTCATTTTTCTTGGTAATTTCTCGTAGTATGTATTTGTTAAGATTGTCATGTTCATATTGCTATCAAAGACATCATAATACCATTTACTAAATTCACATGTATATTCATATACATTCTTCATCTTACAAATTTGTAATTATGCTAATTTATTTCTAGCTTCTCTTATATCTTTCCTTCTTTGCTCTATACTGTCTGTCATCCATTATTCTCCTAAAAATTCTTATACTATATATCTAATAAAAGTATCTACTCCTTCAAATATGCTACTTTCGAAGGCTATAGTGGTGTTATTTGTAATTACATTAAAACTAGGGTATGATAATCCTTCCCACCATTTTCTAGTACATCCTATTAATGTCTTATCATTATTCGCTTTAGTATTATTATCCCAATATGTTCCTTGTGTCATAAAGTATAATGTCATTACTTGTGATCATTTATTTAATATTGTTTTAATATCCTTTGACATTCTATGTCTAGGTATACTTCCGTGTTCCCTAATTGTTCAATTTTGTTCTTTTCGTGGCTCATATTTGCAAGATTTTATATCGCTTTTCCAAACGCTTTAATATTCTTCCTCATCCCCATTAGGTCCTCCCATGTGTCCTAGATTCACATCTTTATTCTCATTTTTAAATTATTCCTCGTGATTTTTATCACATGCCTTTCTATTTCACTTTCACTTATTTGACTCATTCTTCTATAGTTTCTTTTTCTATTACTTGTTTTCCTTCTTTTATTTTTATTTTTCTAACTCTAAGTATTGTTCTAATAACTTTTCATCTAGACTTCCTTTTCTATATCTTCCTTTTTTTATTGTTCTTTCAGGATATTTTCTAAATATTATTTGTTCTACTATTTTCTCAGTAGTTCCTTTAACATATTTTAGATATTTTTCTATACTTATAAGAGTATTTTGTTGTATTTATTTCACTCATTCTATTTTCTAATTTTATAGTATGTTTTTTACTCTTTTTATTGTTTTCAAAGCTTCATCTAATAAGATTTCTATCTTTTTTAATTCAATTATGTATTTTTTCTTTTTCTACCAAAATTTGAATTTTTCCCTAAGGGGATCTAGTATATGCTCTTTTTACTAGTTTGACTCTTTCTATTATAAATTTTTTCCATTCTTTGTTAAGTCCATATTCTTTTATGTTTCTCTTATCTTTTAGAGACAAATTTCCTATTCTTCTTTTTATCAGAATTTTAATTATTTTTGGATGTTTGTCCTCCATTCTTATTCTTTATTTTTTCAATAATTTTTCGTATTTTACTTGGATCTATATGACATTATCCTTGTTCTTTGTCTCATTCCTTTTTTCTATCATCTGATTATTATCTCATCCGCAGGGATTGTCGCCCATGGTTAGCTCATGACGATCCCTTATTTTTACTTTATTCCTTCAACTCCTTGTACAAGTTAGGATAACCATGTCACGGTAGGCCAGGTTTCCTTGGTACGGCCTGCCATCTCAAAATGACTACAATATTCTTCATTATATGAAACCTAATTCGAGGAAGAGTCATGTATGTCGAGTTTGATATTCGCGAGATTCTTGTTCGCCAGAGAAGGAAAGCATTGATGTAGAATGTCATGACATCACAAAAATCTCCAGCAAACAAATTATGTCCCCCATCTAATGTCACGATATCACAACAACATGGCTGCGACATCAGTTGAGGAAGGGAAGAACTTCATTGTTTAAATGTCGCAACATCAATATAATGTCGCGACATTAGCCAAAGCTTGAATATTGGAGATTATCACATTCAATGTCGCGATTATTGATAGGAAATGTCAGATATCTCGTGCAGCCTCGGTGTCGGAGATGTCAAATGTCACGACACGTATCAAATGTCGACATCAACTAAAGACACTAGCAGAGGACTTCAAAGCAACCAGATCTAATGTTGTGACATTGGGAGCGCAAATGTTAGCGACATCGCCTGATGGACCGCATCTACGTAGGCAATGAGTCACAACATCAACCAGCGGACCAACATGTCAATGTCGCCATCTGGCCTCGCCGCCTCGAATAATGAAAATCGGCCAAATGTCATACATCACAAATGTCGCGACATCAAGAAGACATCGAGAGAACCTATATCAAGATATACGTCGAGACATCACAACAGTGTCACGACATCAACCTCGAGATCACAAATGAACTTAGTCGATCAATGTCGCGACATCAAGCCCAAGAATGTCGACAACAGCTGCAAGTATGTACGTGCGTGCGGCCTCAAATCCAGCAATGTCGCAACACTAACTAAATGTTACAACACAAGAATAGTAGTGTCATGACATCAAAATTAATATGCAACAATGTATCTCCGTGTCACGACATCATTACGACATGGACTCAACATTGGAAAAATGAGAAGTGTCAAATAGATTTCTTTGATGTTGCGACATCAGCTGCAACCCATGACATCGACAACTATGATGTTGTGACATCATCACGACATCCCCAAATAGCAGTAGCTAGGGCAGGAATTTTGGGCTTTTTAGAGTACGTGATTATCGCCTCGTTTTTAGGGCCCAAGACTTAAGCTTATAATAGAAGCTTTTGGGGAGTAGCGCGGAGCTTCCAATGGCTTTCATCAAGTCTTTGTGCTTTTTGGGGAAAGTTGAAGTCTCATTATATATATTTTTATTTATTTTTTATTTTAGTTGTTTCCTTGATTCGCATTAGCTTGGGGATTACAAAGACCATCTCGAGCCGGAATTCCAAGCTTCGATGTTCATGTAAATATGTTTTCACTATGTCTGATTCAATAGAAATCAGAATTTATTCTAGAACTCATTTTGTTTCTCGCTTCCGATTGCAATCTAAATGAATTCGTTTAATCAACTAGTCATTGTGATTTGTGATCCATATTTGAAAGGATAAGCTCTTTTTGGGAAAAATATTTTGTTGGGATTATTGTTTATAAGATTTAATGTTGTTTTGGGTGAGAAAATTGGAGTGATTTAACTTATATTACTCCTACATTGAGTTGTTCTGAATATTAGTGTTTAGTATCCAAAAAGAGCTGTATCATTGTTTTGATTTCCAAGAATCCATCTGAGTGACAAAGAGATGAGACTACCTGAGAATAATGATTAGTGACTTATGGATACATTTACACTAATATTATATGAACTAATGGACATTTTGGATTACCTTGATATATCACGAGTGATGATGTAACGCCCCTTCTCAGATCTAACCCGATTGGCGGATCTGAACCTTATCCGGGGTGCTTTGTTACTAATTACTATAAACTTAGAACTTTAAGCTTTTTCATTACTATATAATGTTAAACATTTAACTTGTATTATATTCTATAGCAGTGGATTACAAAATATATACAAGCCCATATATCCGAAGTGTCTAATGACGGTTAATATTTACATTGTTTACAAATAAACAAATTACATATACAAAATAGACCAAAAGGTCTTCCAATGGGCATCTAAGGATGCGTGCCTTGATTGCCGGACATGTTGATTGTCCCTGCTCTCTCGGTTTCCTTCAGACCTACATCGATGAAAATATTCCCGTGCTAAGCTTTACGGCTTTAGCGGGAATTAATACATACGGATCGACTCATACAAGGGTTACCATACTTTCTATACAAATGCATATACTTATAACACATATAACATTTACATATACTTATCATTTCTATATATGCTTTCTTTTCATAACAAGTTTCATTTCTTATCATATTTCATATACTTTTATAAATATTCAGGTCGAATAAATGACATTCATTGTCATTTACTCCTCGAGGAGTCCAAAAGGGTGGAGTCCAACGCTTGGCTTGCCAAACGCTGCTCTTTTATCAGCATGGCCCCACCTTAGCCTATAAAGGTGAGACTTCCCTTATCTCGTAAGAGAGGTTTTTCCTTTGGTTTCGAAGCCATCAAAGAGCAGCGCTGCCTGTACGATAACAACGTAGCTTCGCCACGAGCAAAGGTCTGTGTTGAGGCACCGGCTTGATCCGCCTGCTTATCCCCGGGAAACATCACCGAAGGACTTCTCCGAAAGCACCGGGTGGAGACGACGACCCATTCTTGCTGAGATCGCGGACACTCACGCACACTTACGATTTTCAGATAATCGGCTTCCGCTGCTTTTCGTTCAGAATCGGTCTTTCTCGCGCCTTACTTTCTCCCAGAATCCTTTTGCAACGATGTAACAAACTTAAAACAGATTGTTCTTGAAAAAAAAAAAAAAAAGGAAAAAACAGAGTTGGTTGGTCGGAGAAGAAGAAGTCACTAGAAAAATTTTTTTGGAAAGGGGAAAAAAAAAATAAAAGAAACTTTTTTCGGAATTTTTTTTTTTTTTTGGTTGGTTTTGCATTCCGGGTTTCGAAGGAGAAAAAACAGCCTTTAGTCCCTTGGTTTTCTCTTGGTTACCTCCGAAAAAAATTTAAGAAAAATAAAAGAAAAAAAAGAAAAATGAAAAACTATATTTGGCCTTGAGGTTTTCTTTTGATACATGAGGAGAAACCACCAAGGACAAGGAAACACCAAACAAACTACTTTATTTATTTGAGTCCTTTGTAAAATAAATAAAAATATTAAAGAGGGAATGGGAACTCAAGACTCCTGAGTTCAAGAGCCATGGCTCATCCCAATAAAACCATACGCTTGGTCATGATATTGCTATAATATATGATAAGGAGAAAAGTCTTTGAAGCAAACCCTATTCTCACTTTTTGTGAGGTTGTGCTAATTCCTTTGTGGTCTTAGGAATTTGAAACTACAAAACAGAAGTTCTGCCTGCGAGGCTAGTTGCTTGGCTCCTGCTTTACTCCCACCCAGCCTTTCCTAGAATACTTTGTTACGTGTTAATTCCAACTATTCGCGAATTGGCTCAGGGAATAGAAATTGATCAATTTTCTATAATTTGCGTAAAATGGACATCGGGTTCGTATTGTTCATGGTTCCCACGCACTGCCAAGTGGCAACCTCATCGGTGACACAAGCACCGCGATGCCTAATACGCGCGCCTACCGCCTCACCGAGAAAAACCGTATAGCCCGCGGACTTTAATTTCAAAAGGTGGCAAAGAAAAGATGCCGTGCTCTATTTGACCACCTTGAATCTTTGCGAGACTTTCGGACAAGAAGCCCTCAAGCTCAAAGAAGATGAGCCGATATCCAAGTCATCAAGCCGTGGATGCTTCGGGAAACATTCCTCGACTTTTCGCGCGTGAACCACGCCATGAATGCTTTAACCGGATTCTATACAATGTGTATACAGATAAGAAAAAATGCATGAGCTATGGGAATCACTAGATCCTAAATATAAATCGAGGACGCAGGCCAAAAGCCCTTTGCGGGTCGATTCCTGCTATAAATGGTAGATTCCAAGACCGTGGTCAGTCAAGTCCAAGAACTTCAAGTAATCCTCCATGAGATTCATGCCGAGGGAATGATGTTGAGCGAAACTTTTCAAGTGGCAGCTATTATTGAGAAACTGCCTCCTGCTTGGAAAGACTTCAAAAACTACCTCAAACATAAGAGAAAGGAGATGAGCATCGAAGATCTAGTTATTCGACTTCGCATCGAAGAAGACAATAAAGGATCTGAGAGGAAAATGGCACACAATCCCAATGAGGCTAAGGCTAAGTGTGAAACTTGTGTTGAGGCAAAACTAACCAGGTCATCTTTTCAAAGTATTGAAAGACACACTGAACCTCTTGACTTAATCCATAGTGATATATGTGATGTGAAGCTCGTATAAACAAGAGGTGGTAATAAATATTTTATTACCTGTGGATGATAGCACCAAGTACTGTTATGTACTATTTCTAAAAGTAAGTGGGTGAGGCGATAGAGAAATTTGTTCTCTACAAAACGGTTTAGAATCAACTCAATAGAAAATTAAAGTGCCGAGAAGTGATCGAGCGGGTGAGTATGACCCATTTGTCGATCTTTGTGCTCAACATGGGATTATACATGAAAACCACAAGACTCCATTCTCGTCACACCTAATGGAGGGCTGAGCGTAAAATCGCACTCTTAAAAGAAATGATGAATGCAATGCCGACAGCCTCGGGTCTACCACAAACACGCGGAGAGTCATTTTATCTCACGGCACTACCTTCTAAATAAGGTACCTAAAAGAAAGCGTAAAAGACTCCATATGAGTTATGAGGTGCTGAACACGAGCTATCCTACAAAATACTTGCGAAAGTGTGGGGATGTCCGCTAGCGGTGCACTCTCCACCCAAAAAGCGCGAATAGGACCCAAAACTATTGATCGCATCTCATCGTTGGCGCATTATTAACAAATACGCTTATCGAGCTTCTTGTTTATGAGTCTACATCTCTGACATTCACCAGAACACGATAATGGAATCGAGGAATGCATCATTCTTTGAGGACGTGTTTCCATACGGATCCAAGGAAAAACCTAGTTCATCAAAACGAGTGTTGGAGACTATTCATGAAAATGGTCAGGATGAAGATACTGATGGAGAGGTAGAACCCAGGCGCAGTAAAAGGGCAAGGATAGAAAAATCATTTGGTCCAGATTTTCTGACATACATGTCAGAGGGGGGAACCTCAAACCTATAAAGAGTGCGCTGAACTCTACGGAGAGTCTCACGGAAGAGGCACTAAAGTGAATTGATTCTACATCGCATAACCATAATTTCGGGAATTAGTGTATCTTCCCTCTGCCAAACCTCTAAGTTATAAGTGATTTTTAAGAGGAAACGGAAAGTGTGACGGACAATAGACAAATACAAGGCAAGACTTTGTGATCAGTTGCCATGTGCAACCGAGGGTCCGGATTATTTTGACACGTATTCTCCTGCGGACGAGAATAAACTCATAAGGATGGTGCTTGCAATTGCCGCATTCAAAAGATCTTCGAGGTACATCAAATGGATGTCAAGACAACCTTCTTAAATGGAGATTTGAATGAAGAAATCTACGGAGCAACCCTAGGGGTTTTCTCGCCATTTCTCCGACAAGAAATGAAAGTCTGTAGATTGGTGAAATCCTTGTATGGATTAAAACAAGCACCGAAACAATGGCATGAGAAATTTGACAACATTATGTTGTCACATGGATTCAAAATCAATGAATGTGACAAGTGTGTCTATGTCAAAGATGATTTAACATGGCTATGTCATCAGAGATGTTTGTAATGGAGATGACATGCCGATTATCTGGCAGAGATGATAAGATGATTACATCTACCAAGAACATGTTGAACAAAATTTGACATATGGGACTCATGACGTTATTCTCGGGGAATAAAAATCAAAGAACACGTATGGACTCGTGCTAAGTCGGCCAAGACCATACGAGTCACGCTGACTCCTGAAGCTGATGATAAAGATAACTTCAGAGAGTTTCTACACCACCTTATGAGATGTAACTCACACTTTACAAGAATAAAGGAGAGAAAGTGTTGTTCAAGTAGAATACTCTAGTAAGATAAAGAGCTCAATGTAATTTAATGAGCTGTACAAGACCATACATAGCCTATGCAAGCATACAAACCGAGGTACACGAAATAATCCTGGAGCCATGCATCGCAAGCGAATAACGAGAGTATTAAAATACTTACGATTTTGCACTACACAAGATATTCCCGTCGCACTCTGAAGGATACAATGGATGCTAATTAGATATCTAATGTGCCAAAGACTCAAAATCCCATAGTGGTTATGTCTTTACACCCGAGGTGCAATGGGGTACTCATGGAAATCCTCAAAACAAAGACGACATTACGATCCACAATGGAATCTCGAGCTTATAGCACCAGACAAATGTGGGGAGTTGAGCACTTGGCCACGCCTCCTGTAGTGATATCCTGCGTACAAAGCCGCGCCTCCAATATGTATTATTATCAGGACAAATTAACTGCTATTGGTAGAGCACAAATGTAAGATGTGTTAATGGTAAGTTCAGACATAGTCCGTCGTAGACACAATACCATTAAACAACAACTTCAACTAGGGTTATCTCTATAGATTATGTAAAATCTAAGGATAACATTGTGGATCCAACCAAAGGGGGTTAAATTCAGAGAGCCGGGTTGAAAAGTCATCGAAGGAATGAGACTAAAGCCCGTAAAGAATAAGTCGATGCAATGGATATTCCAACCAAGCCGATCGAGATCCCAAGATTCCAGTTCAAAGTGGACAACCAAATTGTAAAGACTTTGATACAATCACCGTGGGGATATTATCGTGTCCATTCATGATGAACAAAGGATGCCTATAATAAGGTTGCCATGCTTTCTTAATGATCTCTAAGCATCGCGAAGAGTAACATGAAAGCTACTCTAATTTACAGAGAGATCACCTACGTGAGAGTGAAAAGTGGGTCGCTCTCGAGGGAATTGAACAGTGGCACAATTCCTATTAAACTCTGCGTAACCAAAGGCGCATGTCCACGGCCAAATGGGACATAAAGTGAGAACTGAAAAATGTTAGGAAGATTCCTGTGTGGAATATGTCATCATCTACACTAATGACAGAATGGTTCAAGGACATCATGTCTACTGTTTAGTTAGTAGAGTAAACATATTTTACAAGGGAAGGTTCAAAGGATAACACCTACCTCTCCTATGCAGGTTTCTTCTGATGAATCTATCACAGTCTTTTAGGATCTTTGGTCATGAATGTCATTCATGTGGGGAATTGTTGGAATAAATGACATTCATTGTCATTTACTCATTGAGGAGTCCAGTTATAGAGTCCAACGCTTCGCTTTCCAAACGTTGGCTCTCGAATACAAGGGTCTCACCTTTAACCTATAAAGGTGAGAATTCCTTATTCAGAAAAGAGAGGTTTTTTCTTTTGGTTTTGAGTTTATCAAAGAGTGTGGTGTTTGGGTGATAGCCTCGTATTTAGTCAAATTTGAGCAAAGGTCTGGGGTGTCGAGGTACTCGCTTTGTCCGCCGCTGTATCCCGGGAACGCACGGTCGGGCGACTTCTCCTAGCACCCGTGGGAGACGACGAATCTATTTTAAGGAGATCGTGAATCCTCACGAGACTCGCGCATTTTCATACACTGGTTTCCTGGTTTTGTTCTCAGAATGGTCTTTCGCGCCTTTACTTTCCTCCAGAATCCTCAGAATGACGTAACATCTGTATTTTACTTCTTGTTCTCAGAATCCAGATATGTTATCATCGCATACAGTCGCTTATGCTTCTCATATCATGTCATATATTCTATACATTTCATTTGCATATACTTGTCATTTTCTTTTATAAGCCTCATGTCCGCGATAAACCTTAGAAGCGACACGGAAATAACCAGAGTATACCCAAAGGCACGATCACCGCATTCCAGACAATGATCTTTATCTCCGTATGACCTAAATGTGGGTCAGCTTATAATGATCCAAACTGGCCTCGATATCCAGAAATCCGTGATGTTGCGCGAACTATATCCCCATAAGCATGCCTCATCTATCCCTCTCTACCAAAGTTTTAAGTCGATAATCCATGTGTATTTTATGTTCAATACATATCGCATGGTTCTCGAATAATTATTTATTATCTCAAGAATTATACGATATTTACAATCATTTATTCAGATATTTGCATTTTTTATTATCTCATTATATGAATGAATAAATATGGTTACTCCTCATATGTTTATGAGCTATTTACTATCATTCAAGTCTCATCAAGGTATATATATATGGATGGATTCTAGACTCAAAGGGATTTCCATAGAGTCCAAAAACACCCAAAAATAGTTCTGAATCCTGTTCGGACTATCAAAAATAGTTCTGAAAATCCTGTTAGAACTATCTGAAAACAATCCCGAAATTTCAACCCGAACTGTCCGAAAACAGTCCTGAAATTTAGACTGGATTGTTCGAAAATAGTCCTGAAAATTCCTAAAAATTCTTAAACTCAGTCTAAAAATTTTGGGACTGGATTTTACGACCTTTCACGGTCTCTAAGTAAATCCTAAGTCATTAAATGACCTTTAGGATAAAAATAACTAAAGTAGGAAAATTCCATACCTCTTGGAGTTTGACGAAACACTAAGA
This sequence comes from Tetrastigma voinierianum, assembly GCA_016808115.1. Classification (NCBI taxonomy): domain Eukaryota; kingdom Viridiplantae; phylum Streptophyta; class Magnoliopsida; order Vitales; family Vitaceae; genus Tetrastigma; species Tetrastigma voinierianum. Next base: position 1,810,850 of record JAEQBH010000874.1, on the reverse strand, counting down.
TGGCGCTCACTCATGCCTCCTCGACGCGACTAACTTTTGCCTTCAAGCCTCCGACAAAATCCTAAGGTCCGATTTCCGTAGATCTTAGAGAGAAGCAATAGAAGGAAAAAAAAATCAAAATCTCACACTCCCTCTACCTGGTCTCTCTCACCTGAGCCTCCCCTTTTCCTTTTGCTATTTTCGTTTTTTTATCATTTTTATTTTATTATTATTATTATTATTATTATTATTATTATTATTATTATTATTATTATTTTGGATACATGGTTCATATTACTCATTCTGATCCGTTTCTATCCCGAAATACTTATTTCTTTCGGGGCCACTTTATTTTTTAAATCGAACTTGGGCTCCAAACCATTTTCTAATTTCCGAGATTTTCGCAAAAATCTCGGTCCCCGGTCACTAGCGACTTATCACCTAGAAAATTGTAAAATATCCGGACAATTCTTCGACTCCGACAACACTTTTCCGGAAGTTACTAGATTGCGGGAGACGACTTAATCCACAGCTGTCCGCTTCGTCATCCGGCATTTGCAGAATTTTCTGTGCTTTCGAACCATTACTAAGAACGTATTATTATTATCCTTTAAATAATTAACATTTCCACGGATTCAGACTTTCACCTCTCCACTTTCCTTTAATTGCAAAAGTACCACCATTCTTTGAAAACTTTACAATTTCCTACTTTGGCATACAATCTTTTATTTTTATGTCATTTGGGTCCTTAATTGGTAATTTTACCACTTACCAATTTACCTTTGACTTTTTGTATTAATTCCGGTTTTGCTTATTTTATTTTTAAAAGATTATTTTTATTCAAAAAATACATTTACTTTTATTATACTCCAAAACATGTTATAAAACTCCAGCAGTAAGAGGACTGCAAAAGGCATGTGATAATCTAACCTTTCGCTTCAAGGCTCTCTCTCTCAGACAACAGGAATGTGTGCCTGAGGCATAAGATCCACTTACTCGATTCAAGATCCACTGAGAAACACCTCTATCGAGGAATGACTTCAACCCGAAGTTATCAGATTCTGAATCAAGGGAAGAAATTCTTATATAATTGATGACTGAGGTATCTTTTACTTTAGAGAGAGCTTGCATAACTTATCCATGGAGCAAGCAATTTCCAAATTCTAAGAAATGACTGCGGAAGCATCGAGGAAGAAAATAGTCAAATCTTAAAAGAGAACAAATCCTACAAGTAACTTTTCGCACTATCGCCTGCAGAGTAGAAATGTGATAATCTAAATAATGAAATGTATAGATGCAGGAGAGATCCATTTCTATACTAATTTATTCTTGGATAACTCCAAGGTTCACATCCGTTACATTATTTTAATTGGAACTTGCAAGTGATGACCACAACACTGTTTTTTTCTCCATATGTTTCAGTTCATAGTAGCTCTCTAATCATGTAGTTTAGAAATTTCATTTATGATTTATTCCTTCATTTTTACTTAAAAAGCTAAATCTATCTTTAGAATTAGGAAATTCAAATAGTAAGAGTCTTTAGTAGCGAGGGTAGTTAATCTTTAAACTTTTCTAATCGATCCTTGTGGGAATGATATTTGGACTTAAAGATCCACTCTATTACTTATATGACTTGTGCACTTGCAGTGATCTTGACCAACCCAATTTTCAAATGAGATAATTTACAAAAAAAACAGAAAACATATTTTATATCTTGGGTCTTAACAAGTTTTTGGCACAGCTCCTAGGGATTTTAGAAAGTCCTTGGTAGCAGTGCAAATTACTTGGTCAGATATGGTCATAACAAGTTTTTGGCACTGTTGTCGGGGATCGAAATGAAAACAGAATTTAAGGATTAATATTCTTACAAAAGAGAAAATTGCTAGTTTGGATATTTTTCTTTTTACTTTTATCAAAAACTTAAAAAAAAAAAATAGTTTAAACTGTAGTAGCTGAATCATCTACTAATCTTTAATGAAAACACATCATGATATATTTATGTATCTAATGATCTATTTGGATTTTAGGCGTGTTTCATTTCAAGAAATCTCATGCATAAAGTTCATAATCGAACGTTATCGACATTGAATTGGAAAGGACGTGAAAAATCTCAAGAAAGATTTGCCAGCCAGTGGTTATGGCAAAGTCGGAGGGAGACATCGCCAGATTCAACCGATGGTGCTGATGTACCTTAAGGGCAAAGAACTGGCGGAAGCATTTTTGGAAACCTTATTATCGTGAGATGATTATTCGTGAGTCGTGCGCCTTGCAATTGAAGCAAACAACTTTGAGCCGGTCGCACCGATCAGGTCCGCAGAATCCGCCATCGGTCATCCTAGTGAAGACCCCAAAATCAACACATTGGTAGGTTTCTAACGGCCAACACCGTGAAGCCAAACGTGGTGTGAGGCCCGATGTGATTATGTCAGAAGGTTCCCTTCTCCCAAGAGATAAGGAAGAAGTCGGGTTTGAATTACTTCATGGACTGCTGGAACACTTAGGATGAGCCGTCAAGATTCATTCAGAGGTTTTTTCCTTTACCTTCACTCGTGAGAGGAGAGGAGAAATCATTATATTCAAGTAGGGTGAAAATGAAAGTCTCTATAATGCCTGGGAAAGGTATAATAAGTTGCTTAAGAAATGTATAATGCACGGGATTGATCAGATAATGTAGATGAATATTTTCTACCATGCCATGAACTACACATCCAAAGGGATCATAGATGCAGCATGTTGTGGAGCCTTCAAAAGAAAAAGTGCTAAAGAGGCATATCACTTAATAGAAGATCTAGAAAAGAGCAACTACAGAGCTCCATCTGAGACTTCAGGGAGTAATAGCAGGCTGAGAGGAAGTAATGTGATAGAGCTAAACAAAATGTCAGTTATAGAGGCAAAATTGGATGCTTTGATGAACAAAGTCAGCATGAAGGAAAGAAGTAATCAGTCTGCCCATCTTGTTAGAACAGTGGAAGATCAATAAAAAGCTTTGAATGATGAAGGACTGGCTCAAGATGGTCCTTATCAGCAAGAGGAAGTTCAATTTATCAATGGCAATAGGGGTTACAACTTCAAGCCCAACACAAATCTTCCAACTCACTATACACTGTAGCCTTCTTGAGAAACTACAGAATTTCATATGGACTCAAGTAAAGACAAAGAAAGACAGAGATTCGTGGTAATAATCATTAGCAAAGATGGTCAAATGGTTTCCAAGGACAGCAATAGAATAACTAGAGGGTTGAGAATTAGGGCTAGAGAAAGTCCTAGTCTTTTGAAGAACATATGATAAGTTTTATGGGAGAAAACAAAAGGCTACTAAATATACATGAGCAAAAGTTTGCTGAGCTAGCAGCATTCCAGGCAAACACAACTGTGTTTCAAGCCAACACAAATGCCTCTTTGAAAAATCTGGAGACATAAGTAGGGTAATTGGCCCTAGCAATATAGAACTAGTCAAAGGATGTCTTTCAAAGTGATACTAAGAAGAATCCTAAAGATTGCACGGTCGTGACTTTAAGGAGTGGTAGAGGATTGGAAGAAAGAAGAAATGAAAAGAAGAAAATTGAGGAAGAAAAGCATACATAAATTAGAGAAGAAACAAAGCAGTACAGTTAAGAAATTATTGAAGAAGAGAGAACAATAAAGGTGCAGCTAGTTGAAGAAGGTGATCTAAGAAGAAAGAAGAGGTTCAAGCTACAAGCCCCTGCTCTATCTCCCTTAAAGGTCATAAAGCTAAACTAGAAGAGCAATTTTCAGATTCTCGAACATGTTCAAGAAAAATAGAGATCAATATCCCTTCGTGAGGCATTGACTCAACACCTCACTATGCTAAATTCATGAAGGATATATTTAGCAAAGAAGAAATTAACGAAGAAGAGTGATGAACCCTGACAACAACCTCGTTAGCACAGAGTTCAGAGGTCTTTACCAAGAAAAATCTCGTGGATCCTGTGCAATTTCTCGCTATCTCCTCGCACCATAGGAATTCCTAAATGGGGAAAGTAATCAGGTGATTCTCGAGATTAACTTTAATGCCCTTATCTATAGTCAAAGACTAAGTTTTGGGGAGTTTACCCCACATTTGCGACCATGTAGATGGCAGATGACAACCTGGTTCAAACCGAGGGTGTTTCTGAAGATGTGCTTATCAAAAGTGGGAAAGTTCATTTTCCAAAGGACTTTGTGGTGATCGAGATATTGAAGAATATTGAAAACAAGTCCCATCGTCGCTAGGAAGGCCTTCTCACACTCGAGTAGCTTTGATAGATGTGGAAGAAATGAGAGCTACTTGCTTTGATATAGTATACACTAATCTTTAAATTAGAGTTTGTAACAACAAGAATTTGATAATATTGATTGTAAGATTGTAGAAACAAAAGTCTCCATAAGTTATGAACTGATAAATGATTGTAAGATTCAGAGTTCAATGAATGAAAATGAGATGAATTTCCAGTATCTTGAGTATCTAGATGTTGAATTTATGAACTCCAATTTTGAACTAAAAGAGGTAGTACTCAGTATTAATGAAAGTAGTGCAGAAAAATCTAGTAGTTATGAAGAGAAAGCTACTGAAGTAAATACAAGCTTAGAGGGTTTAATTCTAAAAGAATTGCCTGAACATTTGAAGTATGCCTTTTTTGAAGCTAAAAAATCTAAACCAATAATTATATCAACTGACTTGACAGAGCATAAGGAAAAGAACTACTGAAAATTCTCAAAGAAATATATAATCCATTGCTTCGGTCTATGTACATTTAAAAGGAATCAAGCCCTTCTCATATGCATGCATAAAACTCGTTGAGGAAAATGCAAAAACCTCCATTGAACATCAAAGAAGACTGAATCCAATAATGAAAGAAGTCAAAAAAGAAGTGCAAAAATGGTTGAATGCAAGTTTTATGTATGCAATCTCAGATAGCCCTTGGGTAAGCTTAGTTAATGTGGTTCCTAAGAAGGGTGGATTCACTGTGATCAGAAATGAGAAGAATGAATTGATTCCTACAAGAATTGTGACAGGATGGAGAGTGTGCATTGATTACAGAAAATTGAACACAACAATAAGAAAGGATCACCATCCTCTACCTTTTTATTGATCGTATGCCGGATAGGTCGGGTCGACACTTTTTGCTTATGTTTTCTTGATGGGTATTCGTGGTATAATCAAATTGCAAAGCCCTAAGGACTAGGAGAAAACCTGATCCCCAGGAAAATTCAAATTGGGTAGAAAAGAAAAATACATAATGTAATTAAAAAAGATAGAAATCTTATTATATGAAGCTTTAAATGCAATAAAAAGAGTAGAAAAATTAGAAAATATAATGGTAAATATAGAAATACAACAAAATACTCTTATGAGTGTGAGTACCCATGGTTCGACCTGGGACTCCACAACTCGACAAGCCTGCAGCTCAAGCCAAGCTCCACATCATGAAACTGCCTAGGTCCACTTACCATATTAAAACCAGGCGGGAACTATCTAGACGAGAAAGCCTTAAAGCTTATATGAGAAAACCAGAGTGTCCTATTAGAGACTCACTTCATGGCGGCCCATCTAGGGTTTCAAGTCCCCTAACTGGCCACCCTATCGCGTAAGGGAAATTCATTATGGATAAGCATACAAAAGCGGAAAATACGCAAAAGAGATATTTATCAGTGGAATTCCCAGTTTCCAAATCCCTTAGTTTTTGGAATATCAATCCTTGATAAGGAAGAACAGATTTTATCCCTAAAATTGATAGATTTTATTCCTAAAATTAAGGGAAGATTGGCGAATCACGCCTTGTAAATCGGAGAGATCTCCCACGAGGTAATGGATTTGAACATCTTGCCTAAAACTCTCTGCTTCTTCTTCTCCATTTTTCAATGGCTTAATCATTGGAGAGGTGGCTGACACACCACCGTCGGATCACCTTTTTTGCAGGTTCACATTGCGCGGCTAATGCTCAAAGGTTCCGACGATCAAAGTAACAACAATAAGTATAGGAAAAGATCCAAAATATATTAAAGGAACTATTGGGAAAATAGTATAACAAATAATATGTAGAAAATATCCTGAAAGAACAATAAAAAGGAAGATATAGCTAAAAATAAGTCTGGGGATTTAAAAGTTAATAATCGATACTTAGAGTTAGAAATAAAAAGAAAAATAAAAGAAGGAAAACAAGTAATAGAAAAAGAAACTGTAGAAGAATGAGTCAAATAAGTAAAAGTGAAATATAAGATATAATAATAGAAATACAGAGAATGAATTTAAATGAAATAAAAGATGTGAATTCTATAGGACACATAGGAGGACCTGGCAGGATAAAAGAAGAATATTAAGAAACATTTGGAAAACAATATAAAATACCTAACTATGAACCAAAAGAAACAAAAATTGAACAATTAGGGAACATAGGAGTATACCTAAACATAAACTGTCAAAAGGATATTAAAACAATATTAAATAAATGGTCATATGCAATGACATTATACTCTATGACACAAGGAACAAATTGGGATAATAATATTAAAACCCAAATAATGATAGAAACATTAATAGGATGCGCTAGAAAATGGTGGGAATGATTATTAGCCCTAGTTTTAATATAATTACAAATAATACCACTGTAGCCTTAGAAAGTAGCATAGTCGAAGGAGTAGATACTTTTATTAGATATATAGTAAATGAATTTCTAGGAGAACAATGGATGACAGACAGTATATAGCAAAGAATGAAATATATAAGAGAAACTATAAATAAATTAACACAATTACAAATTTGTATGATGAAGGATATATATGAATATACATGTGAATTTAGTAAATGGTATTATGATGCCTTTGATAGCAATATGAACATGACAATCTTAAAAAATACATATTACGAGAAATTATCAGGAAAATTGAGTAATTATTTCCAAGAAGAGTATGAAAAAAATAAAAAAAGAATATGCTGATACTCTAAGAGCTAGAATATAATTTTTAAAGAAAAGATTAGCAGCATTATGCACCCGGAGGTATATTATAAAAGGTGCAAGAAGTAGAGAAGATATTTTGTGATAAAATAGATAATATCCTAGGAAAATGGGGGTGTAAGGAGTATAAGAAAAGAAAATTTAGAAAACAAATAGGAACCAAGAAGAAGATTTATGTATCGCTCTCTAAGGAACTGTTATCATTTTTACTATAAACACTACTCATTTCACTGTGAAAACTTAATATACTTTCTAAATCATCCTTCTTATTTTCTCCCTATATGATAAATGTCTTTTTCTCTTTTTAACATTAATTACTATATTGTCATAATTCTCCACATTTCCAACATTTGCATTTGATTTTATCTTTTGGTGTATTCTGTGTAATATTCATCATTTTATAATTAAATATTTTATTGTAATCTTTTTAAATGGTTTTCTCTATTATTTTCTAAATCTTTTATATTTTGTAAATCTTCTTCTTGGCTTTCCTATTTATTTTCTAAATTTTCTTTTCTTATACTCCTTACACCCTCATTTTCCTAGGATGTTATCGATTTTATTACAAATATCTTCTCTCAATTTCTTGCACCCTTTATAATATACCTCCGGATGCATAATTCATCTAATCTTTTCTTTAAAAATTCTATTATGGCTCCTAAAGTATCATCATCTTCTTTTCTTCTTTTTTCATATTCTTCTTGGAAATAATTAATCATTTTTCTTGGTAATTTCTAGTAGTATGTATTTTTTAAGATTGTCTTGTTCATATTGTTATCAAAGACATCATAATACCATTTACTAAATTCACATGTATATTCATATACATCCTTCATCTTACAAATTTGTAATTGTGCTAATTTATTTCTAGCTTCTTTTATATCTTTCCTTCTTTGCTCTATATTGTCTGCCATCCATTATTCTCCTAGAAATTCATTTACTATATATCTAATAAAAGTATATACTCCTTCGAATATGCTACTTTCGAAGGCTACAGTGGTGTTATTTTTAATTACATTAAAACTAGGGTATGATAATCCTTCCCACCAATTTCTAGTACATCCTATTAATGTTCCTATCATTATTTGGGTTTTAGTATTATTATCTCAATTTGTTCCTTGTGTCATAAAGTATAATGTCATTACTTGTGATCATTTATTTAATATTGTTTTAATATCCTTTTGACATTCTATGTCTAGGTATACTTCCGTGTTCCCTAATTGTTCAATTTTTGTTTCTTTTGGTTCATATTTAGGTATTTTATATTGTTTTCCAATTGTTTCTTAATATTCTTCTTTTATCTTACTAGGTCCTCCTATGTGTCCTATAGGATTCACATCTTTTATTTCATTTAAATTCATTCTCTACATTTTTATCATTATATCTTCTATTTCACTTTCACTTATTTGACTCATTCTTCTACAGTTTCTTTTTCTATTACTTGTTTTCCTTCTTTTATTTTTTTTTTTCTAACTCTAAGTATTGTTCTAATAACTTTCATCTAGACTTTCTTTTCTATATCTTCCTTTTTTTATTGTTCTTTCAGGATATTTTCTAAATATTATTTGTTCTACTATTTTCTCAGTAGTTCCTTTAACATATTTTAGATATTTTTCTATACTTATAAGAGTATTTTGTTGTATTTTTATATTTACCATTCTATTTTCTAATTTTTATATTATGTTTTCTACTCTTTTTATTGTTTTTAAAGTTTCATCTAATAAGATTTCTATCTTTTTTAATTCCATTATGTTTTTTTTTTTTTTACCAAAATTTGAATTTTTCCCTAAGGGGATCCGGTATATGCTCTTTTTATTGGTTTGACTTTCTATTATAAATTTTTTCCATTCTTTGTTAAGTCCATATTCTTTTATTTTTCTCTTATATTTTAGAGACAAATTTCCTATTCTTCTTTTTATCAGAATTTTAATTATTTTCGGATGTTTGTCCTCCATTCTTATTCTTTATTTTTTCAATAATTTTTCGTATTTTACTTGGATCTATATGATTATTATCCTTGTTTTGTTCATTCCTTTTTCCCATCATCTGATTATTATCCTCATCCAGAGGATTGTCAGCCATATTAGTCACATGACGACTCCCCATTTTTACTCTTTATTCCTTCAACTCCTTGTACAAGTTAGGATAACCATGCCATTTAAAATAGGTTTCCTTGGTATGGCCTGCCATCTCAAAATGACTACAATATTCTTCATTATATTTGTCTGACCATTTGGAGGAAGAGTCATGCATATCGAGCTTGATATTCAGTACTTTGTTCATGACATGGTACTTTAAAACCAACTGCTCATTTGGTATCTTCCTTCTGTTGACCTACAGGTCGTTGATATTTTCACATAACATATTTCAAGCTCTCAGTTCCTGAGCTTTATATTAGAACCAAGCTTTCTATCATTCCCGACCCTGTGAGCTTGCAAGGGGATGATAGGTGTCTGACTATTGCAACTGAAGCTCAACTACCTCAACCACTTGGAAGTGTAGAAGAATAGAGGTAGCTACAGTTAGGTTGTTATGGTTTGTAACAGAGGTAACACTGTTAGAGTTTCTATTAGCCTACTATTTGGATTAGTTTTGTATAAAAAATGTCGTCTTCTCTCCTGTATTGTAGCTCATCTAATATTCTTTAAGATACAAAACTATCAAGGAATTCGACGTTCTTATCCACTTATCCATAATAAAACTTGGCAACTTGTCCCTCCTTATTCTCCACAAAATCTCGTTGGTTGCAAGTGGGGTTTTTCAAATCAAGAAAAATCTTGATGTCTCAGTTTCCAGATACAAAGCTCATTTTGTAGCTAAAGGCTTTCACCAAAGACCTGACCTCAACTACACCGACACTTTCAATCCAAATATCAGCCTACCACCGTCGGTCTTGTTCTTTGTCTTGCCTTTTGAAAAAATTGTTCCATCCAACAACTCAATATGAATAATGCGTTTCTTCATAGTCATCTTTTGGAGGATGTTTACATGACTCAACCACCTGGGTTTGTTCATCTGACTTTCCTTGATCATACGCAATTTATAGAAGGCCTTATATGGGTTGAAACAAGCTCCCATGTGTGTGGTACAATGAGTTGAAAATTTTCTTCTATCTCTAACTCTTGATTGGATTTGGACACATCCTTATTTTATTCATGCTGATGATAGCATCATTTTTATTTGCTTTTCTGTGGATGATATTATTTTCACTGGAAATCCGTTCTCCTTTCTTACGAGTCTTGTTCAATTAATAGTTAATCTGCAAGGTTTCCCATTAAAGATATTGGGATGCTTCTCTACTTCTTAGGTGCTGAAGTTCTTCGCACTTCACATGAGTTGTTACTCACTTCGAGGAAGTACACGTAGTATCTTCTTTCAATACTAGAAGGTTTGATGCTAGGGAATTTCATACTCCTCTGTCCACTAGCGCGGTTTTATCTTTCCATGACAATGCCCGCCTTTTGGCTCGTTAGTAGTTTACAGTTCCTATCTATTTCACATCCACGTATTTCAACAAACTCCAACAGTTCACGCATCAACCTGTAAGAAAGAATAAATAAAACCAACAAAATATCTACTTGTTGTAGAAACTTGGGAAAGCATAAACCAAATGTTTGGACATTTCAAAGAATATAAACTTAACGTCGCAAAATACCCAAGTTATTCAAGAAAACCAAAAATAAATTAAATCAATAAAGTTAAAAGAGGGAGCACATAAACCAAGTTGGAGAAACAACCTGAGTCTGGTGAAATTCACAATTTCCTTAAGACAAATTCGCCTTCTCCGCGATGCTTTGAGACCAAATACGGTTCTGGTCTCCCAGATAAAACTATGTGTCGAATGGTCGACAGCACTTTGTCGCCACTCCGGCGAACCCGATGATGTGTTTGCACTATCACCGATAAAAGGACGGC
>JAEQBH010000873.1:0-198622 GCA_016808115.1 Tetrastigma voinierianum | reverse complement strand
TTGCCAACAAAGTCTTTACTAAGCAGCTGTGGAGTCACGACCACTTAATCACTCAAGAACTAAAAAGGAAGTCGCGACCACTCATTGAGGTTGCGACCTGAATGCACTTGATGAGTGCCTAAAACACCCATGTCATACCCGCGTATGTCTCACTGGATGAAGCTTCATTTTATATTTAAATGAGCATTTATATAGCCCGGAGCATCTTATTTGTGCAGCTCATGTGAATGTGCCGGTGGAACGGCAATTATTGGGAGCATTGGGAGCAGAGTAGAAGTGCAAGAGCCGGGCAGAACGCCACGGCCCTAACGCCGGACGCCCCAACGCCGCGACGCTGGGTCAACAAAATAGAAGTCAAGCGGCAATCGCTCGCGACGCCGCAACGTCGCGACGCCGCAATCGCCGCGACGCCGCAACGCCGCGACGCCGGCAACGCCGCGACGCCTCAACGCCGCTGACGCTAACGCCGCGACGCTAGAACACGCACGTTAGCGACACTTTCCATCATTAAAAGCAAATAGGGGACCATAATTCGAGGATCGAAGATCGTACTAACGAGGGCACGGAAATCAAAACAACAACGACCTAGATCTTGAAGAAGAGACCTACTTTTGTATTTTCTTCTTTTCGGATAAAAGTAATCGACGCTATAGATTAAATATTTGTACTGATTCGCATGTTCTAGATTCATATCTAGGGTGTTGTTGAACCCTATCACGATTGAATGGATTAAAGATTCGTATTTTATTTTATTCAGTTGTTTATGACCTGTTAGTGTCTGCTCTCTATCTGTGATTTATTTACATGGTGGTGTCTGGCCAACATTGGCATGATTGCCAGGCCGATATCCGAGATTCGAAGATGAGGATGTCCAGGATCTCGATTAGAGCAAATTTCTGGCCAATTCGTAAATAGAGATATTCCAAATTCGAGGGTGGCGATTATGTTAGAACATTTAAGCGCTTCGAGTATCGAGTCAGGGTAGAGATACACTCAACCCTACTAATGAGATACATGACATAATCCTCGAGAGAGGGAGATCTCGTGAAGCACGATCACCCCACATCAATAAGTCATGAATAAACTGAACAAGTACTTCTAGGAAGTAATCCATCAAAAGTGGCAGGGGGAGACATAGCCCTAGTCTCTCAATAAAGTAGTTCATTAAGAACGATTAGTTTGGTTTAAATTCAGGCATTAGTAATCTGTCACTCAAAGCTTACATCCAGATAATATTCAAAGGCTAATCTTTGTATTCAACACACTTATCCCCGTGGATCGATATCTATACCCTAGGTACACTATATTACTTGACACGACGCATGCACTTGCGCACATAGGCGTACACATTTTACACATCACGCTTTCGACCTATCAAGTTTTCGCAATTATTTCTGGGGATAAGTTTAAGGTGATATTGACAACAAGGCAATTAGATATTACTCGAATTTTTTGTTTTATTTGTTTTTACAAGTGGGTGGTAATTTGGTCTTTGCTCGTGTGATTGCAAATAAGGTTACGTTGAGCGCATGCGAAGACTCCGGATCAGTCAATCTACATCCGTTTGATCCTGAGTCGGAAAGAACTTTACACAGATTACGCTGAGAACAGAGAGCAATACAGAATAGAAATATAGCAATCATGGAGAACAATGAAGAGCAGGATCTTAACCTTGAGCAAACGCGCTGCCAAAGGCCAGTCGAAATGAGAATAACTTTAAGGAATCAAGCACCCAGCCGCTTATACCCGTATGATCCATTCATGTTGCTAGAAGAGTTCGCCTACCACAAAGCTTGTTCTATTAGCTATCCAAGCACCACCTATTCGTGCAAACAACTTCGAGTTGAAGTCAAGAACTTTACGCATGCTCGCATCCTGCTCTACCTGGACGCTCTAATGAGAATCCAAATATGCATTTGACCAACTTCTCCTTGAAGTCCGCAACGATCATACAATGGAGTCATTTAAGAGGCACCTGTGTCAGAGATTTGTTCCCCACTCTCTACCAGGGTGATGGAGCCACATTGCTGATGTCAGCAATCGGATTCCATTACTTCATGGAACGATGAAGTGCGTAGTTCCCGATCAAGTTCCCACCTACGAAAATTGCACAACTGATGCAAGAGATCAATACTTTTGGGCAACTAGAGGGAGAGAACCTGGCAGAAGCATGAGATAGATTTCACGAACTGTTGAGGAAGTGTCCACATCACAGACTGACCAGATGGATGCAGGTCCATACTTTTTATAATAGTCTGAGGAATGCGACTAGAACAAAGGATTGATGCCCCTACAGAGGTCGCTAATGAAAAGACCACGCATCAAGCATATGAAATCTGAAGACGCCGCTACTAATACTAATCGTACCGCCTAGAGAGAAGACTATTAATTCGCAAAGGCCGTAGGCGGCATAGATAATGAGGTTCTCAACAATCTGGTTACTCATGTCGCCCAGCTTACTAAACAACCGATTAGACAAAGAAGGTATCGCAATGCCATACGTGACCAACCCACGGAGTCAGGTGAATTATGGAGGACAACACAACAAAGACGTAATGCCACGAAACCAAATGCGAGCAGCCCAAGATGTGTCGAGGTTTAATCAGAGTCAGCCACAGCAACAAGGTCAGTATGGGGGCAACAATTATCAGAACCAAAATAAAGGCCAAGGGTGGCATAATAATCAGAATAGTCAGAACAGTCAGGGTTATGGATGGAGGAACAATCAGAACAACATGCCACCACCTCAAGTGAGCGAACCACATCTTGAGAAAAAGGTGGACTTGGAACAAGATCTTGCGCAAATGCTTACCTCTCACAATGCTTTTATGAATGAGACAAGAGAAAATATGCAGAACCAGGCCACCCAATTGAACAATCAAGCAAAGACAGCTTGAGGGAATTTAGAGGCGCAGATGGGCCAATTCATAGTTCATAGTAGAAAGGCAGCCGAGTTCATTACCGAGCAATTCAGAGGTAAACCGAAGAGGAGAAGGGAAAGATTACTGCAAGGCCATTACTCTAAGGAATGGAAGAGAGTTGGAAATCCCGGGGCCACAACCAACGGTAAGAGAACTGAAAATTAAAGAGCAAGATCAGATCATCCCAAAAGATCAGATGCAAGATGAGCAGCCCCGAGATACGAGAGCAATCAATGATAATAAAGTCAGGAAAGAAACCGAGAAATAAACAAGAACATATGGACATACCATACCAATTCCGTATCCTCAGCGGTTGAAGAAGAGTAAGTTAGAGAAGCAATTCGCAAAGTTTCTTGATATCTTCAAGAAATTACATATTAATATACCCTTTTTGGAGGCACTGGAGAACATGCCAATTTACGTGAAATTCATGAAAAAGATCTTGCAAGTAAGAAGAAGTTGGAGGAATATGGACCATCACCTTAACTGAGAACGCAAGGCCATCCCTAGCAGTTAAGCTCCCCAAAACTAAGATCCGGTAGCTTTGCTATACACTTTCATAGGAACCTGCATCCGGAAAGCCCTGCGGTGACTTGGGAGCAAGCATCAACTTGATGTCGCTTTCAATGTTTAAAAGGCTAAAGTTGGGGGAACCAAAATCGACCACCATCAGTTTGCAACTTGAGGATAGGTCCTACCAACACCCTCGGGGTATAATCGAAAATGTCCTGGTAAAAGTTGGTAAATTGGCCCTTCCAAAGAAGACTATTCGACATGGAGGAAAATGACTAGTTCCCATCATACTTGGTAGACCCTTCCCCGGCAACAGAAAGGCGCAAATCAATGTGCGCAGCGTGAGCTTAAATTGAGAGTCCAAGGAGACGAGATCACTTTCCATATATTCCAGCCCATGAAGTATCCAAATGATGATCCAAATGAAGATATCTTGGAACTTCACTACACAGAGATCTTGAAAGGCAACGCGGAAAACTTCTGGGATAAGCCTATTACTGCACAGAAAGACACCGAGAAGGTCAAGGGCATGAACAGAAGAATATTTCATCCACCTTGAGCATTGGTTGTGAGCACTATAGGGAGATGCGTCAGCATTCCCAGTTTCTTCTAAGCAAATCGCACATTGAGATCTCAGTGGTCAATGTAGCCAACTATTAAACATAGCGCTCTTGGGAGGCAACCCAAGTTTTTCTTGAACTTTTTCTTTCCATAGTCTAATTTTTATTGTTTGTATACCCTGGTTTAGTTTTATGTTTTCTTCCATAATCGGTTTTTTTCTTTTGGCTGTCTGTTTTCAGGGCTCGTGATCGAAAGTAATATAGAGGATCCGTTCGAGAAATTCATTTCAGAGGTTACAAGGAGTCACCAATGGAAGTATGGGGGTTTTCTTTTACCTTGGAGCATTGTTGAAAAATTTCGCTTATCGCGCCTCAAACGCCGCGACGCCGCTCTTAACGCCGCTGAGCGTCTCAACGCCACACGCCACAGCCCTTCTCCGAATGTCGCGACGTTGGATTGTAACGTCGCGACGTTGGATCTCAACGTCGCAACGTCGGAAAATACCTTCTCTAGAAAGTCGCGACGTTGGGTCTTAATGTCGCGACGTTGGTTTTAGTAATTTCCTCGAACGCCGCGACGCCGATCTCAACGCTATGTATACATTGGTTAATTATATCTGAACGCCGCGACAGCCCGAATGTCGCGACGTTGCCTCTATTTTAGTTAAGAAAACCTCTCATTTTGATCCTACCCTCATCCCTCTTTGCCTGAACCCTACTGCACCCTATTGTCGTCCCCACCACACACCCTTGCCAGAATCCAATCCCACACTCGTCGAGGCCCACTGATTCACCTCCAACCACCTCGCCGCCTTGGCCACCACCATTCTTTCACCACACCAGCCATTTCCACTGTCCCTATCTCGCGCCTTCCACACAGCGCAGTGGTGTCCTCGACTCTGTTAGGTTTGGTTCATCCCAGTTAGGTCTAGTCATCCATGATAGGTCCAGTTCGTGCCAGCAGGTTCTTTAGTTTGCCCTAGGGTTTGTGTCTCCCTCACTGTTGCCAATTCGGTCTTAGTTTCATAGTGCACCTTAGGTGCTCACACATTTTCTGCATCTTCTCATCCCTGGGCGTAATCACTGGTGCCATTAGGCCCAGCACCCCTAAGACCTGAAGGCCTAGACTTTTGCACCTATGTCGAGTAAGAGGCAAAAGTTACCCACTAAACGGGTCGGGCCGTTGGATGACTGCCCCGAATTTGTCGTCACGAGGTTTACACCAGGGTGCCGCCATCGATCTTACCATATGCAAAAACCGATCCTTTATCATAAAAAGGGCTTCCACTAATCTCGACGATTTCTACAAAACGATATACTATGGATGGCGAAAGTACTATGTCAACCAATTCGTCCAATTTCGCGATGAGTGTGGTAAGAGACTTATGCCAACCTCGCTCCCACGTCGTCAAAAAGGTCCTGGCAGCGTGTCAGACTTCAAGTGAGTCTATCAACCAATTTTATAATCTTAACCCTGTCCCCCCAGCAGACTTTGTCATTCGGGTCTTGACCAACGGGCGGGGTGAATGGAAGCTCAACAATGATGGGCACGTCGTACACTTCAAGGCCAAGCATTTTGCCTATATCCCCAAAGTCTGGCATCACTTCAGCACGTCGCTTCTCATTCCGACGACGAACGTGTGTGAGGTGACTGCCAAGCGTGCCCTGCTCAACTACGCCATCATTCAGGACATTCCGTTCGATGTTGGGCAGGTTATAGAGGATGCCAACCTCCATAACCGGGATGCTAAAATGAACTTGGGGCACCCTTTCCTTATATATGCTTATGCAAATGGGCCGGGGTGCCCTTAGATGACAACGAGGCGTGGCTACACCCAATTAAGGCTATATCTGTCAAGCGTGACAAACCGGGTGTACCACGCCCTGAGGGGACGTATGACTCGAGCCATAAGCCCGGACGAGAGGAGCTCCAGCTTTATATCGTGCCCGTTGACTCCCGCGATCCCTGGTGACATTGAGTGCCCTTCACCCACCACCACCACAGTCGGCCTCAGAGGCGACCCTATCTAGTCCCACACCTGACCTAGAGGACCCGGTGCTCGCCCTTACTGATCGCTTTGATGCATTATGAGACGAGGCCCAGGAGCACCGAGTCCTCATTACACAGGATATGGAGGGCCTTCGCGCTGACATGCGCACGCCCCGCCCAACCAGCCACTATTCCCTAAAGGAAGAACAAATTCCTCCAGTCCAAATTTTACTCCAAATTTCTCGCACTCCACCAAATTAATCGCCACCACCATAGTGACACGTCCGATCACTAGGAAGTTTCCTTCACCCTATCCTGTTCTTTTATAGCACTGGCCACTTCTATTCAAAGCAGTAGATATCGGGTTTTTTTTCGATTTGCATGTTTTGTGATGGGTTATTGTTATTTTCATATTGCTGTTTTAGTTTGTTTTAGTTTATGTTTGTTTATTTTAGTATGCCGAGTCTTGTGTTGCATTTATGTTTTTGTTTTTGGTATGCCATTATCTTTTCTTGCTGTTTTGTTGTTTCCAGCTACGAGGAGTCCCTAGTATTAGGATATGTTTATGTTTAGAGTGTTTAGGTAGTGTGTGCGTGATGTCATGTTTGAGAGTCGAGGATCACTTTTGACCGAATCCACTATCATCATGGACAAACAGAGCACAACTCAAGAGAGGATTCGTAGGTGTTGGGATGCTCGGTGAATTAGGTCAATAGGTAGGAGGCATGTTGAATCACCTCCGATACTCAAGACACTACTTCCCAACGAGCCTATCACACTCACACACGGATGACCTCTAGGGTATACCTAGGTGCCGAGCCCAACTACTAAGGTTCAACAAACCCTGGGAGTCTCTAAACACCAAAGAGATGGGACACCGTAAATAAAAGAGGATTGCCTTCGAGCCCCAAAATGAAAAAAATAGAAATGTATCATGGGATCTTTCAACTAATCCTGCATGTCCGAGGGCCTTTCAAGCCTAATGCCCCGAGCCAAACTAGCCGAGAGTCATTGACTTCACCGCTGTTGTCAGGACAAAGATGGAAATTTCAATACAGCCTTGGCCCTTAGGTTTCATTGAGTGTCTCTGGTGACGCTCAAGGAGAATCACGCCCAAGGCCCTTAACCAACTGGGTGGGGGAGTCACCAACTAACCTCGCTTACATGAACACTTAACATAAACTTACGAGCACTAGTTTTGTTTCTTTCTCGTTATGAGTAGTATGTTCAGAATGCAAACGTATCTCTATCCTTCCAGAGTTAGATTCTCCCAACTAGGTGAGTTTAACTCAAGTTCGGGGCTTAACCTAGTATATACTGTGAGGTCATTTATTCAACACACATAGGGTCCTTGGGAAAGGTTATTGAATATTTTGGAGGTTGAGGCACTTGTCAACTGCACCGAGTTCAATCTAATTCTTTCAAAAGTCGAACACCCTTGCGAATCCCCTGAAATTCTAGCCAAACGACAAAAGTGTGAGTCGGTCCAATTTGATCCTCTGTCTATCATCATGTGCATCACAATTCTAGTGTTAGGTTATAGTCTGTAGGTTGTGTGTCTAGTTTAGAGTCGCTCTGCTCTAGACAAGTAAGAAGCTGGGCTCGGGGTGTGATGAGTGCCTAAAACACCTATGTCATACTCGCGTATGTCTTACGGTTTTAGCTTCATTTTATATTTAAATGAGCATTTCTATAACCCGATATCTGATTTGTGCAGTTCATGTTAATGCAGGTGGAACGGGTAATTATTGGGAGCATTTTGGGAACATAGAGTAGAAGTGCAAAGAGTCAGAACGTTGCGACGCCCCAACGCCACGTCGTCACAAAATAGAAGTCAAGCGCAACATTGCGAAACTCACCGCCGCTGACGCCAACGCCGCGACGTTAACGCCGATTTCTGCCTCTCCATCATTGGGCAAAGCAAAGGGGAATTCATAATTCGAGGATCAAGATCGATCAACGAGGGCACGAAAATCGAATCGCAGCCGACTGATCTTGAAGAAGAACCTACTTTTGTATTTCTTTCGGATAAAAGTACTTATGCTTTATAGATTAAATATCGTGTACTCACATTCAAGATGTTCTAGATTCATATCTAGGGGTGTTGTTGAACCCCCGTCACGATTCATGATTAAGGATTCGTGATTTTATTTTATTCGCTTGTTTATGACCTCGTTAGTGTCTCCGTTTATATCTCATGATTTATTTACATGGTGGTGTCCGCCAACATTGGCATGATTGTGCCGATATCCTAGATTCGAGACAGGATGTCCAGGATCTGACAGAGTACTCTCATTAATTCTAAGAAATAGAGATATTCCGATTCCGAGGGTGGCGATACAAGAACATTTAAGCGCTTCGAGTATCGAGTCAGTAGAGATACACTCAACCCTACTAGCGAGATAGGCTATTACTCAAGAGAGGGTAACTGTGGCACGATCACCCCCAAGCCATCAATAAGTCATGAATAACCGAATAGTAATTCTCTAGAAGTAATCCATCAAAGTGGCAGGGAGACATAGCCCTAGTCTCCTCAATAAAGTAATTCATTAAGAACGATTAGTTTGGTTTCTTAAATCTGTGCATTAGTAATCATTACTCAAAGCTTACATCCGCATAATATTCAAAGCAATAATCAGATTCAACACAATTTATCCCCGTGGATCGATATCCGTACCCTAGGTACACTATATTACTTGATACGACACGTGCACTTGCACACATAGGCGTACACATTTTACACATCACGCTTTCGGCCTATCAGCACTCTGAGCATCGACATCCAGGTCGCAATTATGTTAAAGCAACTGAGACAACTTGCAACCGTAGCTGGAGCAAACGGAGGCCTGACATCAGTATCAAGTCACGATCTATTTAAAGGCAAGGCTATCAAAAGGCCGTGACTAAGAATTGAGGTCGCGACATACATTCTCCGCATCAAAGTAAAAGACTGCAAGAAGGTCGCAACCCGAAAAGAAAGTCACGATACGAGGTAAGGCAAAGAGAAATAGATCGTGGTCGCAAATCCTTAAACCGAGGCTATGGCATGTAGTGCAAGAAGGAAAGGAAGTCCCGACCTGCAGTTCAAAGTGGTGACAATTCAAAAGGAGGTTGCAACCTAAAACCGGCCGTGGACTTAGAGTTGCAACATAAGGAACTACAACGAGGTCGCGACGTGAGACTAAGGTTGAGACATCAATTTCGAGAACAACCGAGCTGCAGAGTCGCTGACCACAACCGTAGTCGCGACCACTAAATCAACGGTCGAAGAAACTTGGTCGCAGAATCAAGAAACTTGGAATGAATCGGCGGAACAAATAAAGGAAATCCAGGTTGCGACATCAACCCAAGGTCGCGACCGTGACAAAGGAATCGCTTTTCTTTCGAGAATTCCACCGAATTTTTCGATTCACCCAATTTCGCTTGGATGCTATAAATAGACAAAGATTAGAATAGTAAAGTAGTTTTCCGTCTTCACTACCCAGAAAAAGGGGAACGAAGAGGAACTCAATGTATAGTCTAGAGTAGAATTTTAGTTTTTATTTTATTTTATTTTATTTCTTCTTAATTTTTTTTTCTGATTCGACCGCGAACTGTGCGTAAAACGAGTGGAGCTGATTATTTCTATTATTTTCTTCTTAAAATTGTCGTTCAAAATTTATGAAATCTAGACAAATTTATGGAATTCATTTCTTCTCAGCTTATCAAGGACATAGTGGATGTACGCACCTGCATCTATTTCTTTAATTGTAATGCGCTATCGAAACGCAAATATACCGGATTTGATTTACGCTAGTTACAATTTTTCGCAAAAATATGGAGAAAATTATTTTGGGCTGGGATTTACTTACTTGGTGTCGCTTGAATCGATAAGTTCCCAATAGTAGTACCGAATACCAGTTGAGAGAATGTATCTTGCTTTGATTTCCAAGATGCCCTCGCGGACAATACGTAGTTGAGATTCCCGAGAGTCGGGAACATTCACTTTTGCACAAGTAGACTACCATTGATGAACTCACGAAGGAAAGTTCACATTGATAACAAATCCCATTCGCTTCATAATTGAAGCTGGAGGAGTATTAACAATATAAATAATCGAGTTCACCTTAATCTAAAGTGGAAGTTCCCAACCCCGTGTTAGCTTAGATCTAATCAAGGGAAAGGGACGAACCAATAGATCTGGAGGATGAGCCACCAATTAAGTGGTAGAAACTTTGCAAAAATCTTGAGAAGGAAATGCAAAAGATCTTCCGTCGTCAAGAAATGGGTGTGAAGTATTGAGAAAGAAAAATGCCCAGATCTTGCAAGAGAATTGAAAATACGAGTAGCTGGTTTGATCTTGTCTTCGAGAGAAGCAAGGGTTTCCAACCAATGAATATGGAGAAATCCAACTGCAAAATTTAGGAAATCTTGGACAAATCCAGATCCATACATAAAATGTGAGCAATGCATTTTCATGCAGGAATTTACTGCTTTATCAGAATTTTTTGATAGCTGCTTTCCCTACAGAAACCGATTCAGTCCAGTATTTCAGTTATCATTTATTTTTATTCATTTATTTTTTTATTATTTTGTTTTAGCTCAACGGTTAGTAAATAGTCTAGGATCTTTATTTTTTAGATAAAACTTTCACTATGAGTTTTTAGTCCAAATAGCATGGAATTTCAGTAGTTGGGGTAGTTGATCTCTAATTTTTGTCAATATCTGTGGGAATGAAACCTGGACTTACATTCAGATTTGACTACTTGTATGAATTGTGCACTTGTAGTGTCATAGACTATACCCATATTTTAAAATCATGAACATTAAGAAAGAATTATTTTATCAAGCAAATTTATCCAAAGTGACATGGCTGCAAGAGAAGTGCAAGGCTCTTGTAACTAAGGGAGAATTTTGAGGGGTTTAGTCTATATAGAAAAAGGCAAACAAGGCTATCAAAACCCACAGACCTCAGATGGGCCCGGGATACAAAAAAAAAAAAAAAAAAACATCAGGCAAGTACACACATATCCAAAAGACTGTACTTTTATTACAGTTGTCTTAGAAATTTATAATCAACAAAGCAGTTCTGTACATCTCAGAAAATTACAATAAGCAAAGTCGTTCACTACATCTCGAAAAATTACAATAAGCAAAGCCGCTCTCTACATCCCAGAAAAGCACAATCGGCAACCACCCAGTCAAGGCAAAAACCACAAGAAAGAGAAAAAGAAAAAGAAGGAGAAGGAGAAAAGAGGGGAGGAGAGGTATAGCAGAAGGAACGGGCCTTGAAGCATTCAAAGCACGCCGCCCCCTCCAAGCGTGACCCCTGACCCAAATCCATCAAATGGCAGGGCTAGGGAACAACGCAACTCCCACAACTAGAGGGACTAGGGAACAACGCAACCCCAACAAATGGCATAACGATGAAATCAAACGTCAGCCTACGACCACTAAATGCATTCTCGCGAATGGCGATCGCACCTAAGCTTCATCATGTACTAACCCGATTAATCGTTGGAGAGAGGAAGGAATTTGGGGGCGTAGTATAACACACCATCGAAGGAAGGCGGTTTATAAAGAAGCTCCGGACACTGGGAAACCACGCAGCCGTTCGATTCTCCGTAGACGACATTTAAACCATGCGCGCTTTTCCAAGGGAAGGAAGACGAAAGAGCCACGTAGCTCAGTTCAGGAGCCCCGGAGCTCGGATATTAAAGAGCCACGTAGCTAAGTTCGGGAGCCCCGGAGCTCGGATATTAAAGAGCCACGTAGCACAGTTCGAGAGTCCAAAGAGCTCGAATATTAAAGAGCCAAGCAGCTCAGTCCAAAGGAGACATGAAGTTGCTCAGACTTCGAAGAAACCAAGAAGCTCAGTTCAAAGGAGACTTTGAAGAAACCACGCAACTTAGTCTAAAGGAGACATGGAGCTCAGACTTCGAAGAAACCAAGCAAACACCCAAAGGAGACACTGATTCGGGACTGAAGAAACTAAGCAACTACCCAAAGGAGCACATGGAGCTCGGGATTCAAGAAACCACACAACCAAATTCAGCCGAGACATGGAGCCTCGGGGACTTCAAGAAATCAAGAAACTCAGTCCAAAGGAGACATGGATCTAAAACTTCGAAGAAACCAAGCAGCTCTGTCCAAAGGAGACACGGAGCTCAGACTTTGAAGAAACTAAGCAACTCAGTCCAAAGGAGACATGATTCGCATTTCAAAGAAACCAAGCAGCCTCGTCCAGTGCTGAGACACTGAGCTCGCACTTCAAGAAAACCACGTGTGTCAAAATTAAAGGAGACACGGCTTCCGACTTCAAGAAACCATATAGCCCCGCTTTAAAAGAATCATGAGACCTAGCTTCTGAGAGCCTAGTAACTCGGCCATCAAAGGGCATCGTGGCCCCACTTGTTGTGAGAATCATAGAATTCAGTTCATTCTGAGGCCATAAAAAGGATGAAAAAGGCAACAGAATTAGAGAGTATGAATATACGAATCAGCGTTTTAATAAAGGTCAAAATCATCATTCTAAAGGCCAAAGGCTACCAAAATGAAGAAGAATGATAGGAAAGCCTACATCGAAGACGGAGTCGGGTCAGCTTCGACATCATGGGGTCGCCAAGAAGAAAAGCAGAGCTAGGGGCAGCCGAGGACACCCCAAGGTTATCTTCCCGGGTCGATTGATTCCCCATCTCACACCTACGAATCCGGATAACTGCCGCAAACCCTAGACCCGGAATTGGCAGCTCACACGAAAAGAGAGCCAACCGAGGCCCATAAGGTGCATGCTTCATCCTCAACCTCGATGATCACCCTTCTTTCTCGAGCCACCAAGTCCCGTCTCCTCGAGGTCACGAGCTCGCAACATTTATCGTCTGTGCACCCCATCAAGGTTTCCGTCTCAAAGGCCTCTTGAAGACCCGGCCTGTCGTGGTCTTGAGATGTGGGGCTCATCCCTAACCGCTACAATTCTTCCTCACCTCATCGTCGTCTACCGATAACTGTACCACCCCTGACGCTTTCGCCCCTCCCCGCAATATGCGCCATCCTTGACCATCCATAGCTTGTAAGCGGTAGCCCTCAGCTCATCCCGAGCCTTCTTCTCTTGTTCTTCAGCTCACGATTTCATTGTTAAGGTATGCTTCTGGTCGGATCTATGCATCGCTGCATCCTCACTCAGATGTTGCACCTAAGCTTGTAGGTCAGCTCTCTCCGAGGTCAGGGAGGCGACCTCAGCTTTATACGCCTACCGCCTTGTCAGACCCCTAAGAAAGGCAAACCCTCTTCGCCAAGCTCTTCACATAGGTAGCCACCTGTCGACACAAGACAGAGGTAAGGGCAAACCGAAATCAAAGATAGGGCAAACAAACAAAGGCGTTCGGACATACGATGGCAGCTCCCTGAAGTGATAAGGCTAGAACATCCTCAACGATACGGGCGCCGGCCCTCCCGAGATCAGAATCCCGTAGAATGGACGAAACGGCCCTGGCGGCAAGCTCCGAATTGGTAAGCGAACCCTCTCCTTCGGTTCTCGGGCAACCTCACTAGTCCTCCCAAGATCGTAGAGGATGCCCGAAGTCTCAAGGTTAGGTGGACCCTCAACATAAATGGGCATAACAGCAAGAGGAAGCTCGGCGCCCCTCCCCAAGGAATTTCTCGGACTCGCCCGCCAGACACCTCGGCCACGGGAGGCGCCTGACCTCTCGTTGAACTTGGCCCGACGACCTCATCCCCGCAGGTCGCACGGGGTGGAAGATGCTCCCAACCCTGACCCACTCCCGAATCGGGCAAGGTCGCTTCGAGGGAGCCCGGAAGCCACGCCACACTCCTTTGCCAACGACTCGACTTGGGCTTTGAGCTCTTCCCGAGTGGGTTTCACGACAGGGGGCCCCTCACGAGAAGTCTTCATGAAAAAGGGCAGAGAGGGCCTCGAAGCCGGGGCTCGAGAAGACACGCTAGAAGGCCCGAGAATGTCTGACCTAATCAGCTCAAAGTACACCCGCGAGCGGCGCTTGGCTAACTTCTACTTCACCACTTCATTCTCGGGGCTGAGGATAGGGCGAATACTTGAAGACCGCACAACCAAAGCAAAGTTAGGAAACACCTCATGATTTTCATAAGCTAAACCCAATTAACACAAACAAGCCTCATGAGGTTCCGCGGGCGTACCCAGTGGTCGGAATACCAAGCATGTCTTCTCGGTTAGCCGGATTATATTCCCAATTACTCTACTCACCCACAAAAAAATACCATTCCTTCCAAGCAGTTCAGGGAAGACGGAGATCCGAAATGATCAGCCCGGCGCTGAGCGCTGGCATGTACAAAAAGCCCTCCGCGGGACTCCTCACACTAAAGAAGCTCCAAGAGCAAGCAATGCTAGGTACACCGAGACCTTTATCTCTGAAGACGAATTTAAGCCCTGGCTATAACGCCCCTGGTTGGGAGAAAGTCAGAATGGATGTACATTGAAATGATGTAAGACGCTTTTGATAAAGGGATGCAGAGGGAAGTGAAGGCCATTCTCAAAGGCCGCCTCGAAGAAGCAAACCATCTTCAACACTTGAATGATATAGGAAGTGAGAAAGTCAGGGCACCAAACCCGAACACCGAAGGAAGGCCTGTAGCGAGAAGCGAAATTATTTCCAAAAGAGGGCTCGACCGACCAGTGGGCCCACAACTTCGTAGACAAGACAAATTACCCTCAAGTAGGCAGAGCTACAAGGGTATCTGATCCACCGACTCCACCTCGCCTTGCCATAGGGAGAAGGGGGACCCACTAAAGGGACTCGATCGACAACGATAGCAGGATGACCAGACCCTCGTCCTATCTACCCTAATTCCGATCCCTTGACATAACGACCCCCTTTGAGTAGACAGGAAGGACGACTGGGCCTAGAGGAAGTACGCATGATTGAGCGAGTGTGAGGGAAGATGGACGAAGGATAAAAAGAAAATTCCAGCCAAAAAAGTGGGAAAGAAGGGACAAACAACAACCACTAGGGACCTACGAACTCCAGAACAAGTGAAGGTAAATAGTGGAAGAAGAAGAAAGACGTACCAAACTAGGAGACACGAGAAGCAACTTCAAGAGATACGTAACTATATGTCACCCGATTACCCTACGCGATAATCCGTAAAGTTCAGAGCAAAACCTGAGCCACAGAGAAATAGGTTCAAGAACAAATGGGAATTTGAGAAAGAGAAAACTCGGAGTAAGAAAGGATTAAAGAACAAGGGGAATACGGTTCAAGTAACTAAGGGACACATCAAAAAACACAGGGAACGTCAACCGAAACGAGTGCGAAAGTCGAGAGAAGCCATCATTATCGCAATACAATTGACGGCGACAAGCCTAGACCAAAAAACCCTGTCTGGACACGTAGAATTCACCGCTCTATCCAAGAAACGATTCAGCCCTTGCCCAAGCTCGCTTCGGCAAAGGGCTAAGGGGCAACTGATGGTGCCTAAAATAAAAAGCAATCCACAGGCCAAGAACATAGGCCCAAGGAACGGGCCCTGAAACGGGTTGGCATCCTCCATGGGGCCGACAGAAGAGCCTCACCGAGGAACTCGGCCCATAATGATGTCCTGTTTCCCCCCAATTCTTGAGCCTAGGGTCGAAACTAAGCCCGGTGGGCCGAACTGGAGACGAGGTCAATCCGCTGATCGCCAATTGAGCCGTAAGAAAAGAAAGCATTCCATATTCGTGAACCGATATCATCAAGAGTATGATCCCAAGATTACGACCTTCTAATTATCCTCTAAATATTTGGTTAGCGATAAGGAAGAAAAGATCCCCTACCCAATGGGGAGGACGTCGTATCATCATCCAACAAGGAAAGTCATCGTGATCATCCATTATAAATATCGAACAATCCCACCAACAAAAGGTACACAATCATAATGCCATCAACAATTGAATTCTTTCCTTTCCGTAAGAAGGAAACTGACTTAGCCATCGGAGAGCCGACAAGCACAACCTCATCGAACCATCCTTTCCCTATAGGTTGCAAGTTATCGGCGATCCAGCCCAACAAATTGGCTCTGCAACTCCTACAGGCTCCAGCCTAGTATAGATAGAAAAAGCACCATCAAGTAATAATATTTTAATAAATTGGCATTTCATAAGTTAGTTAATATTTGAAATCAAGTTATGTATTAGGTTATCATTATGCACGCATATTATAAATTTATAGTATTATATGAAGTTTTCTATATTTTAAATTAGTTTAATTTAGTAATAATATATTAATAAAATTAATTTTTCATGTTAGTTAATATTTGAAACGAGCATATGGATGAATCCCGAATTTCTTATCCATGGAGAAGCTGTGGATACAAGTCAAGACATTTGTGCATGACATGTTCGATCCTATAATCAATATTATCGAAACACCATGTCTTGGTATGAGTATTGCCTTTATCAAGATGGGATTTCTTCATCAAATTTTGCAATGGAGCCACGTCGATCTTCATTTTTATTTTAAAAGCTTATTGTAATGTAATTTCAATGTATATATTTCTACTATTAATGTCATTTTTACACTTTTAGAAAGTATTTCCATGAATTTCAAAGTATTTTTTGTTAATTTCCGATATATCGATATTTATGTAAAAATATTCACTGATATATCTCCGATACATCCGATATATCCGTAAAATCCAAGTACCGATATATCCATCGAAACCGATATTTCCATCCTTGCTAGTAAGATACTGAGTGACCAAAATTATATTCATATTTGATGACATGGCAAGCCAAGTCGTATAAAAATGATAAAACTATTTAAATGACAAATATATCCTTATTACAAATACCAATATACCCTTTATTTTATTTAGAAACGATATACATAATATCCTCTACGATACCTTAACTTTCCCATTCTCAAACTTCTTAGATTTCTTTCGCATTCTATAACTTATAATTCTTTGAATAACACTGCGGACCGCCACAGCCTATCCGGTTTTGTGGAGTCACCTACAAAAAAAAAAATACAAATAAATACAAAGAATTTTTGCTGCTGCGCATGCCCTTGAATCGAGAGGTGAGTGTTTCTCTCTTTTTTTTCTAGCGTTTTTGGTGTCGAAATCGACACTGTGCCTCTTTTCCCTTCAGTTTTTATTCAAAAAAAAATATTTTCTCTTGCAACTATAGATTCCTTCTTTCTTCATTTTATTTCTTTATATTTTTTATAATTTTATTTACAATAATATAAAGAAACATTCAACTGCATTTAGTTTCCAAGTGTTCTTCATCCGATTTCGTGGAGATTCTCTATTAGGAATTATTATTTTATGTTTTTTCAATGATTATAATTTCTATCGATCATGTAAAACTATAAATCTAAAGTTCATGGGCCTAGTTGGAATTTATTGGCTTACTGGTATATTGTCTGCAACTCAACCTAGGGCATGTGTATTTTTTGAGAAATTTAACTAGGGAGATGAATGTTGCAATTCCACATATAAAATTCTCGTGTCTTAGTTGTATAATACATGTAGAGATTGTTAAGGTCGAATTCTAATTTTATGTTGTATGCGTTAGTGAATTCATCAATGGAAATAATACATGTATGGATTGATTGAGCAGTTGTTGGAATTTTTAGATGCTTCTTAATATGGTGTTCTTGTTTTAGCAAAAGGGGTGTTTTTGTTGTTTGAAAACACTCAAACAATGGATGATTCATGAGTAATATCTCACGAAAATCGATTCATTTCTTGATTATATAAGTTGGGCATATATAGAGGAATTTGAATATAATAATATCTTGAATATTCATAAATTAATTAATGTACTCCTACAAGAAGACATTCCAAGCATCAAGCTTATTCCAAACCCTTTGATTCCCCAACCCTCCGCATCCGCTATAATCTCATGAAGTCTAAAGGGTTTGGAGAAAACTAAAAAATTCCATTCTAAAATCCTCAAACGATAACAAAGCAGCTTGATAGTCTGGATTGTGAAATAT
This sequence comes from Tetrastigma voinierianum, assembly GCA_016808115.1. Lineage (NCBI taxonomy): Eukaryota > Viridiplantae > Streptophyta > Magnoliopsida > Vitales > Vitaceae > Tetrastigma > Tetrastigma voinierianum. Next base: position 180,684 of record JAEQBH010000873.1, on the reverse strand, counting down.
GATATTCATATTAAAGTCTAATCCTACAAACTTGATAAATTTTATGAAAGTTGGTTGTTTACTATGGTCTTATAGCTTAGTTTGCTATGAGGTCCTAGGTTCGAGTCACACCTCTACAATTTAAATATTTGATACACATTTGTATATTTGAAAGATTCTATTTGGTTTGTTTCACTCTCCACATTGTCTTAGTCTTATATTGTTTGCAATTCTGATGCTTTTAAGGTATACAAAATTTCTTTTCTCTGTTGTATGTGGGATACATTCAAAATTAGGAAAGTTTTACTCTTTTAAGACATGATAGTTGTTCATTCTCATTTCAATGAAAAGGCGAAAGTAGAGAGTTTATTTCAATCTCATTATTTAGTCTCTTTATTTGTTATAAGTCCATCCCAACCAACCGTTGTCTATGATATATTCAAATGCTAGGATGAGAGAAGTTGTTACTGGTTCCTAAACAGTCTAATAAGGAAAGAAAAAATGTAGAGGGGAATTATTTTCTTATGTGTGATTGTCTAATGAAAATTTTGTTGTGTAAAGTAAGGAAACCTCTAAAATAATTGTTCTAAGTGGATAAAATTGGACATAGTTTTGGATTGTGAAGCTTTGTAGGTGGACAGGAAGGGCATGAATAATTGAGTGCTTTTAAGGTAAGCATATAGCAATCACCCTTGGGGTTTTAAACTTTACCATGCTTTATTTTCTATTATACTTTCCTATATCTTGAGGAGGGTGGGAATTTGATTGGGTTAGAGGAGGTTCTTATTTGTTGCTTGTGTTTTTGATTTCTGTTGCCTTTGGTTTCATGTTGCTGAAGAGATCTCTTTTTCTGTACTTCTTATTTAATTATATCTAGGTTACAAATTTCTGCAGTGCTGAAGATGATGGGAGTTTTTGGTCTCATTGGATAAAACCAGAAGCTATGGCACAAGCTGTAGTTTGAACCCATTTTGTTGACGCTACCCAATGGATATTCCCATTAAAGTACGCTGGCGACCCTGACCCCTTGGCTGCAATTACGCTAGCATGGGTCTCCTCAATTCTTCTCCATTTATTGGTTTTGAGAGTGAAAACATCGATCTGGGTTCTGACCATACCTTTTACGGTGAGAATCCTCACAATCTTGTAGTCCTCATCGTCAGAATCGTAGAAAAACACAACGAAAAGTCCCCAAGGAACAAAATTAGGAATGGTAGGTGGTTGTAGTTGTCTGGTAGATGGGTAGAGGATGAGTTCCGAGAGGCTTGGGGAGGAAATCCCATGTTAAATTAACGATACAGAACAAACCATGACAAGAATCCACAATTGCTAAAAGGCTTTTACTTGGGAGCCCCAAGTGAGACTCAAGATCCACCCCCAATTTACCCTTCGGGGAGGGTCCGTCTATGGAGCGTGGACAAAGGCGTCCAATTTCGTAGAGTTTATGTTCATGACGGAGGTGAGATTTAACGAATTGGGGTTTGGATATTAAGGTGTACCAGGCATTGGATACGCATCTGAACCGTAGCAGAGATTTCACCGGTATTCTCCACAGAATTTCTTCAATCATCTCCTCTGGCAGGTCCTTCATCGACAGAATTTCTTCAACCATCTCCTCTGGCAGGTTCTTCATCGCTCTCTCTTTCTCTCTCTGCTTCACCCCCTCTGCCGGTGCCCTAATGGATGCAGACAGAACAAAATGTTGTGTTAACTAAACATTGTTAAGCGAGCGTTCCAGCGGCCATGTATTGGCTTATTTCCTTGATTTATAAGGAAACATTTTGCTTAAAACTAAACATTTTGATTTATAAGGATTAATTGTCTTTCAAAAAAAAAAAAGGACACTGATGTAAATGTTGTGTGAACTTTGGGATTTTTTTTCTATTTTTGTGTCTCAAATTTTTTTTTCAATTAAGCGTATAAACATTTTATTTTATTTTTCTAATTTGATGTTTTCGGCCAATCAGAACCTAATAAGATACTGAGTCAAAAACAATTATATTCATAAAGTAGGAAACCTGTTTTAAATATATATTTTTTATTTTTCTAATTTATTAATCGAGAATACGATTCTTTGTATTTTATAAGGTAAACTTAAACCGAAATTGGAGATTTGTCAAAAACAAAAATCAAACTTAAAACTACTCATCACTGATTAATCCTATTTTTTGCTCGGGCCTTGGCTGGCTTTTCGGTTTCAGATTTTTTTTCCTCCCTACTCGGACTCATTAGCCTACCTTGTATTTACCCCTACACTTTAAAATGTTTAAACTAACCCTTGCACTATCCAAAAAAAAAAAAGTAATTCTTTTTCTAAGAGTGGTAGTAACCACAATTATCTATCCTCCCCATTAATCTACCTTACTAAATTAATCTTTTATTTTTCAAAAAATTAGATAAAAATTAAAACATTGATTTTATTTTTTTAGTTAGGCATGATAATATTTTATTTAAAATATTCTTCTAAAAAAATGAGCTAAGAATCTCTATTTTTATAAATAATATATAAATTTAACATTTATAACGAGGATTATATTTTTTTTCTTATGGTATTTTATTTTTCAAAAATAACTTAAGAAATAAAATATTTATCTTAATAATTTTATTTTCATATTTAGAAAATTTTTAGAATGTTATAAAATATTGAATAAATTAAAAGATAGATTTTTTTTTAAAATAAAAAAGTTGCGTTAGATGCTATAATAATTTTTATTTAAAAATTATTTAAAATTTAGATAAAAATATATGAATTTAATAGTACAATGAGGATATATTAAAACAATAGTATAATGAGGATGATTTTTTCCATGGTATTTATTTTTTTAATTATTTTTAAAAATAATTAAAAATCATTTATAATAATAATTTAAAATTTTAATAAATATTTTGATAAATGTATAAAATAAAATAAATAATTATGATACTTAATTTATTTTAAGTTATTTCAAAATAAATATCATAGGAAAATTCATTATATAAAAATTAATATATTATCTACAAAAATAATTTTTATACTATCTACTCAAATTTGTTTTTAAAAAATCTATTTATATAACATTCTAAGTTATTAAGAAAAAAATAGAAATAAAATGATTCTGATAAATAATTTATTTATTAAGTTATTTTTTAAATGAATAAAAATAGTTATTTTTGACAAAAATAAAATACTATGAGAAAAATCTATCCACCTTATAAATGTTAAATTTATATATTATTTTATTAAAAATTAAATTTTATCTAAAATTTGAGAAAATTAATTTTAAATAAAATAATTATCCTATCTAATCAAAAAATATTTAAAAAAAAATCATTCTTTAATTTTTATCTGACTTTAAATAAAATTAAAATATACATGACAATGATTAATTTGTGTTTAAATAATGACGTTGATGATTCAAGGCTTAGTTTGAAATATTTTGAATTTTAAAGTGTATGGGAGTAAATATCAAAAGTGTGAAAGCTTAAGGGCTAAGAACGCATTATTCGTTTTTTAACAAAAAGTCGGTTTAGAGTAATTCCAACAATTCTCCATTTTATTTCATTCCATATTTGGAGGTTTGCACTCCAAAAATGCACTCATTCATCCAACATTTCCATCTCAGTTCTTGTAGATGTGAATAGTAACTACACATATTTATTATTTTAATAATATACAAATGTTCTCTCATTATATTTTTTCTTATAATAATAAAATAATTATTTTAATAATATTTTTATAACATACTTATTCTTTAAGATATATATATTTTTATTATTTATTATTTTATTAATTTGAATTATTTTCTATATATACAATATAGTAAATGATTTAATATATTTATTTTATATTAATTTATTTTTATTAATTTATAATTATTTCTTAAACTAAAACAAATTTCAATTTTTTTTTATTAAAATTATATTTTGATAATGATATAATAATTTTTATTTATATTGTAAATACAAAGTCACAGATTTTAATTAACTATTCAATAATTTCTTAAAAATAAAAATATAACTTCAAATTGAAAAAAAAAACCCTATAAATTACATCACATAATGTTTTGCATATCATTTACTTAAACTAATACATTGGAGCTACAAAAAACATTGTTGCTATACCTTTCCTATAAATGCTCAATTAATGCATTTCGAAGTGTATAATGAACTTCTTTATCTTTCACTTGTTTATGACGAGAAATGAACTTTTGAAATTGTTTTGCTTTATCCACTATCATATTTCAAGGTGATGCATTCGAAAGTGAATATTTCAAGGTGAAAAAAATGAAGATTATTGAAAAAATGACTCATAAATCCCAAGCAAATTGGTAAGTGGTCATAATGATGGTAATTTTAGTAATTTTAATGAATATGATATTGAAAATTAGGGAGGGTGATATACCATCATAAATTTTATTTTTATTTTCTAATGTAATATGATGCTATATAATATAATATTTATTAGTTTAAAATGTATTTTTAGGTTTTACATATTTCTCATTTGTTAGAATTTTATTTATTTAATATAATCATATTTATGTTTAAATAAAAATAAAAATATTCCATATATCATATTTTTAAAATATTCTAATTGATAAAATAAAGATTTGGAAGAATGAATAAAGAATTGGTTAAGATTTATGATTATCGGGTTGAAGTTGGAACTTTAAAAAATGGGTCCCATCATCTCCAAATATGGAGAAGATGCCAATTTGGAGTTGGAAGTAGGGATGACAACGGGACAAGTTCGGGACGGGTCGCCCTAATCCCAAACCCATCCCAATACTATACAAAATTTCCCATACTGGCCAACCCGCCTATAGAGCGAGGCGGGCGGGTGGATAGTAAAAAATTGCAATTTATACCGTCTCGACTCATTCTAAAATCACAATCACAAAGGCAAATGCAGAGCACCTGACCACTTCCCCTTTCTCTACACTACCTCTCACTTAGGAAAACTCATCACAACCAAGATTCAAACAACAATCCCTAAATTTCAAAAAGCCCTATCTCGTAAAAATAAAAACCTTACATTTCAAAAACCTAATCTCAAAAAATCGAAACTCTAAATTTCAAACACCTGATCTTAGAAAATTGAAACCATGACTTCCTGTCAAATAAATGAGTGTAAATGGGTTTTATGGGGGCTGGGATTTAGGAGCGTACATATGCTTTAAGGGAGGTGCCTTTGCCTAAACAGAGTCTCCACCTTGGATTCCTTAATCCTTCCATCAATAGAAATATCAAAGGAAAAAGCAAAACAGAAGAAACTAAATTGAAATATCTTCGTTATTCACTCATAGATTGAGCAAGAATCGCCACGAGAGAGAGATTTACGCAGAAGTACTGATGGAAATGGCAACCTTGGGGGAGGAAGGAATGCAGATTGTACTCATGTCGATAACCTCTCTCGATTCGCTATTGAAGAACACAACAAGGAGGGGGTGGTGGCTATATTGAAAAACCTAGAGTGTAACATGAAAAACCTAGAGTTGTAACATTAGAGGCAGTGATGAAGCGATTCTATAGTCATTTTTTAGGGTTTATCGTTAAGGAAAAGGCTGGAGGCTTCATGCAGAAATCATGTGAAGAAGACCTATATATTACATGCTATGGTAAACGGGGCAGGGCGGTTGGGAGGAAAATTTCCCAAATTCGCCCCAAACCCAGCTCGAGTATTACAAAATTTCCTAAGCCTGTGTAAACTTCGAATAAGCTCTACCCATACCCATCCCATTAGGAGGGGCGTATGGCTACTCATCAGCTTCCCATCCCATTGCCATCTCTAGTTGGAAATGGAGATTTATGGTTGTACTTGCCTTTTACTTATAATCTTGTTTATATAATTCTTCCAAACCAAACCCTTGCAAACTAAAACTCAAGTGAATATCAATATCTTTATTTTTCACTCATAAAGTAAATAAATCTTTTTATGGTAATTAATAATAATAATATAATATAATAATAATAAGAATTGTTTTGATTCTATAAATTTTAGCCTTTTAAAAATTAGGGAAATTTGTGTTTTTGGTAGTTAACATTGAAATAAAATAATTGTTGTTATGGTAAAAAAGTAATGATTTCCAAAAAAACCCAAATTACCCCTCAGTATATCCTACCCACCTATGGAAATTTTTTTTTAAAAGAAGCAAATATCCCAAGATATCCTTCCTCTGATCGAAGACGCCATTTGAGGTCACTATAGCGAAGCAAGGTTCCTCCCTGTCGCCCTTTAAAGCACTCGTGTAAGTTATGAACGGCGATGAGTATTTTTCAAAACCCTAACATCTTCTTTCCTCATTAGAACATGCACTTCAATATTTATGTGGGAAGAATGCTTCCTCTTATCGATCCCTTTATTTTTCAAAACCCTAACATCTACTTCTCCATCATTAGAACACCTAGTTCGAAATTTTTATGGGAAGAAAGCTTGCTCATGTCGATCACTTTTTTGTTCTTTCCTCTACGGAGCAACTATCAACCAATATTGTAACGAAAAGTTTTTAATATGTGTTTCACTTTGTATTGATATGATATTTTGAGTTTTGATGTATGTGGTGTTTCATATAAACCGAAATGGTGAAGACGAAATTGATAATTTTCTTATGTTGTAGTATAGTGCGTAATGGAAATGAGTATTGACCTCAAATATGATGTAATACCATAACATATGGTACACTAGACGAACATCTGTGTTTTCGCAATTGGTACTACCATAACACACCGGGGATACTACTTGGTACTACAATAATAATTAATAATTGGTCAAAATCCCAATACAAATATATATAATAGTTGTTATTCCAGTTTTTATATTTGTTATGAGTCAAGACATTGTTTAGAATCAGTGAGGCTGCTTATTTGGAAATAATGACGTTGAAGAAATATTCTTTATTGCTATGTAATTCCTTGCATATTCTTCATCATATTTGACACCTTTTAAATAATGGGTATTTAACTTATTCTAAGCGTTAAACCACTTATTGTTATACAAAAACCCTTAGACCTTGTGTCATCTAAGACTTCAATTACAATTCCATGAGCATTTATTTGTTGAACTTGTTATTAGTTGACCTATTATGTATGATTAACCCTTATTACTTAATCTTTCAGGAATTTAAAATGACAACTTATTTGTCTTTGTCGGTAAAAAAAGAGTTTTCGACTTTTGGTTTGAATGTCAATGAAGGGTGCTATTCTATAAACGTAGTGTACATAAAGCTTATACTTATAGGAATGAAACAAAGCAACCATGAGTGCTATATACATCAAGATGGATATGGTACATCTAACTCTAAGATATGGACATGAAGACAACCAATATATGCAAAATACTTCAAGTAATATCGATGTAATCATTTATCAATATTGTTAATTATTGTATAATAAAATTGTAAACTTCATTAATAAATATAATATATTGTAATAATTGAATAAGCCACCACAGAATGGAAGGGAACATTTATTGTACATGTACTTTATATGATCATTATTCTTTTTTACCAAGTAATATGCTTTATACACTTTTCTTTCCATTGTTGTGTAGTTCCATAGAAATCCAAATGGTGAAGATTTATTTCATAATTTTTGTTTATTTTTTGTGTATCATTTTTCATTTATGGTCGAATTTAGTCTACGATTGAAGAAAGTTGAAGTTAGATAAAATTTAAGTCATAATGTACTTGAAGTTCGATCCTAATTTCATGAAATATGTGAAGTACTACAAAAATATATTAAGGTACTACATGTACTGCCATAACATAATGTAGGTACTACCATAGCATATTATTTTAGTTTTTTGGCTTTCTTCTTTGTATTCAAATTCATGGCCTACTAACAAGAAGAGTCAAAAGAATTTACTTATGGTCAAATAGCAAAAATGGTCGATCAAGGGTATTAATATTTTATTTAGATGTGGGTATGCTGCACTGCATGGTGCATAGTTATTTGAATGGTTGAATAGAACCATCATAGGTTTATGACCATTTTTTCGAAGGGAAGGGATTCTGGAGGAATGTGTAGTGTGTATTACAAACAAATTATTTATAGGAAAAGTAGGTTTGTATACACTCATAGAAAAGTTATTGAACATAAATGATGAAGAAATGGTTTTAGGGTTGTCAGTACACCCTAGGAAAAAATAATTAGACTTTGGTGAAAAAGTCAAACTTGAAAAAAAAACCCTAAGTTATTGACGAGCCACTAACTGCTTGTGTTACTTTTGTATATATCCACCCATTCACGCAAGTGCATGCTTCGAGTTTAAGCAGTCTAGTGATAAGTCAAGGTCGTTTCACAAGGAGTTCGGGTGTCAACTACTGATCCAATTTACCCTAATATTATTTATGTAACACCCATAATTATACCCTAACAATTTTCGGACTTATTTAGGGTATATTAAAAGCTAAATGGAATTTTTCGAAAATAAAACGAGAGACCCGAAATGAATATTAGAGACAAGGATAAAGTAGTCATTTACCACTTGAGGATATAAAAGGCATAAAACAATAAGGTTATATGCAATTATGGAATTTGAGAAAAGTTAGAATAGAAATTACAAAGAATGGAAGGACCTAAATGCAAAAATGAGAAAAGAAGTTAAAAATGCAAAGGCCAAACATGGCCTTAACTCAAAAATTGGATAAGAGCAATTAGTCTCTCATTTTTGAGAGAACAAAACCGTAGAGAAGAGAAGAGAAGGGGAAAAGAGAGAAGAAGAGGAAGAGGAAGAGAAGAAGAAGAGAAGAGAAAAGGAAAGGAAGAGCAAAAAGGTATGGAATCTGGGAACTCGAGTACTTTAATCCACGAATTCTTTGTATGCATTTTCATGCAATAGTATGGTTAGTACTTGTCCCCAAACCTGGTTTTGTTAGATTTCATCCTAACCCCTAAAATTATTGAAAGTAAGGTTGGTAAAACCCTAAATGGTATAAGAAGAATATGGAATCCTCCCTTTGAGGTTGGATTCATGGTTTAATTGCAGGTAATTGAGTTAGGGTTTAGAACAAACCCTAACTAATCTTTATGTTTGCTTTATGTATGGGTTATGACCCATTTTGTTTTGGGACGAATTTATGATAGGTTTTTGGTATAAGATAAGTATTGAAAGATAATTTGAGTAGAATAGAGGTTATAAGATGAATATGGAGTGGTTTTGATGAGTATATCAAGTATTGAGTTGATTTAGGTAGCAAAATATGGAAAAATGGGAGAAAAACCACCTTTTCTGGGAAATTTCGAGGGGTGGTATCGATACCAAACAGAGTGGTACCCGGCACTTTCATAAGTGTTCATTAATCTGGTACTCGGCACTCCATTCTGCACTCCAATGCTCTATTTTGGACTGTTTGTATTTTGGGCCATAAATTGCCTATTTCTGATCCCGATTTGAGTGATTGAAGTATAATTAAAATAGACTTCACGGAAAACAAAACACCCTGAAATAGGTACCTTCAAATTTTGACTCTATTTGGTCCATAAATTCAATCAAAGTAGGGCTATGTTCAAGCCAATTTATGGTTTAGTTTTGAACATAGAGTAATCCCGGTTGTTTAGGACATAACTTGAGTTTAGGTGCTCCGATTTGGGTGATTCCAGTTGGAGAAGAGTCTTTAGCACCCAGCTTCAAAAGAGTACAAAGAACTAGAAGTGTCAAAATATAGAGTTAAGACTCCTGAAAATAGGTATTACGTGACCGCACTTCTAGTGTAATCCGACGAACCGACTAGTTTGGTGAAAATGCCATAACTCGAGTTTGGGATTATTCAATCGAATGATTCCACTTCTAAGTAGATTCATAGAGGAACAAGAATAAATGAATGATGTGTGAATACATAAGTGTCTTGCTGTACAAGTATATGAAATGCCATATGTAACAAGCAAGAAACAAGAAAAAGGCAGGAAATGCAATATGTATAGATGTGTTCATGAAATACTTTAATACAGACGAAACATGAAAATCGAATCAAACATGAACATGAACATGAAACATGAACATGAACATGAAAGACAATATGTCATGAACACATAATGTGGTTAAGAATATCTTAATTATTCTGTACGAATAAAAATAGATTATATATGATAGACATGCCTAAATGAATAGATGGAACATGCTGGGAACATATGATAGAAATGCATAAATGCTAAGAACGATAGAGATAAGTAAAAGATGACAAAGCACAGGAATGAGTACCTGTACAATAATGATAGGTATATATGAATATATGAATGAGTAAATGCATGCATGATAAAAATATAGGAATATATGTATTATAGAGAAATATGAGAACCGTAATATGAAGCTACAAATATGAGAATGAATATAGATTAAAGTAATGATAGTATATATTGAAAAAGCAATCATGATAACAATAGTTATTCATACTTATGAGATATGTACAGAAAATGTAATAAAATGGATTGCCCGTGGTTCAATCGAGATGGATAGATAGGCATGCCCATAGTGAAGATACAGCTTGCCGCAAAGATATAGATACAAATATCGAGGCCCCGCTTCTCGGTCGGCGACATAGATCCCGTTGATCATTATACGGCATAGGTCACTGCCTCATACAAACATGATACCTTCTGTATATACTACCATTGGGGTTTATATAAAGATCATCGGCCTCGCATGATAGTACCTTCGGTACATACAGATAGAGATCTCTCGTCTCGCATGCTGATAGTACCTTTGGGTACATCCAATATTTCCCCGTATCCGCTCTAAGGTATTTCAGAGGGCATGAATATAAAAGAAAATGAAGTATATAAAGAAATGGCGTAAAGTATATGATATGATATGAGAAGCATAACACTGCTATGCGATGATAGTATACCGTTACGAGAACAAGAAATACAGAATAAGAGCACATGAAAGTATATGATATGACAGTACAGAATATGAAAGTACATGAAAGCATATGTGAAAACATATGACAGTATATGATATGATAGTAAAAGTATAAGTCTTGTACTCCTACGGGATATATGAAAGATGAGATAGAAATTCACATAATGTGAAAAATAAAGATATGATATGAAAGTATAGGCTTTAAGCCAACACAAGAAAAGTACATAAAGTATTCGAAAGCACAAAGTATATGATAGAATAAGAACGTACAAATGTATATGAAGTATACGAATAGTACAGGATGACAGTATATGAAAAGTACAAGATGAAAGCATATAACATGAAAGTATACGATAGTACAAGTATGAATATGAAGAATGAAAAGTATAGCATGGGCGTGTAGCCACTACATGAAATAAGACATGATATATACACAACATAAGAAATGATATATGTAATAGAACATGAAAAGCAAGAAGCTATAGCATGAAAGATGAACACATGAAAAGTATAGAAAGTATATAAAAGTACAAAAGTATATGCAAGAATATGTAATAGAACATGATAAGTAGGTGAACGTACAAGATATGAAAATCATAGGAAAGTATTGTCTATAAAAATTACAAGATGCAAATATACAACTTAGGACATTAAAAATAAGCTAATACATATATATAAACTAGAATTAATTTGGACTGAATCAGTTCTCTGTAAAAATGAACACTAATAAGAAGTACTGTGAAACAGTCAATTTCTGCATTATAACCCATTTAAACTTAACCCTAAATTGGATATGGATTTGTCAAAGATGCTTGATATTGCAAGTTGATTTCTCCCTTATTCACCAATTAAATATCCCTATTTCTCTCAACACGTGGGTTTAATCAGCTACTTGTATTCAGCCATATTCTTTACAAGATTTGGGCATTTTTCTTTCTCAATGCTTATACCCATTTTAAGATACAGATTTTTACTTCCCAACTCAGTGGTCAGGCAAGATTTCTACAACCTGATTGATGACTCAAATTTTTAAAATCTAATGAATATCTCCTTTTCCCTGATTAGATCACAAAATTTAACATGTAGTCAAGAGTTTTCTAACATATTAAGGTGAAATCTCGATGATTTAAATTGATAAAATAATCCCCTCCAACATCACCTCATGAGAACCGTATTTATCTGCGAACTCGTGAGCTCAATAGTTCTTTAATAATGGTCCAACATACCCACAATTGGAATGTTCCTAACTCTTAGGAATCGCCATCTCTGTGTCACTCAAAGGGCATCCTGGAAATAAGAGAAAGATACAATCCTTGAACGGGTATTCAAAACTACTATTGGGAACAATTATATGAAAAAGACATATCAATCAAATAAATTCCACCCAAATTCCAGATACTTCCTTCCAATTTATGTAGGAAAGGCTGTAACTAACAATAAATTCAAACTAATGGAAGTCATACTAAAAAAATCGTGACAAGAACTGATAATGGAGCACCGTTAAATTACACCCATCGTAGTTGCATTAAATTGAGAAGAGACGACCTGCAAATAGTCTAGATTTACGAAACTTAGGTAGTAAATTGTAAAGAAATTGAAAGTTTTCTTCCAAATTAACATTCTAATAGATCACTGGTTCGGATCCAAGAAAAGAAAAGAAAAGAAAAGAAAATCTATTCTAAAAATTATACAATGAGTTTTCTTCTTCCCCCGTTATGGGTTCCCAAAAAGAAAAGCTGAACTTTACTAAAACTGTGTACGCCTATTTATAACTTTTAGAAATTAGGCCTGATTCCAAGGCTCCAGGTGGATTTCCTTAAAATCAATGGCCTAACTCACTGTTTTAGGTCACGACTTCAAAAGTTTGTCGCGACGTAAAGTTTTGGTCTGGTCTGTTCAGTCTATTGTGACCGCAGGAACTGGTTGCAACATTCTTTCTCTTGTTCCTACAATTGCTGAGCTGCGACCTGATGTTTTATGTCGCAACTTGTTTGTTCAGTTGCAAGTTGATTTATGGTCGTGACATAAATTCTTAGTTGTTAGTAGTGATATTTATGGTTGCGACCTCATTTTTCTTGTTCCCAGGAATTAATGTCGCGACCTCAATTCAATGTCGTGACCTCTTTTTGTTGTTATTCATCTCGCTTGTCTCTGAGCCTTTAAGTCGTCAGGACTAACCGCCGGTCGCTTGTTTTCTTGTCATGACTTGGAATTTAGGTCGCGACCAAGTATTTTCCTTGCTTAGTGCAATTCTTGTCGCGACCTCAAAAGTATGTCGCGACAATCCCTTCTTCATATCTAGTCGCAACCTCACTTCTAAGTCTCAACAGTTCCCTTCACTTTTTCTATTTCTGGTCGCGACCTCACTGTTCTACTTTGTTTTTGAATATATGTCGCGACCTCGATTTGATGTCGTGACTCGTCAGAGATTGTTTTCTATTGCATTATGTCGCACTACTTCGTTGTCAAACATCGATCTCTTATCCAACTCCCTTTCTCATGTTGCGACTTAAAATTGTTTTGTCTTTGCATTGCCTTGTCGCAACGTGGAATTTAGGTCGCGACCAAATCATTTCCTTTATGTCTAAAATTTATGTTGCGACCTTAAAAATATGTTGCGACTTCAATTCTGCCCCTCTTGTCGCAACCTCACTTCTTGGCCACAACATTTTTAATTGTATAGCTCCTTCTTATTGTTATGATGATAAATTCCGTGTCGCGACTCACTGAAGTCTCCAACTTATATTTTGTCGCAACCGGAATCTGTCTAGGAGACACTTCAAAAGTCCATTCAAATTCTTACTTTTTGGTCATGATCTCAAAACGGTGTCGCGAGATTATCTTCCTTGAAGTTCCTCCTGTCTTGGTTTCAGCAAGTTCTCTTATGTCGCAATAGTTTTTTTTGCTTTGCCATTACTGGGCCGCGATCTTGATTCCTCTCACACGACTGGCGAGCCTCTTGATCTCGTTTACTTGGCGATTTTTTGCTGGAATTTTCACTTATGCTTTAAATTTATGCAAAATATAAATTTGGTAACTAGTACATATTTTTGCATAAAAATAGGCAATTATATTGTAAGAAAATCATGAAATGGGCTAAAATTCAATGAGTTTTTATCCACCAAATCTCTAACTTAAAATTTTGCTTGTCCCCAAGCAAAGAAAAGAAAGATTTGTTTATCCTCAAACAATTGAACTTTATTTTGTAGGACATTTTTCTTTTTCAAAGCACAATCTTCTCTTATTCCACCCTTTTACTTGAAAAAGGTAATCGCAAAGATGATTTTAAACTTTAGTTTCAACCGAGAAAAGGAATGTTTTCAACCTCTATTACAATAAACCGCTAAATACCGCATTTAAATGTCAAATAATAGATCTTGTTTCAGGCGTGTGTAGGTGATTTGGGGCTGGCGTAGGTGTTCCTAATCAACAAATTTATATCCTAGGATTCCATCGCGTAGCAAAGTTAATGCAGATAGCGGCCCAAGGCCGAACTCGTGGATGGGTTTTCATGCGTAAGGAGTCACAAATCTGACTCCGAAATGGTGTTTCCACTTCGATTTGGGGTTTCTTTGTAAAAACAAAGGGTGTTGATGAAACCAGAATCAGGGAAATAGTAAAAGAAATCCTTGAAATTTCGGGCCACTGGGCTTAGGGTTCTAAGGCAACTAAAATGTCCTCGGGTCCTTTTCCTCTCGTTGGAGAGGATGACCTATAGTCATTTCCCGAACCGGATCTATGTTTAACCATAAAGACTGAACCCTAAAAGTTTTTCTCCTAGTATAAAGAATTTATTAACCATTAATGTTTCGAAGCAGTTAAAACTGGCCCTTGGATCTAACCTGCAGAAGCAAATAAATGGCAACTAAGCCAAGATCACCGGAGTCTGTGAAATAAGTATCCATTAAGCCTTGAAAGCTGCCAACTACTAGCCACTCGTGGTACATCACAAAGATTCAAACTCTTAACGTGAGATGAACATAAATGATAATAAATGCAGCCCGTTGCGAATGTGAGAGGATGTTATTTTTACCTCAAAAACTTCCACTCCATCGTCCCTCCTCTTCATGATTTAGGGGTTTAGCCAAGCATCCCTTGAGTTGTCATCCTCAAGGGGTGTTTGGCTGGTGAGAAAATGCGAGAAAGAGAGAGAAAAATGAGAGAAAATCACACCCGTGAGAAAGCTGAAAGCTTTGGCCCCAATTTTATTGATTTATGGATTACTGATTTTATGAGCTTGACTCCGAGGCTTATATACAAGTAGAGTCAAGGAAATTACAAAAATTTTTATGAAAGAACAAAATACATTGAGGGAAATTCTTGGTACAAACCACAAAATAACACTACTGGGGCACTAATCACTTCAACCGACACAAAACAAACTCTATTTGGTACACAAAAGTGCTTAAAACTCCGCAATGAACAGGTGGTTCAAAACAAGACTATTCTGGGCACTAATCACTCCCTTAACCGACACATTGCTAGTCCCCTTTAGCAATGACAAAAAAGGTTGAAGAGCGCATGTGTTAAGCTTCAAGTAAAAGGAATGGTATTTTCGCTATTTATCTGGCAATGCCCTACCTCGCTGTGAATGATTGAGACCTTACACAACAACCAGCTTAGGATGAATAAAATGCCATACGTAACCAAGTTTAAGAAGAGTATCTATCCCAGGAATCTTACTAAACTTCCACCAAATCTAAGTGTTTATGTGATCGCCAAACAATAACTCGCTTAAACTCCAAGCCTCCCCAACCGCTACGCCCATCTCTAGCACATCGACCAACCTAAATAACCGTTCCACTCTTTGTCATATTTCTCAGGACAGGATGCAATGATGAGAAATCGACCTCACCAAAGTCCGTAGCAGTGGGGTCCACCGATGACTCCCAACCAATCCAAGGCTTAGGGCATCAAGTCATGAGGATCTTTCGACCACTAGCTCCTCTGCTTCACCCGCACTCGAATGACCGAATTCAGAAAGACCTACGACTGGGCTAAACCTCAATCTATCCACCCATGCAGTCACACCAAAGCTCTGTCCAATCCAACCACAGGCTCAACGTTTTTTTCAAAAGAGACCCGCCAGAAACCACTCGGATCGTGCTCTGTTTCAAAGCAAAGTGTCGCGCTTTTCTTCTTTCTTCTTTTTCTTTTTCTTTTTCTTCTTTTTCTTTTGGAAGACTTCATTGGCCTTCTTTCTAGGAACCACAACCTTTCGCACAGTGGTCAATGAAACTGTGGCAGTTTGCACGATATGGGGTTATGCGCCCTCGTGCCATTACAAACTGACAGTAATGGGGCAGGTATTAGCTAAAGGTGGAAGAAAAAGATTGAACACCAGGAGACTTCAACTGACCAATCACTTAATCATGCATGAAACTAATCTAGTATCAATGGCATTGGGCAGTGTTTCAATTTTTCAACTTGTAGGCTAGGCAAAACCACAAAAAAATAGGGCAAAATTATCGTGAATGAAAGTAAGAACCGGAGTCAGTTCGATATGTATACAAGCAGGTCAATAAAATTTGCATTTTCAAAATAGCTTCTTAAAAAGAGCGCAAGCCACTAAACATACAAAATGGGCTTTGCTTACACATGTAGTAGACTCAAAGAGTGTAAAAAAAAAAAACTGATATCTAAAGTATAAAAATCACTTCCTTCACTAACTCTCCCCCCAACCAAGTGTGCCATTAACCGCAATGGGGTTTGGATTGGAAAGGTAGTGGAGGAAGTGCTACCTCCTCAATCAATAGCCAGTGAAGAGGTGTCCTCGGTTTGGACGGGTTGAGGTGCTTCGGGAGAGTGGCTTAAGAATCACTGTGAGCCGCGAGGACGTAAAGGAGTCGCAGGCTGGAGGTGGATAGCAACCCATTCCCACCGGGAGTAGGAGCAAACGGTCTGAGAAGGTACATATGGGGAGATCGCAGGGAGGCCGCCCGTGCGACTCGGGATCCGCATGAGGATGGCATGCGATCGCGAGAATGGCGCCATGGCTTTAGTGCGAGTCATCTGTTTGCGAGGGTCGATGGGCGCCGCACGATGCCGCCAGTGGAGAACGTAGCGGATTAAAATCCATGATGGTCGAAGTCCCGGTGGGAAATAAGGATATGTCGCATAGGTGGCGCCGGAAGGCCACGCACACCGTAGCGGTACGGGGGGCGTGGAGGCCCCGAAAGACAGAGATGCTAAGCCGGCGATACTAGGAGCCTGAGGGGAGATGCCGGATCGAGGGTACCGCTTCCAAGGCTCCACAACATGCTCCACTCGGAGGGGTCAAGCCCCGCAGGAATATCTCCAGCCTACCGGGTTCCCCATCGTCTAGAGCGCTAAGGTGAAAAGAGCGGGAGGCTTAAGCCGCCACCGATTGGATTCGTGAAGGATGGCCTCACAGTCACGACGGCGCTCCAATCTAGGCTCATCAGGGAAGCCGATATGCTCAAAGCACTGCATAGAGTTCGAATAAGAGAGGCGGACTCGGGCTGAGGTAGACTCACATGGACCTTCTCCCCAATGGAACAACAAGGAAGTCATAATAAGCTCCGCTGGAATGAACCAGAAGCCCTTCAAGTCTTGATCTCTCTATTGGCTAGCTTAACCTGGCCACTGGTCTGAGGGTGGTATGGGGTGGCTACTTTATGCTTGATACCATACTTAGTGAGGAGGCTCTCAAAAGGTTTGTTGCAGAAATGCGAACCTCAATCACTAATTGATTAGTGCTCAAAAAGTGCAATTTTGAACCCTATATTAGATAGGTTTTGAGTGCTTTTTGATCATTAATCATGTCATTTATACCAATTGAAGTGTTCAAGTCATCTTAGTAACACTTATGCCATTTAGAGGGTGTTTTTGGTTATTTTGTAGGTGTTTGTGCACTTTTAGAATTCAATCTCAATACAGCGATGAATCATGAAGTTGGAATTCAAGTTCGCCCATCAACCAGCCCTAGAATCAATGAGAAACCAAGGCAAAGTGAAGAAAATTTGATGCGCTGAAGGCAGGAAGAAATGGAAGAGGCAGGAATAATGGCAATGGAACAAGAGAGTCGCAGATCTCGTGCATTTCGCTAGTTACCAAATCGCAACTCCTAGCGAAATCGATGCCCGTCATGCTTTAATTAATGCAAACCGCCTTCAAACTTGGTGAATTACATCCTTGTCCTATAACTTAGCCCAAGCTTGTTAGGCTTGCATATTTTCATACCTCAGGAGGCCTATATAAAGCCCTTGTTTTGTAAACCTAAGCAACAATTTCAAGCATCATTGGGGGGAGAATAATAGTTGTAAGTTTTACTTTTTTGTAAATAAATTGTTTTATTTTAAGTTTTGCTTTTATTTTCTCTTCTCTCTTCTTTCTCTCTTCTTTCACTTTCCCTAGCTGCCAAACACACCTCTGAGGATGACAACTCAAGATGTCATGCCTCCTTCCTTTGGAAGAGGAAGGAAGCTAAACATAAAGGGGGCTTAAGATGTTGTCCTCAGTGTACTAAAAAGCCACGGGTAGTGTAATTATGGCCCCATCTCAAAACTCGCTTGCATAACATGGGATGTTATTGTTCACAATACTCTCCATGCTTTAGATCCAAAGGCTTAGTGACGTAGGTACGTGGCTCTTGGGGGACGGTCCTTACTGCCTCTGATAGCATTTACATGTTAGGGTTCTTCTAAATTTAGGGCAAATAAACATTGACTTTTATTGTTTTGGCCAATACTTCCATGCTTTAGGATTCGTCAGTGAGAGATGCACTGGTGTTCTTTAGATGGTCTTTACTAGCCTCAAAAAATGATAATGGAATGTTAGGGTTTTAAACAAAAAGGGGCCATAACTGCATCCTGTATTGACTCAAATAGGAGGATAAAACCCGAGGACATGTGTTTGCCCTAGCTTGCCAAGTTAGTGACCTAATTCTTCAAAGTGAATTTCTTCACTTTAAATTTCAGTTTTTACCATTTCCAATATTTAAATTTCAGTTTTTACCATTTCAAGATATACAATTTCCAGCTTTTACCATTTCCGCTGTACCCCAGCTTTTAAACCATTTACGCTTCGCTCTAGCCATCCACTTAACTTTCGCTTACAAATTATTTAGTTTTCAAACCACTGCTTTTAACCAAACCCAAAATCCAAATTTAATTCACCAGTTTTGATTTCACCCAAATCATTCAGACGAAGAAAACCCATCCCCGTGTTCACCCTAGACCGCTATGTCAGCAAAGAGGCTTGACTCACGCAGTAGGGAGGAACTACTGGGATACAAATTTTTTGATTCCTCTCACCCTACCGTGGCACTAATCAAATGGCGCCGTTGCTCTGGGATGGTGCCTCAAATAAGCAGTTTGAGGAGTCATGAACACTCTGCGGATCCTCATCACAAGTCTCGTGAATTTCTATCATTTTACTATTTTTTCTTAGTTTTATTTGGACTGCTAAAAAAAAAAAAAAAAAAAAAAAACCAGTTGTTGCAGATAGTTTCGGTTGTTTTGTGTGGCCCTATTTCAACCGGCAGGATCGCTTTCCAGTTGCTTTGAATCGAGAGAAAATGAACACCCATATGGAGAGCAATACAATGAGGGTAACCCTAGAGCTTACATGACAATGAGGGACTATAGGAACCTTCCATACCCAAAGGGCAACCAATTGCAGGGAGAAATCTAAACCCACCTAGGTCCATGAGGGAATATAGAGACCAATGGATGAGTGCACCTGTCTATAGTGTTCCCTCAACTTATCCACCTCCTCCACAATATGATCATCCTGAACTTCCATTTTATGCCTCAACCCCTCAATACTCTTTAAATACCTCACCACCACACAAGCACTTCTCCTTTGAGTGTGCCATTCGACCTTACTAAACTCGGTGGGTGATGTCGTAGAACAAAAGGAATTCAATGCCCAATTGGAGAAAAAATCCATAATAAGAGAATCCCGACCAAATATTAGATAATAAAAGATGACTTTGAGCATAAATGGGACAACCTGCAAGATTCCATTGAAGACCTAATTGATCAACAACAATGTCCACCAGAGGAGGATTGTCAAAGTGACATAATGGCAGAGGAGCAAAGGGTAGTGACTGTCCAGGCCAATCAAGAAATCGAGATACTGAGAGCTCCTTGAACAAGGAATCGACGGGTTCCAAAATGACTTGAGCAAAAATTGGACATCTTATGTGAATCCATCTAAAGTTTCTGCCCAAAAGCTTGATCAAGTAGAGGAGAATCCGAGGCAGTGCTCGAATCAAACAATTTTACTGAGGTGCTCCACTAAGCGTACCTCGGGAGGAATTGAAAAAAGGAATCGCAGAAGCTCCCGATGAACTCCGCAGATAATTCCCAATCAGGCGATACTCTTTGGCCTTGGAAAAAGCAGAAGACCCGACTAGTGCCTTGATAAGTGAGGAGGAGAGTCAAGAGGAAGAGTGCCTAAATGGCCCCATGGTGGAGGTCGGCTCACAGCATTGGCCACCAAGGTCGGTGAAAATTTCGAACCCTAGAAATTGGTGTCATTACCGCTTATGGGATAAGGAGGATGTAATCCCCTGTTGTTGGATCGAGGAAGGTGGGAAGAAAACAAAGAGAACATTTTCCCGCCCCTACTGATTCAGCTTCTACATAGCACGCCATTACCGCACCACAATCCCAACTCCAAAACACCCATCACAATGCTCGTGCCACCTATAACCCATCGCTCGTACATATCAGCTCGCAAAACTCAAACCAGCAAAGACTCTTCTCCCAAAGGTAAGTCCAACCCACTGTCAGCCATGCAAAACATTAGAAGACTAGTGGCCTCTGTACATACCTTTGCCACTACATCAAAGAAGATGGCAAATGCCTACATTGCATGGCATAGTGGTTGAGTCGTGTGCCTACGGATTGGGATATCCGAACCCCATTTGAGCTCCACTAGTCTCGCAGCCTCCAAAGGCCTAAGGAGGATATGGGGGAGCACGCCTCCCCACTTTGTTTTAATTCTTCTCGTCTTATATTATATTATCATAGTTTATTTTGATTTTGTTAATTTTTCTTTATAAATTTTCTTCATTTTAGTTAATTTGTGTTTTTAGATTACTTATTCAAATCTTCTCATACTACTCTAGAATAACTTGAAATGAACTTGAAACTGTATGTCAGAAATTGCATTTTCGCAACCTGTTTCAAGAACCAAATTCGCAACTTGCGAATTTCGCAAACTGTTCGCAAACAGTTCACAATCTCAGCAAAACATTGCGAAATTCGCTAGCCAACCTGCACTGTTCATTAGCGAAATACAGGCCCGCTTCTCATCGAATTCTCACAGCTTAGCGGGATTTCATGAAGCAGCGAAAATTTCAACATTGCCAATTTCGCTTAAAGTTCGCCAATTTCGCTAAGCCATTGCCAATTCGGGCTTAATTACAAAATCTATGCTCAGAGCGAAAATCTTAGTGTAAATTCATGCTCAGAGCGAAAATCCTAGCGAATTCATGCCTGTGAAAATCCTAGCGAAATTCGCAAAGAGTTGCAACCATTTCGCTATTAGATACTAATTTTAGCATTGCGAAGGCTAGCTTAGCGAAATTCTCAAACCCACTGTTTGCCCTCCGATTTGTTTTCACAGATAACTTTTTTCATCCGAACTCCGTTTTAGATGCTCTTGGTACCGTTTGGAAAGCTTAGAGAGTGAATCCAAATATGGCCAGAAATAACATTTCTTGAGATTACAGAAAGTGTAATTTTAAAATGGTCCAACTGGTCACTTTTTCTCTCTTTTCTTCTCCTAACTTGCTTATTCAAGCCCGAACGGAGTGCATGTAATATGTCGACTTAAAGCTTGTGAGGTCTCCTATCCAGAAATGATCAAGACTATCATGGAGGTAACATCTCCCCATCTAATTCTTCATTCCGAACCCCATTTCGGACACCGAGATGCTTGGGTTGGGGGGGGAGAATTAGTAAAGGAAGTGGATTTTATATTTATTTATTTTTTTATTATAAGCAAGACCATTTTGTTATGTTTAGTGGCTTGCTGGGTCCCCTTTCTATAAAGTCAAGTATACTTTCCAATTTTACTTTTCAAATTCGGGCCCGTTTTTGCAACAAAATTTTTTTGTGGTTTTGCCTCACCTGTGGTTTGAAAAAATTGAAGCTTTGTCCAATTCTATTGATGTTAGATTGGTTCCATGCTTAGTTGAGTGAATGATTAGTTGAATTATTATTGATTTCGACCTTTTTCTTCCACCTTTAGCTAACCACAAAGCACATTAGATTTCAATGATAGGTCAAAACTAGGCAACCTCCTTTATTTTGCATAACCTACCCTAGTTTCATTGACTCCGCCTTTAATAGGTTAAGGACCCCCTCAATAAAAAAAAAAAAAAAAAGAAAAGAAATGAAAAGAAAAGAAAAGAAAAGAAAAGAAAAAAGAATAAAAATTGCAACGCTTTGCCTTGAAACCCGAGCACGGCCCGAGGGGTATGGCTTAAAGCCTTTAAAGCCCTGCCCTAAACCTTCATCAATGGGAGTCACGACTTTGTGTTCGCTAAGTACGGGTGGATAGGTGGAGTTTAGTGTTGTAGGTGCTGAGTCTCGAAATCATTCAAGTCCTGTGAAACCTCGAAGAGCAGCGGTCGAAAGATCCTCATGACTTGGTGCCCTAAGCCTTAATTGGTTGGGAGTCACCCAGATCCCCGTTACGTGACTTGGTGAGGCCGATTCCTCAGCATTGCACCCCTACAACGCAAAAAGAATTGTGGAATAAGAGGTGGGTCCTGATCTATTTAGGTTGGTTAGCATTCTAGTCGTGGTGAAGTAGCCAAATGGGGAGAGTGCAGCTTTGATGCTTATTGTCAGAGCCAATCAAATAAACACTTAGATTTTGGTGGAAGTTTGCTGATTCATCGAGACGGAGACTCTTTTGATACTCAATTTTGTATTATATCTATTCTCTCATGATAGTTATTGAGCACGACATTGATGATTCTTACTTAGGTTAGGCATTACTTCTTCACCACTCAATCACAACCTTTTTTGAAAATCACCATATGCATCTCATTTTTATTTTGCATTGCTAAGGGACTAGCAACTGTCAGTGATTAGTGCTCAAAAAGTGCAATTTTGAACCCTATATTAGATAGGTTTTGAGTGTTTTTTGATCATTAATCATGTCATTTATACCAATTGAAGTGTTCAAGTCATCTTAGTAACACTTATGCCATTTAGAGGGTGTTTTTGGTTGTTTTGTAGGTGTTTGTGCACTTTTAGAATTCAATCTCAATACAAAGGATGAATCATGAAGTTGGAATTCAAGTCTCAGCCATCAACCAGCCCTAGAATCAATGAGAAAACCAAGGCAAAGTGAAGAAAATTTGATGCGCTTGAAGGTGTGAAGAAAATGGAGAAGCAAATAGAACAAGCAATGGAACAAGAGGTCGCAGATCCGCATTTCGCCAGTTAGCTAAATCAGTAACTCCTAGCAAATTGATGCCTCACATGCTTTGTAATTAATGCAAACCGCCTTCAAACTTGGTGAATTACATCCTTGTCCTATAATCCAGCCTGCTTGTTAGGCTTTTTGGTATTTTCATACCTTGAGGAGGCCTATATAAAGCCCCTCTTGTTTTGTAAACCTAAGCAACAATTTCAAGCATCAGTTTGGGGAGAATAATAGTTGTAAGTTTTTATTTTTGTAAATAAAGTCTTTTATTTTAGGTTTTGCTTTTATTTTCTCTTCTCTCTTTCTTTCTTTCTTTCTTTCACTTTCCTTGGCCAAGTTAAACACACCTCTCGAGGATGACAACTCAAGAGATGTTCAAGGCTCTCCTTCCTTGAAGAGGAAGGAAGCTAGCTTATAAAGTGGGGGCTTAAGCATGTCATTCTCATGTAACAAAAGCCACGGGTAGTGTAATTATGGCCCCATCTTCAAAACTCCGCCTGCATAACATGGGATGTTATTGTTTCGCCAATACTCTCCATGCTTTAGATCCGTTCTAGTGACAAGAGGTACTGTGGGCTCTCAGATGGTCCTTACTTGCCTCCGAGGTAGCATTTACATGTTAGGGTTCTTCAAACAGGTTAAATAACATCGACTTTTATTGTTTCGCCAATACTCTCCATGTTTTAGATTCAAGGTTTCAAAGTAGAGATGCACTGTGATTCTTAGGATGGTCTTTACTGCCTTAAAAACATAATGGAATGTTAGGGTTTTAAAACAAAAAAGGGGCCATAATCAGATCCCGTGTTGACTCAAATAGGATAAAACCTGAGGACATGTGTTTGCCCTATTTGCCAAGTTAGTGACCTAATTCTTCAAAGTGAATTTCTTCACTTTAAATTTCAGTTTTACCATTTTATTTAAATTTCCAGTTTTTACCATTTCCAAAAGATTTACAATTTCCGCTTACCATTTCCAGCTTTTTTGCAATTTCGGGCTTTTAAACCATTTACAGCTTTCGTCTAGCCTATCCACTTAACTTTCGCTTTACTAGCTTCTCATTTAGTTTTCAAACCACCCTATTTTTTTAACCAAAAACCCAAAAATCCAAATTTAATTCAAGAACACTCGGGCTTTGATTTCACTCAAATCATTTGTACGAAGAAAACCCATCCCTGTGTTCGACCCTAGACCGCTATGCTGCAGTAGCTTGACTACGGCAGTAGGAGGAACTACGGATACAAATTTTTTTGATTCCGCTCACCCTACCGTGGCACGAATCACTAATTATGGCTTTGGGGACCCCAAATATGGAGAATATATTCTCCTTCAAGAATTTCAGTACCACCCTGTGGTTTGCTGCCCTGCAAGGAACTGCTTCAACCCACTTGGACACATAGTCAACTCCTACCAAAATGTAGAGGTATCCAAGGGAGGAAGGGAATGGTCCCATGAAATCAATCCCCCATATGTCGAAAAGATCAACTACCAAAATTGGATTTAAAGGCATCATGTGATGGCGAGAAATTTTCCCCAACCTTTGGCATTTGTCACATTCCCTGCACATGGTATGGGCATCTCAACGTAGAGGTCAGAGAATCTAGACTCATAAAGACCTTCCTCGGCGCTTGGGAACAAATGGCCTACATGCCTCATGGCAAATGATGATTATTCCCCGTTGCTCGTCAGCACATGGACTTAATTAGACCGTCAAGATAATATTTGTACAAGAAGGGTTCTTCCCAATAATAGGAGTGAATTTTTGCGAAGAAGAATTTCTTGTCTTGTGCTTTCCAATCTGCTGGTAGCTCCCCTGTAGCCAAGTAATTTGCAATGTGGGCATACCAGGGTGCCTTCTCAACCAAGAGCAGTGACTCCTCAAGGAACTCATCATTGATTGGAGGGTTGTGAGTGTTGTGTGCGATTGTTAATCTCGATAGGTGATCGACAACAACATTTCCACACTTTGTCCTTGATTTGCAGGTTGAACTCTTGCAGCAGGAGAACCCATTTGATAAGCCTAGCCTTAGCATTTTGTTTGGTGAGCAGGTATTACAAGGCTGAATGATCCGTGAATATTATTATGTTCGACCCAACCAAATAAGCTTGAAATTTGTCTAAGGCATAGACTAGCCAACAGCTCATTTTCTGTAGTTCTGTAATTCCTTCGTGCCTCATTCAATGTCTTGCTTGCATAATAGACCACATAAGGCTTTCCTTCTTCCCTTTGTTCGAGAACTGATCCAATGGCTAGATCGCTTGTATCACACATCACCCCAAGGGTAATCGCACTGGGGGCTCTCACTATTGGTATAGTGGTCAAATAGGCTTTAAGCTCCTCAAAGCTCTTTTGGCAGTCTACATCCCAAATAAATTTGGCATCTTTTTCCAACAGTTTGTAGAGAGGCTTGGCAATTTTTGAGAAGTCCATGATGAACCTCCTATAGGAGCCCCCAGATGCCCCAAGAATTGCCTCACAACTTTACATCATGGGAGGGCAAATTTGAAATTGTCACTTTCGGCTTATCAACTTCGATTCCTTTTTCTAAAATAATATGCCCCAGTACAATTCCCTTACTAACCATAAAATGACATTTTTCCTTGTTCAATACCACGTTTTTCTCTATGCACCTATGCAGGACAATTTCCAGATTGATTAGGCATTCTTCAAAACTCCCTCCATAGGCATGTGGCATACATGTAAACCTCCATAATCGCGCTCTGCAAATCATTGAAAATGCGAAGGCATACATCATTTGAAATGTGGTAAGGGCATTACCTGAGGCAAGGGCATTCTCACGTATGAATATGTGCGAAATGGCGTGTGAAGGTGTGGTCTTTTCCTGGTCTTCTACGGCAATTTTGATTTGAAAGTATCTGAATAGCCATCGAGGAAGCAGTGAAGGCGCGAGAAATCCTCTCGAAGATCCATGAAGGGTGGGGAAGTGATTCTTCCTGGTTACTTCATTTAACTTCTATAATCAATACATACCCTCGACGAGTGGTAAAACGGTGGGCATCTCCTCTCCTTTTTCGTTATGCACCATGGTTACCCCCGATTTCTTAGGCACCACTTGGGTTGGACTCACCCATGTGCTATCTGATATGGGGTAGATGATACCAGCCTGCAGTAGATTTAGGACTTATGCCCTAACCACTTCTTGCATATGTGGGTTCAGTCTTCTCTATGGCTGCCTTACTGACTTTGCCTTCTCCTCTAGGTAGATGTGATGGGTGCAACTTCGGTAATACCCTTTAGACATTCAATCTTCCACCCAGGGCTTGCTTGTTCTCCCACGAGGATGTGCAGACTACCTTCTTAGAAGTCTTTGAGTAGGGATGAAATGACAATTGGACAACTGCTACGGTGTTACCCAGGTGCTATTTTGAGTCTGGCCCCAAAGAATGGGTTTGAGTGCTTTTGCATACTAATCATATTAATTATCCCGATTGACATGTGCGAGGTCAGATTAAGTATCGATTTTTGTTTCGAGTTGTTTTGCAGGCGGTTTGGGTTTGGGAACCTCGGAAGCCATCATTCCAAGCTTGGCCGTATTGGTGCGGTTATGTCAAGTTCATTATGGTCTCGGTGATTTCATCAAGTAGGGATGAAGAAATGTCAAGTGGGAAATGAAAGCTGGTGAATTGATCACGAGGAGGCAATCATAAGAGTTAAGGATTTTATTTATGGCATAGCGAAATTTCATGACTCCTTAGCGAAAATTTATGATCTAGCGAGATTTCGCTATAGCCCATATTACAAACTATGATAGTGAAAATTCGCTATCATAGCGAAAGTTACTATGCGCCGAAAATTTGAATTTTCTCTATACCTTTAGATTTTTCGTAGCGAAATTTCGCCTATCATAGTGAAATTTAAGCTATCATATCAAGTCATTATGCATAGAAATTGAATACCTAGTTTTGATCCAAGCGACCGTTTTGTGTAATTCCCATTTGTCCCAATGTAATCATATATATTTGGTATTTTGGTATTCCTCTTGTATGGCTATACCAGCCACCTTATAACTTTGTAACCACTAACTTTTCATTGACTTTGACCATGACTTTTGTTTTGATTTACGATTTTCTCTCTTCTCTCTCTTCTTTCTCTCATTTCTTGGTACGCGAACACGAGGATGACAACTTAGGGATGTTTGGCTAGGCCTCTAAAACAGGAGGTTGCTAGGTGGTTAATGGTGGTTTGCGGATGGTCCTCGAGTTTTAAATGAAGCAGTCTTTGCATTTATTGTTCCAAACTTTTCCAAACTAGGGTTTAATGCTATTTAATGTCTTTCCTTTGAGGTAATCACTTGGCATGCTTGAGGTTAAGTGTATTCTTAATGGTAGATACAACGACATCCATTCGATGTCATTCTGAGCCATTGAAATTAGGTTAAATGTTGTATTTCCAAAGCTTCTTTGGAACATTAAATGCTCGATTAAGTGTTTGGCTCGAATAGGAGTGTTTTTAAGGGTTGGTTTTAAAAATAAACAAAGATCCGGTTTAGCTATGACTATATGTCATTTTCCCTAATGAAATAACGAGGACACCTTTATATACATTTATCAAGTTAGTGACACAAGCCTTGAGGTCACCATTCCACACTTTAGTTCAAAGCTGTTTCGATTAACTAGTGACACAAACACCCACACTTTTGTCTGAATCAAAAATCGAAAGAAAGCCTCACCATTTTGAACCATGATACAAATCATTTGTAGGATGAAAACCCATCCCTGTGTTCGACCCTAGACCTTTATACTGCAGTAGCTTGACTACGGCAGTAGGAGGAAAATAGGAAACAAATTTTGTTGATTCCCGGATCACCTAAAATTAGCACGAATCGAATGGCCTTGGATTCTTGCAGTGGATGATTGCCAAACTACAGATGATGAGTTGAAATGTACTTGTAATCTACATTACAAGTATTGGTGACCTTTTAACTCTTTTTGAATTTCGTTTGTTAGAATTTCAAGTTTTCCTTACTTAGTAGTCATTGTATTTATCATTTTATTCTGGCTAACACTAATCTTTTTGGCAAGCCTTGTTTGTGTTCTTTGCTTTGTCTCATTTTGTATCACAGTGTTTGCCATCCTTGGGATAGAGAGACGGTTCGGGTAGACTCTGAAAGAATCGCACACGACCATTGAGGTTGTGAGTAAGTGTGCACGGTGAGCAAATGGATCCTGCACGAGGAGCGGTGGTCAAACCAATGACTCCACATCAGATCAATGACATATGGAGTCGATGGGGACCACATAGACCCTCACAGAGTGAGTGCACCTTCTGCGTCATACCACTGCTGATGATGTGGTGGTGAGACCACATTGGTGCCCACAGCACCAGCATTTCATGGTATGGAGAATGAAATCCATACACCCATCGGGATTTTGGGGAAGTTTGCATAACTTTTAAGGAGGATTATGCTTAGATATGGATTTGATGAAGCTGAAGGCATTCCCATTAACCCTCAAGGATAAAGCCAAAATATGGCTTAATTCACTGAGACCAAGAACCATTAGAAGCTGGGCAGAGCTGCAGGCAGAGTTCTTAAAAAATTCTCCAGTGCTCACAAGACCAATAATTTGAAGAGGTAAATCTACACATTTGCAGCCCATGATAATGAGAAGTTTTATCAGTGTTGGGAGAGGTTCATGGAGACCATCAGTGCTTGTCCACATCATAGTTTTGACACTTGGATGCTTGTGAATCACTTCTATGGTTGTATGTCTCGGCCGTGGAAAGCTGACTATTGGAAACGATGTGGAGGGACTTCACGAGCAAGCCACAGGATGAAGCCATGGACTTTTGAATTATGTAGCTAAAACTTCCAAGGGATGGGATGAGCCAAACCGAGGAGTGGAAAATGAGGCCTTCGGTCCACAAAGGGAGGAATTTTTGCACTTCAGGGACATGGAATGAAAGCTAATGCTCGATATATTAGAAGGTGGAAGAGTAGAAGGAAAAGGCTACATGAGGTGCGGGTGGTGGCCAGAAAGTCCTGCACGAGGCTGACCATGCATCAATTGCCAATCCACTAGCCACCCGAAGAACCTTGTCAGTGCTTCTCGATTGAGAGATGCAATGTCGGAGCATGCCAATGCGGTGGGCGTACAAACCTGACCCGATACTACATATGGTAATACATCTGATGAGTACCTTTGTTGTCGGAGCTGAGAATTTTGGAGCGTGCGAAGTCGGTAGGTTGGGCTGAGGCTATTTGAGTAGGCTGAGTTGGAGGATCTTCAGGTCGTTTGGGTTGGGTTAGGATTACTGCAATGTTGATTTCTGAGCTCTGTATCGTACGTTCTGAAGTCAGGAAAGAAGGGTGTGAGGGCTCGCCGGTATTCAGATCTCGTCGATTCTTTCTCAGAGGAAAGAGAGAAGGTGTAGGTTGTTTTGTATTGGCGTGCCTTTCGGTGGTGGAGCGTGTATTTGTAGTGGATGATCCGGTTTGGGGCGGTGACTCGGGGCCTTTCCATTGGAGGTATGTTTCGCATAGTCAGTCTTAGATTTTATGATAGTTAATTGAAGGAGTTTATTTAGATAATCTTTCTTCTTTGATGGAGAATGTCAGTGATGGTCTTCTATTGCTTTTTCTTTCCTTTATAATAGGACTTGATTGAATGGTAAGGATATCTTATAGGGGAATATTCTATGTACATTGTGGAAGGATATGGGTTGGTAGTAGAGTATGGGCCTCGATTTCCAAATCACATAATTTTGGGCTATTGAGCCGGGCCTCACATTTGGGCTCTTTATGGAAGGACATGGGCGGGCAAGGACCCCCTTAGCTGCATCGAATTTGGCGAGTGGGATACTTGGTCGATTCACCACCCCATCGGTTGCCCCCAGCCCTTGTGTGCGGATTTGCGTGGGCGGGGCGTGGTCAATCTGCTGACGGTTGTTATTTCACCGTGTCCGCTTGGATGTGGATTGATTAACGACCTTAGTCACCGTGGTGCGTTAATGGCGCTCGCCGGTTTCGCGCTCCCTTTGTTTCCCTTGTTTTGTTATCGACCTTCCCGGGTTTGAATTCTCTGTATATAACTTCCTACTTTTGTCTTTGTATTTCTTGGTGTTCTTGTATTTCGTTGGATTTTCCTCTGTGCATTTAGTGTTGGGTCCTTTTAAATGTTTTCCTTGTCCCGTTTCCATTCTGGGCCCAACGTGTCTCCATCTCTTAGTGATTTCTTTTTAGAGTTAGTGCGACGAGGCTCTAGGGTTCGGTCGTCTGGATGTTGTTTGTCCTGTTCGTTCGCGCCATGGGTCTGAATCGCACTCTGCTTAGCATTAATTGATTCTCCGTGAGTGCGCTCAGACGTGATTCGTTCGACCGTAGTTGGGCTCAAATGCTCTTAGGCGCCTCCTTCCATTGGAGTAAGGGTAAAAGGAGAAAATAAACACGATCGAATATCGGTCGAATTTCCCTCAGTCTGGATTCGGCATCTTGCATGAGTGATGGGACTGATAAAGTTGGTCCTTCATACGAAGTAATATTTTGCTGAGCGTTACCGGCCTCTCCACAGTGTCAGAATATGGTCTCGATGTTTTGACCTTTATGCGACTTAGTGCAGAGATGTAGTGCCTTTTTTGAAGTGCTGTCATGACCTTGTTTTCCATTGCACCTTTATAAAAGGGTTCTTGACATTTCAACATCTGCCCTTCCAGGTTGAAACCGATGGTTGGGGTATTTTGGTGGGTTTATTGGCCTTTTTTAGGGATAAAGGGCTTGGCGTCCCCGATGTGGCTGTTCAGCCGTCTTTTTAACGAGCGGCTACTGCAGGGGCTTTATCTATTTCCCGGGCAGCCACAGTTGCCCCTCCGGTGATCTCGGACCTTCCCTCCTCACACAGATCATGGAAGGGACGATATTTCTTTGTCAGTGGCACTAACTAGGAGTATGATCCTCTCGATAGGGACGACACTTTAGGTGTACCCACGACTTGAGGTGCCCCTGATAACCTTCGTGAGTATTTGCACTACTTTTGGCTTGATTTGTCTAATGACGATTGATTACTTCTGACCTTAAGCTTTCCTTATGCTTCCCAGATGTTCGTCTTGACCTTAGCGACGAGGATACTGCTGTAGCTCTAGCGTTGGAGGAATGTTCTGCCCGTTCCTACGCGGAACTGATAAAGTCGAACATTCCTAGTTCCTCTAGTTTGTTGCTGCACGGAAGATTTATACGTGTTGAGGCCTCAGCCTCTCTGCCCTTGGGTTTTCCTTTGCCAGACTGTTCTTTGCTTTGCTCCCACCGGGGAGATTCTAGTTGTTTAGGGCGACGTCTCGGAAGCCGGGTGTGAAGAGGAAGAAGCCGAGCTCCCAGGAAGGGCCCAGGCGATTCAGGCCGCGGCTGAAAGTGGGGGTGTTTCCTCTTTCTCTTGTTCGAGAACCGGAGCAGGCATCGCCGCCCGGCGATGTGAGTCGGGTGCGTCCGCCTCTTCACGCCCGGGAGGCTGGAGGCGGGTGTCGTCACTTGTTGAGGTTCGAGGTGGGGCATCTCCTTCTGCTTTCGAGGCGGATGGCGTTGCCCACCTGGTTGACCTCGTACGTCTCCCCAGGCTGCGGTAAAGGCAAAGGGTTTTCAGGTGCGGGACGTTCTTGCGTGGGTGCGAGTTACGCCTATAATAGTATGGAATCGCCCGACAAAGGCTTGAGTCATCTCCTCCCGGAGGACTACGGGTTGAAGAGGAAAAATTGAAAACAAAGGCGAGCGTCAGATTCTTTGGCTTTTAGTCTTAGAACTACGAGGTACCATCTCGATCTATCCTCACGGGAGTCGCGTTGGGAGGCTCGAAGAGTTGCCCGGAGTTGATGGGGAAGCTTTAGGCGTCTTTCGAGGGGATCGCTTTGGTGGTCACATGGTGTGTTTATCTCTAATAGCGTACATCTTGTTCTTTATTTATTTCTATGTCGACATGCGAGTGCCACCCATTTGAAGGGCTGTAGATAAGGCTGGCCAGATAAAAAACATGTGAAGATCGCCGGTTATAAGGCGAAGGTGGCTTCTCTCACTTCGAGCGGACGAGTTGCGGGAGCAAAGGCACAACATATGGCCCGAAGAAATAGGCGGCTTAAGTCGATCTTAGGCACACTTCGTGGCTCGTGCTCGGCGAGAAATAGAGGGCGGTCGGAGCAACTTGACAACGGTGAGAGCGAGCTTCGGAGTTAGGGATGAGCTTAGTGCGTAGATGGTTGGTTGAGACTCGTGAGAGTGCGGTCCACCCAGTGAACCCATTGGTCGGGAGGAACTCATCATCTCCGGGGTGAAGCGACGAGGATCTTGACCAATTCCTGCGGTCTTTAGGTGGTTTGAACGAGGAAATGGAGAAGCATTTCGGGGAATTTCCGTCCTTGAAGTTTTGGAGGGCAAGGTGTTGTTGGAGACTGCTCGTCATGATTCCTCTGAAGCTGTAAATTTATCCGGACGGCTAAGTGAAGAGTGTCGTGGATTGCGCACAGAGCTCCATCAGCGAGACAACATGATTGCCCAGATGGATGAGGTTATCAGACAATTGCGGGACCAAGCTGGTGCTCAGTGGGCTTCTGGGTGGCTTGCTTTTCAACGGAAGGCCATCCACGCGTACCCAATCCAGTTTCCAATTTTGACCTCAGTGATGATGAGGCGGAGGTCTTGATGCGAACTATTCCCAGGAGCTGGTGCTCCCAATGAGGTCCTTCTCATTCTTCATCGTCGATGCACGAATTAGGACTCATTTATGCTCACGTGTGACTCTCTCCCCCTATCTTTTTTTTTGTTTGAGCTGGGCCCGATACACATGCATAACCTTGCTGATAAATACTCATTTTTTAGAAACTTGTGTTCTAAATGGAATTTCTTTATTCTTTTTGCATTAGCATAATCTGAATTATGGGTCCTAGCAATTTAGACTGCATCGTTGGAATTTTGTATACTATTATGTTTGACCTGGCTTGGTCCCCAAATTATGTGGTTGGAGTAGGTGGAGCTTTTCGGATTGGGCTGTAGCGGTCGTCGTCCCGGCTGCGGGTGTTGCCACAGATTCTTGGTACGTCTTGCTTGTGGATGATAATGGTCGATGCTAGGAGGCAAGTGATTAGATCTTTGGGGAATTTGTCGGCGTGTCTTGTTAGTAGAGCTCGACCACGTGCTAAGGGGAGGGCTCATTAGATTGAAGGCATCTGGGAGAGCTACGTCGATGTAAATAGTAGGGGCTTGAGTGTTTGAAGTCCAGTGAAGGGCTCGTCAATGTAAATAGTAGGAAGGAGCCCGTCTGAGTTGAGGGATGAGCCTCGTCAATATGAATTGTGTGAAGGGCAGATGCAATGCAGGAGTGTGAAGGGCTTGTCAACGTGGTATTAGGGGCTGTCCGTCGGGTTGAGGATGAGCCTACGTCGATATGAATTGTAAGAAGGGCCGCGTGGGGTCAGGCGGGCTCGTCACGTGAATAGTAAGGGACTCTTAGATCCATCTGCCAATTTGGAGGATGAGCCTCGTCCAGTGAACCTGGGAAGCCGGTCACATTTGGAGTGCGTGAAGGGCTCGTCCACATGAATAGTAGGGAGCTGTCTATCGAGTTGGGGGATGAGCCTGTTAGATCATCGATTATGAAGGAGCAGATGCAGAAATGCGCGGGTCTGTGAAGGCTAGATCCTGTGAATAGTAGGGGCTCGTCCATCTGTGTTGAAGGATGAGCCTCGTACAGATGAATTATAGGAAGGAGCCCGTCTGTTTGGAGTGCAGCGAAGGGCTCGTCCCTGTGAATAGTAGGGGCTCGTCCATCTGAGTTGAGGGATGAGCCTTGTGATGGTGTAAGAAGGGCCGCAGATGCAATGCAGGTGCGTTGAAGGGCTCGTCACCGTGAATAGTAGGGGCTCGTCCATCTGAGTTGAGGGATGAGCCTCGTCGGTATGGTGTAAGAGTAGGCAGGTGCATGCGGGTGCGTGAAGGGCAGTCATTATTAATAGTAGGGCTCGTCCGTGCAGGTTGAGGGATGAGCCTTGTCAATATGAATTGTAAGAAGGGCGGAGTGCATGCAGTCGGTGAAGGGCTCGTCCCTGTGAATAGTAGGGGCTCGTCCATCTGTGTTGAAGGATGAGCCTCGTCAAGATGAATTATAAGGGAGAATTAAGTGCGATTTGGGTCTGTGAAGGGCTCGTCCACAATCAGAATAGTAGGGACCGTCATCGGGTTGAGGGATGAGCCTCGTCTGTATGAATTGTAAGAATGGGCCGGAATGCATGCGGGTGCGGCGAAGGGCTCGTCATTGTGAATGAGTATGGGCTCGTCCATCAGGAGTTCAACGTATCTTACGATTTCTATAATTGGCTAAGGGCTTAGGCCTCGTATTGGTGAAATAATCTTGCTGACGATTATAAATTTACATTGGCTGCCTTGATGGCGAAGACCCAGTATGTCTGACCCCAACTTCTTTGGAAGGGCGAGGGGCTGGTGATTGATGTTAGGGGCTCTGACGGGAGGCGTGATATTTTGGCGTGTTCACGCGGTCTGCATCTCTTAGTAGGTCGGTCGCGCGTCTTTAAGTATTGTAGGCCCGATAGTATCCTTGCCCTCGAAGCTTTCACCTTCGCGTTCGAGCTCAGATATGATTTTAGCATATGCCTTCGTGTACTTCCCTTAGCACATGCTCGGTGTCTTCTCCGTATGCATTTAGGAAGGTGTGAAGAATCACCAAGCTTGTAAGAAATTTACCCTTGTGATTGGTAAACTGGAAGACCTCACTCCTCTTGGTTGCCCTCTTTAAGATTAGATGCAGTGAGGTTCCATCATTAATATAATCCCAAATAAGGTCCATCCATTTCGGCCTTGAGTCCCTCTTTGGGGCGATCATCATCTTTGTAAGGTCGATAGAGGGTTCAGCGGTGTCGGCTGACGGGCGTTGACCCTTGGAATATCTTTGCAAGTAGTAGCTAGTTCGCCATTCAGCTCGAAATTCTACGTATGGGGACGTACTTGACTGAACCAACGAACTTTTTTTAATAAATCACAGTTTTGGAGATACTAGAACCATCGTCTCACTTTTGGCCTCGTATGTATCTTGATGCGCGACCACCGGTTAGAGTCACTTGTGGACCTCTAGGCGATCGACCTCCCAATAGATAGGCGAGGTTGAGGCTGTATGTGACCTCATCTCGGCTCGTTGTTAAACATGAAACCAAACACGAGTGCGTATTCAATGTCTATTCCCTTAGCCACGGTGAGGTCGAGAATCAGCACACTCAGCTTCCTATGCATTTGGGAAGCTCCGTCTGGAGAGTTTCCATGTATGGGAGGTGGATCTGCTGCGAGGTGGGCTCGAGTGACTTTGTCGGAGGCCCGATTCATGTGGTCGAATTTGGGACTGTCCGCTATAGCATTTTTGGCTTGGCCACGATCTTGAACTAACCCAGTTCTGCGGCCCTTCATTCGGTATAGGAACTTAGTTTGTGTAATACTGCTTCATTAGGTACTCGGTTGGGACATGGTGTGAGCACGAAAATAGGGATGAAGCTTGAGATTTGCGATCACCGAGTGCTAGTATCGACTTTTTCCATTCTCGGAATTTTCCTCTCCTCGCTCCTCCTCAAGAGCTCATTGCGAGTAGTAAGGCTGGGTCTTTGGACTGGCTCTTTGTCTGGTAGTCTTGCCCAGCGGTTGAAAATACGATCTGGTAAGTACAAAGTAAGGGAGTTCTCAGGGACTTACTAGAATGGAGGAGAACTCATGTATGTTTTTATCACGGCTGAATGCTTCTTCATTTTTAAATCCCAGCGAAGGCTTTCTTCCGGGAACTTGGAAGAAAGTTTGGCATTTAGCTCACTCGCTCTACGGATACGAAAGCCGGCAAAGGCTGCGGCCTTCTTTATCGTAGCATTGGACCTCCTTTATTCTGAAGCGATGGCATGTCAGCGATGCTTTTATTTTATGCGGATTAGCTTGATTCCCTATGGTTAACTATGAAACCCGGAAATTTTTGAATTTTGACCGCGGCGAAGAAATTTCATTTAAATTTGGGTTCGACTTCATGTTACTAATTCCTTAGGATCTGGGAATGCCTCGAGAGGATGGGTGATATAGGTCGGACTTAGTGGACTTTACCCGGCATGTCGTCTATGTATACCTCCGCATTGTTGTACCTATCTGCGCGGAACATCGGTTCACTAGTCTGCGGTAGGTCGCTCCTGCGTTCTTGAGTCAGCGGCGTTTACTCCGATATGATGGGTTCCTTGTCTTTGTGACGAGATGAGTCTTTCTTGGTCCCCGGGGTCCATGCTGATCTGATTGTAGCCGAAAAATGCATCCATAAAATTAAGGAGTTCGTGCCCTGCAGTGGCATTCACGATGAGGTCGATCCTGGGTAGAGAAGGCATCGCCGGGCAGCTTTGTTTATGTCGGTGAAGTCGATCTGGTCGCCATTTGCCATTAGCTTTCTTGGCCGAATTACAAATTGGCCTAGCCACTCGGGGTATTCGGCTTCTCTTATCGCTCTGCTTGGAGGGAGCATCTTGGAGCCTCACTCATTGATGGCCTTTTGCCTTTGCAGGTGAAACCGAGCGTTTTTGTGACCGGTTCAGAGGGGTTCGGTATTCAATGCAGCGAATTTGATCATTTGTGGTCGATTCTCCGTGTCACATTTCTTCATCACAAAACATCTCTATTTTGTCTCAGAAACTAAGTGAGGAGGCTTTTGAGGTCTTCCGCTAATTTAGATCCGATGTAAGCGAGATGTTCAGAGATTGGGTCATTCAGCGATAGTGGTTCCGCAATTCCTCGGGGGTTCGAGGTAGGGTGAGTACCTCGTCGCATGTCAAGCTCGTCATCTCCTGTAGCCGGCTGGCTCTTTGTTTCATGGAGGTGTGGCGTTCCACGGCCACCCGATCTCCTCGGACGATCAGGCCCGTTCCTTTGTTGGGAATTTGATTATCATGTGGTGGCATGCAGGGGATGGCTTTTGACAACGTTGAGGGGTCTTCCTAGCCGGCGCGCAGCCGCGGGGCTGACGGGTCCGCAAGGGAACCTTCTTTGTCGTCGTTGCACGTGAGGGTTCTCCCAGTGACACCGGTTGAGACCGAGCCCAGCGGTAAGCCACCTTCTCTCTGAAAATCCCGCGAGATGTGTGTTGAGCGGGAATTGACTTTCTCTTCAGTACATTTCTATCGAAGGCTGATCACGAAGATGATATCAGCCCAGAACTCCCATTATCGATTAAAACGGAGTGAGCGGATTGTATTGGCCCGCGATTGCGCGGTACGGCTGGTGCGTCGTAGAAGTGTTAACCTTCCCGGATCTGGAGTCGGAGAGCGTGATGGTAGTGTTGATCAGGTAGTGGTTACAGATCGGCGCCATTTCCCCCATGTCGGGTGATCTTATGCTCTCGTGGAGTGGGCACCGGCGGGAACTCAGTTCTCGCTCCTCCGTGAATCCTCCAGGGATCACATGGATTTCTCGAGAACATTGGTCTTGAGCAGGTTGCGGGTGGCGATTCTTGTGGGTCGGGTTATGGTTTTAGGCACGACTTTAGGTTTGATTGACTTGAGTTCCACTGGAGATATGAAGCTGTCTAAGATATCCGTATTTGTAATAAATATTACATTTCTCTTCTTAGTTGTATCTGAGTTGTCAGTGCGATGCCGTAGTCCTTGTGGAACTCATGATACTTGGTGTTATCCATGTCGCGGGATCGATTTCATCTGGTCGGCCATCTGGGGTACTGGTTCGCACCTCATGTAGCCGGGACTTGGGAGCCGTTAGTGGGTGAAGTGTTATGACCGGGTAATGTCGTAGATCCTTCGGTTTGCGGTGGGCCCAAACAGTCCTCACGAGACTTCCTGCTCCTTTTAGGGGTTGGCTCCGTCTGTGCTTAAGGGATTTCCTCAGAGTCGTCTTGTCTCTTGGGGCTCAGCCCTCGTCGTCTGTCTGTCGTCCCTTTTTCTTTGCGAGGCGGAGGAGCTCTCCTTCTTTGATATGAGGGCCTCCTGCTGCGTTTATGTACTTTTCTGCTTTGGCGAGGACCTCGGCCATGCTAGCTTGAGGTTAACCGAGACCAGAGAACATGGGGTCCTTTGATTACATGCGCCCGAAGCCAGCGATGAAAATTTGTAACGGCTGAATTTTTAGGTCAGTGCGTCTATCTTCGAGGGACTCGGCGTTGAATCTTTGCAGCACATATGATTTCCGCTTTCTGTGATCCTTGTTTGATGGTCGATAGATGGTAGCTTTCTACAAAAGCTACATGCGTCTAGCTCAGATGATGGGAGGCAGAGCCTTGACTAGTTCTGAATAATGAGATAGATGAAGGGGAATTCTATTAGACAGGCCCAGTGGCCCTTTGGCGTAGTGGCAGCCTGCATCATACGAGGTCCACGATACCCATGCGGCTCCATCTGATTTTTGTAAGTAAGGGTGATCGGCGGGATCTTTGACTCATGAATGTTTACACGAGGCATTGATTTATTTGGAAGGAAAGTGTGGCGCTTTCATTGTGAAGGGAGATTCCGTTTATTTCACAAAGTATCCATAAAGTATCCGGGCTCTTCCCTTCACCACTTCCTTCAGCGGATGAGCTCTTGTTGAAGGTTTTGAACCTCTGCTCCCATGTTGTTCCCCTTGCTTCTGGTGAGGGTGATTTGGGCGCCTCGTTCGGCTGCCTCACGACAACCGTTTTCCGCCGGTAGACGACGGTGAGTCCGCTGGCTTGTTGGACTCTGCCATGCCGATGCCTCGGGGAATGTCTCGACCAAGTTGTTCCACCTTGCTGGAGGTTATAACCTTCTGGGTTTGGGTGTCTCCTGATGATCTTTGTGTATACGCACCAGTAGCAATAGTTCTTAGACCCGAACCATTTGGTTGGCGAGAGCCGGCAGCTTCCACTTTGTTTGTATTGGCTTGCATCGTTTCCACGGAGTCGAGTGCTGTTCATAGCTTTGGTGGATCCAGCATCCTCGGTGGATTAGTGTTACTCTGCTTGTGTTCCTTGTTGATACGTAATCGCGAGAATCAGTTATGTTTATGGAGGAAGCTGTCGTTCCATGGCTGCGCCAGTGATGATGCCTTTGATCAGCCGGGCTGGTACGGAGCGTCTTGAATGTTGGGTTGGGTAGGGCTGCCCGGTGGGTGGCGGAGGATCTTTGGGTCGTTTGGGTTGGGTTAGGATTAACTGCTTGATGTTGATTCTGAGACTCACGGCCCATGCGGCCACGTTCCTGAAGAATCGAGAAGAAGGGTCGGCGGGGCTTCGCCGGGCGCTCCAGTGCCTAAGTCGGATTAACCTCGGATGAAAGAGAGGAAGGTGTAGGTTGTTTTGTGTTGGGCGTACCTTTCGGTGGTGGAGCGGCCTTGTGTTACGTAGTGGATATTGATCCAGTTTGAGAGGCGGTGACTCGGGGCCTTTTTCCCATTTGGAGGGTATGTTTCCTTACACATAGTCGGTCTTAGATTTGGCAATGGATTAGTCAAAAGGGAGTTTATTTGGAATAATCCTCCTTCTTTGATAAAATGTCCAGTGATGGTGTATTACTTTTTCTTTCCTTTATAATAGGACTTGATTGAATGAGTAGGATATCTTACAAGGGAATATTCTATCTTACATTGTGGAAGGATATGGGTTGGCCCGTAGAGTATGGGCCTCCCATTTTCCAAATCACATGTTTTTGGGCCTAATGGGCCGGGCCTGTTTGGGAACAACATGGAAGGAGACGTGGGGCGGGGCGAGGACCCCCTTGCTCTATCCCAGTACGCGAGTGGGATTCACTGATCCCGATCCCCATGCCCGAAATCCTTGTCTAATTCAATTGGAGGAACCACCACAATCTCTCTTGAGCTTAGCTTTAGCATGTGCCTCTTGGTGCCAAACAACGTTTGGTTTATAAATCTCAACCACGGCCGTCACCATCCTCTTCACACTGTTGAACAAGATATTTTAAATTTAGAAGCCAGGTGGTAAGCGGAATTTTGTAGGAGGGAAGCGAAAGGGATCAATGTACCAAATTGGCTGAAAAATTTGTCCTTGTAAAAGTACAACGAGCAAGAGAATAGATGGGCTTGAAACGGCCTTAATCGGAAGATTGATAATCTACGTGTTCCATCACGGGATTAACAATTTGCTTTGAGTACGGGAGAAAGGAAGATTCCTTCCCAATTTGCCAAATCGAAAGTCCATGAGATTGAGTTCAGCGGTAACTTCGAGGATGGATGAAGTAAAGGCTATCATCACTTTGAAATTGGAAAGAAATCGAGGCAACCAATGCCATGATTGCTCGAGCTGAAAAGAAAGAAACTTGAGCACAGGAGGATAATAATCGGAGAAGGCTCGATGAAGAAAAAACATGCCCCCTCGGGTTTCCTCGAAACTGCTTAAGAGGTAAGAAAAAAAAATCCTGAAACCAAGAGTTTGAAATTTGGGAGGTGCTAAAAGGCAAGTCAGGTAAGCTATTCCTTTGCTTGACATGATTAAGCGGAGATCCCGACATATATGCCAAAATCGCCCGAGGACACCGTACGATCGAGAGGTTGGGCATTGAAAAGAAGCCTTCACAACGAAGCGAGTCGGTCTGTTGATTATTCGGGCTTGAACCGGTGAGAATACAGGGATCCCGGGATCCCCCTGATATCGATCAAA
Organism: Tetrastigma voinierianum; assembly: GCA_016808115.1. Classification (NCBI taxonomy): domain Eukaryota; kingdom Viridiplantae; phylum Streptophyta; class Magnoliopsida; order Vitales; family Vitaceae; genus Tetrastigma; species Tetrastigma voinierianum. Next base: position 139,859 of record JAEQBH010000873.1, on the reverse strand, counting down.
CATTGGAGGGACTTGCATAGACAAGCTTTATTGGACTTGGGAACCGAGTGTAAAACCCTCTTGCCGTGTCGAGTGTATAGCGGTTGGGTTTAGGAGAGCTTAAACCTACCCAACATCGCTCGTATTAGCTGATCGTCGGTAAAAATTCAGGGAATAGTTGAGGATGTGTTGGTAAAGGTGAATGGAATTCTACTACACTTAGTGGATTTTGTAGTGCTGATGCCGAACCAGTGTGATGGAGCTGATCATGTGCGATTATCACAGGAAAGGCGATTTTGGCCACTTCCGTCACGATCGAAATGGAGTCATGCATCTCACATTTGGCAACATGACATTGGAGCTCAACATTTTCCACCCGAGTAACAAGCACAAGCTAGCAGAAGATGACATGCAAGGATCTGAGGAAGTCTGCTCAATTGGTCAGTCTGAGGAAGCTGACTCACTTATTAGCGGAATTAGTGCGAGAAAAATGAAAGCGATTGGTGGAGAATGTTGCTGATCCACTCACGTATGACGATGATCTGCCCGACATCCGCAGTGAAAGAAGTTCCAACCTGAAAGGGTAGGCGTGGGGGGCATATGCGACACCTGCGTCACCGCGAGGGGAGTCGAGGCTCTCGCTCTTGACCCTCAAAAATGAGATGAATCGGTGAAAATGAACTTTTGGTCTGTGAGACCAAACGCAACTCAAAATTGTTTTTTATTTTTTTATCTTAATTTGGTTAATTTTCAGTTTATGCTATTTTTAGTAACTTTCCTTATCTTAATTTTAACTAAATATAAAAATTTTGGTTTTTAGTAATTTAATTTAATTTTTATCTTATTTTATTTTATGTTTATTTTTATATTTTATTTTTATTTTTAATTTTTATTATTTTATTTATAAATTATTAGGATGGAAGTTGAGTACGAGCAAAATTTCGCGATCATAGCTGAAATTGGCATCTGGTAGCTCATGGCCTGGAGGACCCCTTGGAGCCCTGTTTGATTTTATAAAAAGGGGGGGGGGGGGGCTGCCCATTTTCATATTATACCCATCCACATTCCCTGAGCCCTGGTCGCTGCACCAGCACGACTCCGGGTGCCTTGAGGCTCCATAGTGCCACGAGGTCCGATTAATGCAGGTACGCCGCGCGCGCAGTGACTACGAACCTTGAGCTTGCTGCGCACAGGCCAGCTCTGCGATTATACGAGGCACAATTAAAAGCTGTTCCTCGGCTAGCCCAGGAGCCACATATCGTTTACTGTGCCTTGGTTGCTGAGCAATGACTAGCCGCCGTGGGAGCCCGAGTGTTGCCCTTTCTGGAGTGTCGTAGGTGCACTCAACCCTTACATTTACAAATTTTTGATCTGCCCCCTACGGCCACGGCCCGGACCACAACCATGGTTCGTACACATCACGCCCAGATCCGGCAGGCCAGTTAGCGGATCGAACGAGTAGGCGTATTCTATCTATCTATATACTATACTATCTTATTATCTTGGGACTCTTATTGACCTATTCTTTCCATTTACATCTTTGTACATTGGGTATACAAATAATTTATGTAATAACAAAATCATTTTACATATACAAGCCTGCCAAAGTGGTGTCCATGCAATCTATACACATATACACAGAGTCCCTTTACATACATGTACATTTCTATTGCAAAACATCGAGAGATTGCGGGACGTGGCTGGTGAGCACCTATCTGCGAGGTCGGCTGCATTGCGATCGCGGAATGTCATATCCTCTATCCTTGTCTTAATACGCTCTGTCCTGCAGTTTGAACACGTCTTTAAGCTTCGCTTAGTGGGAACATAAGCATGGACAACCACCAATGGTGGCCGTCACAAGCTTAGCACATATGTATATGCACATATAACACAACTTACTTACATCATCTCTACATTTCTATTGCATGTCAATCATTTACCATTACATATTCTATGTCTTTAGCCTATAATATCTATACTTTTACTTGTATTCCTATTTATATACTTTGCATATTCTATACTTGACAGTATGTTCATCTTTAAGTACTTGTCATATGTCTTTTCAATGTTATTCTTTTTAGGTTACATGTATCATGTCTACAGTCTATGTCTTTTCATCTTTCGGTTCTATGATTTATTGCATTCCTGTACTTTTACATATATCATTTTACATATGGTTTTATCATATATTTTCTTATCTCGATCTTGTATTGTCATATACTTTGCATTTGTGGTTTCTATATTTATTCATGTGTCTTTATTCATTTTCATATCACATTTTCTGTTATACTTTTTCATTTCTGTTATCCTGTACTATTCCTATCCTTCATACATTTTATGCGTTCTTGTGCATCCATATACTTTGTGCTTCATTATACTTTTGTACTTTTCTTGTGTTGACTTAAAGCTAATACTTTATTATCCTTATCTACATTTTTAAGTATTATTTAGTTTCACATCGCAAGTCTTTCATATCTCAGTAGGAGTATAAGACTTATACTTTACTATCATATCATATACTATCATATGTTTCACATGGGTTTTCATGTGTTTTCATATGCTATACTTTCATATACCTTTCTCTTTTATTACTTCTGTACTTTGCTTGTTCATATCCTTTAGATGTACTATATACTTTCATATCTTGTCATATTGTACTTTTCTTCTTGTTCTTGTAACTGTCTATACTTTCATCGCATAGCAGTGCTATGCTTCTCATATCATGTCATTTCCTTTTAGGTTTCATGTATGCGAATACCTTAGGAGCGGATACGGGAAATAACTATGTGTACCCGAAGGTACTATCAGCATGCGGGCGATGATTTACATCTGATAATGCAGAAGGTATCGTCCTTTGTCGCAGCTTGTTGACCTATGCCATATGCTATCGGTGCGGAAAGATGCATCCTTTGTCTGAGACAGTGATTTCGATTACATTAATGGTGACCCTTGCGGGATTACCTGATCAACGGGATCTATGTCATCGACCAAGCGGGGCCTCGATATGCGTCTAACAGATATCTTTGCGGCAAGCTGTATCTTCCCTATAGGCATGCCTATCTATCCCTCTACCAGGTTCTAAGCAGACAATCAGCTTTATTCCGTTTTCTGTACATATCTCATAAGCATGAATAACTATTGTTATCATAATTGCTTATGCATATATACTATCATTACTTTACTCTGTATTAGTTCTCATATCACGTAGTTTCATGGCTACGGTTCTCATATATCTCTATAATACATATATTCATATCTTTTGCTATCATTTAGTTTTATCTTCGTATCATATATGTAATCCTATCATATATCATGAATGCATCTATGCACTCTTGTATTCATATATTCATATATATCATTATCTATTCATATCCCTTTATACGTTTCTATCATGATTTAGCTATTCTTGTACTTTCTATATTCATATCATGTATGCTTTTACTTATTCATATATTCATATATGTACATATCATTCATGTACATGTACTCATTCCTATGCTTTGTCATCTTTTGCTTATTTCTATTGTTCTTATCATTTATGCCTTTCAATCATGTGTTCCTAGCATGTTCCATCTTATTCATTTCGGTATAACTATCATATATTCATATCATATTCATATTTTATGAACATATCTATACATATTGCATTTTCTATATTTTTCTTGTTTCATGGCTATTACATATAGCACTTCATATATATAGTATGATGTCTATGAGATCACCTCATTCATACATTCTCATTCCTTTATGAATCTAGTTTGCTTAGGGTGGAATCAATCAATCGGATCATCCAAACTAAAGTTATGGCATTTCATACCCAGCTGGTAATTTTCTTGGAGTTTTCTGGCGACCAGAGTTTGTGATTACTCTCATTTTTCCAGTCTTGACTTCATATTTTGACACACTATGTCCTTTGCACACACACCTGTACTCGTTTCAGAAGCTAAGGTGCTAAAGGGTTCTATTCCAAGCTGGAATCGCAGTCGAACACTGAACTCGAGATCACGTCAAAACAACCGGACTACTCTATATTCAACCTTTGAAACCAGAATTGTCTTGCACATGACTACTTCAGAGTGGATTCATAGACCATAAGTCATAATTTAACGTTGTCTATTTCTATAGGGATGGTTCTCCTTGAAGTCTATTGTAATTTTCCACTTGAATCACTCAAATCGGATAATAAATGAGCAAGTTATGGCAAAAATACGAAAACTGGTCAAAACTGGAAAACAGAACAGCAGGTGTACCGGTACACCCCTAAAGTGTGCAGGTACTTCAGACGAAACGACCAAAACACAGTGTGTGCTAGGTACACTTTCAATGTGTGCCGGTACACATGACTTCCGGAATACCCGAGAATGTGTATTTTCTCTCCTTTTCATATTTTTTGATTGATTCAACTCTATACCTCATATACACCTCAAAACCATTTCATATGTCTCTTGTAACCTCTTTCTATAATTCCTCTTTAAATACTTATCTTCTTTCAACAATTTATCATGAATTACTCTCGAGCCCACTATTATATGGATCTGGCCATACATAACTCTAACACAGTAGATTAGTTAGGGTTTATTCTGAAGCTACTCAGTACTACCACCAGGCATGGGATGGGACCTCGAGAGGATTTCATGTGCTTCTTGTCCTATTCAAGGTTTTACCAAGCTTACTTTTAAAAATTCACAAGGTTAGGGAAGGGAAATCGGCTTCAAAACCATAGGTTTTTGGGAACAACTAATAACCATCAAGCATCAAATTCATACAAAACTTTAGAATTCCATGTAGTTCCCTTTTTGCTGATCTTAGCTTGCTTGATCTCCTTCCTTCCTCTTCCTCTTCCCTGCTTCTTTCTTTTCTCCTTTTCTTTCTCCCTCTCTCTCTCTCTACGGTTTTCTCTCACCAAATGAGACCCGATTTTTTGGTCTTAAGTCAATGTTTAATTTGAGCCCGTGTTTGGCCTTGAACTCACTCATTTTTGCTTTTAATTTTTCTTTAATTGCCTTTTAGTCCCCCCAATTTTCTTTTATCTCTATTCTATCTTTTCTATATTTTCCTTTAATCCCATGTATTCAAGTTTCTATTTTTTGGTATCCATCTTTTCATCTTATGACACCTTAAGTCCTCAAGTGGTAAATGACTAATTTACCCTTGGCTTTATTAATGTGGTGTTCGTGTCTCTTATTTTATTTCCGAAATTTCCATTTTAGCTTTTAATATACCTAAAAGTCAAAGCGCTTTAGGGTATATTTAGGAATGTTCTGATGCAGAGTGGAGGTCATCGCTCTGAAGCCGGTCAGGTTCGGTGCGAGAGAGCCCGATCTGCGGGCACTTCGAGCTGCGGATGCTCATTCTCCGACACACTGCGAGACCACGACTGCGGTGACCCCTGTGTTTGTGCAGGAGGAGGTTGAGCTTACGAGGCCCCCATCCCGGCGATATCAGACGAGGGTGGGACCTCAGACCCATCTCCGATTGCATCGGGGCACGGGAGGCCCCGCCCTCCCAGCCGGGCCGGGCGTTAGGTCGGTGAGTCTTCGAGATCTGGGGTCGGGCGGCGACTCCTGCAGCGGGATGAGGTTAAGGTAGCCCCGACTATCACAGGCTTAGAGGATTAGGTGCCCATTTTCACCTCACGATCAGATTCGAGGCGCGTGGATATCGTGCTAGAGACCCCGTAAGAACCATCTATGACATCACAGGGTGTTGTCTGCGGACTGGCGTTGAAGATTCTATGCGGTGATCGTGGTATTGCTGCTTCCTTTCATGACGCCCGAGGGCGGTTCTTTTATCCCCGGGTTGGTAGCGGGTTCTACACCATGACATCCGGAAGTCACCTGGAGCTTGGTTAAACATTGTGACCGCCCAGGGAGTACTTTAGCTACGTGGATATTAGTGCATTAGGCACATGATGAATCACCATTAAATTCTAGCGATTATAGAGCGATGGCCCCGGAAGGCCATCCACCCGAGAGAGAGAGATGGTCCTTGTCTCCCTCGAGATCTTCTGACGGGACTGTCTCTTGCGGGCGCTTAGCCTCGGAATGCTCCTAGTGGACCGTGCTCGTACAGCTTATTCACTACTACGGGTACTATGCACCGGCGCGGGAGTTATACTCGAGGCCCTATACCGGATCTTCGAGGGATTCTTGTCACGCCCATTCGGAGTCCATTTCCAGATTGCGGGTGTGAGGCAAAGTTTAGGGGTGCGAAACCATTCACGGGACTTCTTACCTGTTTCATTTTTTTATACGAACCGTATTTTTCATAACCAACAATCATTTACATTTACAAATGAATACCATAGGAATGGTATCCATTAAAGATTATACACATATACTAAGTCCCATTCACTTATAAATACATATACATATCCTAATCTGACATCGAGGAGATCGCGAGCAGTCTTTGGTGAGCACTATCTACGAGATGGCCGTACAAGCGGTGTGGAATGTCACATCCTCTATCTCCTCTTTAGTACCTACAGTTGAACACCCGTGCTAAGCTTCACGCTTAATTGGGAACATATAAACGATAACGATGATAACAATAATGTAGATCACTATCTTTTTACATTTCCTAATACTTATGCATATAACGAAGTCTATTCTTATGTGACTTCTAACTCATATTATATTATACATGTAGATTTTATTCTTTTCAGATTCCTTATCTTTATCTTGTTCATATTACTTCCCTGTGTCATGTCTTTTACAGGTTGTAACTCATATCTACTACATGTATGCCATATCAAATCATATTCAAAGTAAACTTATACGTAATATGACTGTGATTTAAAACTGAATCAAGTCATATTAAATTCATACGATTCAAATCAAACTAATACCAATACATATTAGACTCTTATCATTATCACGGTGAAGCCATTAATCAACTCCTTTACTTGATTACATTTCATGATGCGGGATGCCCGTTTAAAACATTTTTGTTTCGTTATAGTAAATTTTCATTTTCAAAGAAAGTGTCGCGACGAATCCACGACTTGACCGGTTGGCGGATCAAGATTTGGAGCCCGATTTATAGAGCATTTTCAATTATCTTTCAAAACATGTTATTTATGTTATTCTATTTTAAACCTTGTTAATTAAGCGAAAAGAACTTTCTTTTGGGCAATCCATGACCATTACAAATTCAGACTAAATAACTGCATTACATAATAACATGCATTTACAAAATAAATGCCTTTTATCCACATAAACTCATGCTATTCATTTAGCATGCTTTCATTTCTACATCATTTATCATATCACAACATGCATTTTCAATGCAATAATTCAAATCACAATTCAATTTTATGAGATTTAAGCATACACATAAAAATCTCATTACGCAAATCCAATGTTAGTTTTCACTTTGACTATTTAATTCACATTTATAGCCGGATCCGTTTAATGAATCCCGCCCACGCTATTATCATTCGGTAATGTGGCACATTTTACAATTCGGTCTCCCATCGCAGCGGATGCTGTTTGAGTGCACCCGACATGTGGTATTACTTATTCGGTTCTCCCATCGCGGCGGATGCCGTTTGGTGCATCCCGGAAACCGCGTGGTATCACTTGTCAGTTCTCCACGTCACTTGGGATGCCGTTTGGTGCATCCGACCGCGTGGTATCGCGACCGGTTCTCCGCGTCGCCCAGCGGCGGATGCCGTTTAGTGGCGTCCGACCACGTGGTATCACTTATTGGTTCTCCATCATGCGGATGCGTTTGGTGCATCGGAAGCCGCGGTATCAATTAAATGCCATACGCCATAAAGGCGGATGCGATTGGTGCATCGCGCCAAGTGGGACATTTCTTCAATGCCATACGCCATTCATAGCCGGATGCGATTGGTGCATCCCGCCAAGTAGGACATTGGATAATTTTAGGGTGCCGCCGTGGATGCCGATTAGTGCATCCGTCCGGCCGGTTCATTCATCATATCATTCAATTCACATTCTGACCAGTTCCATTTAATGAATCCAGTCTTTGTAATATTCACGTTCATTCGGTTTTGAATATCACATCTCTATTTCTTATTCACTTGTATTATTCACATTTATAATGGATTCCGTTTGATGAATCTGAACTCCATTCCTTATTATCGCTCACCTCATCTTGGCTTTTAAATATCACATTTCAATTCCATAATCATTTTCGCATTATCTTCAAAGATATACACTCAATCTTACGATTTATTTTCCATAAACTCATTCACGTACTACTCTTACATATATGCTCATTCATAGTTATACCCATTCATGTGCCTACCATTTCACATATACTCATTCTCATGTACTCATTTCTGATGCCTAGTCCATGTTTCCATTCGTTTTCATTCTTCATTCCATAATCATTTCCACATGTTTCATGAACACATCCATAGTTACTCCTTCTCGCCTCTACATCTTCTCCTTGCTCTACGCCCATTACATATGGCACTCATATATCTTGTGAAGCATGATGTCTATGGAATCACACCTCATTCATATACATATTTCCTCCTTATTCCTCTATGAATCTAATTTACTTAGAATTGGAATCAATCCAATCGGATCTATCCAAACTAAAGCTATGGCATTTTCATGCCAAACTAGTATGTTTACCCTGATTACACTAGAACAGTCTGTATTACTAATTCCTTTTCCGGGATCCTAACTTCCATGTTTGACCTAGTCATTGTATTCTTTTAAAGATAAGGTGCTAAGGGTTCTATTCCAACTGAATCACCCACCCGGAGCAACAACTGCTACGTCCGAAACAACCCTAGACTACTTCCTATGTTCAAAGCTGGAACCAGAATTGCCAGCATTACCGGGCCCACTTTGAGTAAATTTCCTCTAGGCCACTTAGATCAGACTTTGGCAATGCCTACCCTTAAGTTTTGTCTTGAAGTCTATTTTGTGTGAGCCACTTGAATCACTCAAACTGGATAAGAAATGAGGAAGTTATGGCCAAAATGTAAAACCGGGGTCGAAACTCGGAAAGCAACAGTCAGGACACTGGTACACGCCTAACTTGTACCTACATAAGCAACAATGACTAATCAAGATGTACCGGTACAAGTTCAAATTGTACTGTACAAGTCTCTCGAAAAGCCTGTAATGTGTGCTTCTTCTCCCATTTTTCATGCACTTTTCCCCCATCCCCAAACCAAATCTTATACTTCATATACACTTCAAAATCATTTCAAATTCATCTTTTAACCTCAATTATCCTCAAATCATCTTTCAATGGATATATTTCTTCCAAATTCTTTCATGAATCACTTCAAAAACCCTTCTAATATGGGTTATGACCCATCCTCAAACAAAAACATGAATATTAATTAGGGTTTACTCTAAACCCTAACTCATTACTTACAATTAACCATGAATCCATCCTCGTGAAGTTGATTCCATAACCATCTTCGTGCCATATGGGATTTTACCCACCTTACTTCCAAAAATTTTGGGTTAAGATGAAACCTAGAAAACCCTAGGTTTGAGCAAGATAATCATCATACACTAAAGATCCATGCCAAAATCTCATAGAATTATAATCTAAAGTGTGAGTTTCCATACCTTGTCAAGCTTGATCTCCTTCCTTCCTCTTCCTCTTTCTCCTCCCCTCTTCTTCTCTTTCTTTTTGCTCTTCTCTATCACGGCTTTTTTTGGTCTCCAAAATGAGACCAAATTCGGGCCCTTAACCTATATTGGCCAAAGCCATGTTCGCTGGCAAAATCCATTTTTGCTTTAAGTTTCCATAATTGCATCTGGTCCCCAAATTCTCCCTTTTTGAAAATCACAACTATGCATATTCTAGTTTAACCCCCTCATCTTTCCTCTTTTATGACTTTCATATCCTTTAATAAATTACAAGATTGCCTCTGTATCTTTGTGAACTTTCCGTCCTCATTCGTTTCCGAAATTATATTAACTTTTAATATATTCCTAAACAAGTCCGAAAACCTGGGTGGTATATTTCTGGATTGTTACACCCTGGTTTAGTCCCTCCGATTCGCCATGACTCTCGCACGCACTTTGAGGAGAAGGTCCACCGCAAAGGCCTGGCTCGAGCTGAGAGTTTGCCTTTATTGATGCCTAGATTGGGTCGAGCCAGGTCCTAGAGTACTAGTTCCCGAGGAGCCACATTTAGAGAGGTATGATCAAATGGTAACGTTTGGTCCACTGAGCGAACTCTTTACATGCCGACCCCATTATTCTCTAAAGCAAATAGGAGGGAGGCGTGTTATGATGTGGCAGAGGACCCAAGCAGAGGAGAGAGGATCTTGTTCCTGAGATGGAGGTGGAGGTGGAGAGGAGCCCACCTCCAAATTCATCTCCTCCATCTCCACTCTCCCATCGCCTACAAATTTCACGACCGCCACCCTTCCCACACAACTGCCAGCCAGGGCCGAGCACATTCAAGGTCGGCCTGTGTGAGCCAGCGTCGGCTTTGATGACACCACGCCATTGCTAATTACATAAAAGGCCAAGCTGATTCACGTGGCCTTAGCCGAGAGGTCGTCACCGAACAAGCAGTAGCGCCACGCCGGCAGCATGCTTCTTCGGATCATGAGGTCACCCCGGGCCTCCGGGCCAATGTCAGACAGCTCGCACGCCTTTACTCGAGATCGCTTGCGGCACTTCGACATGCCGGTACCGCAGCCAGACCAGATCCACCGCATCTCCAATGTCAATAGAAGTGAGAAAATGAGACTCCCTCCTCTTAACTTCCGATCCCTACCTAGCTGAGAGAGAGACATGTTTATACTTTAGTCGAGGGAAAAGTTAGAGTCGAGTGTCTTCATCTTATTTTGTCTTGTTTTTAGTTTTCATCATGCCTACTCATTTGTATAGGATCATAGAGGATGACATGCATTAGCTTCGATAGTAGCAGTTGATATTTTTGTCATGGTTTAGCTATATTTTAAACTTGTACTAATCACTCTCTTGGTTATACTGGTGCTTTATAGCACTATTTACTTACTTCTACACTTCAAATCATTTCGTGCCTATATTTTTGTGTTTTTACTCGCTCCTCGTCAAGGAGGAATTGTGCCCCCAGGAGGCTACCATAATGTTAGGTAATACCCATGCATGATAAATTTGGTCGACAGTTCCAACGTATTCAACCTTGTACATCTCACCTTTATAATCGCTACACACAAAGCAGGGTACACTTAGTTTGGTCAATGTGTGAAGCATTATACCTCTTTCCACTTTGCAAACCTACTTAGATCAAAGGCTGATAACCTACATAATAGGTTTTATGTTATCTACAAAAGAAGACATCCAATAGCCTTCCAATCAAAAGAAAGGAGCTCACTTTGTAATCCCTCAGATTTGGTTGTGTCTCGAGAGGGAATTTCCCCCTTTTCTGCACCCGCTTCGGTTGGATACAGTCTCGAGATTGAATACCGCATGTTGTCATATTTTTTTGGGATTTGCTTCTGTATGGTGTCATGCTTCGAGAAATTTCCGAAAGTGTAGGTTGCTCATTCCTTATTAAGGTATTTCCACCGTCAATTCCTCCTTTGATTGGCTTGCATTCACCGCCTTTGTTCCTCCACAGTTACCCCACCACCTTGCTAAAGCACACAGCTGTTCAACCCGGGATGAAGATAGGGCCGTGGGTCGGGTCGGGACCCATGCCATTGCTAGATACAGGAGCACCGATTCCGTGCCACGTAGGTGTTGGTGAATCAATAAAATTTATAACTCCACTACTCCCATCGTCAGAAACAGAACTACTGCAAAGAGATAGCGGGCCGTAGGATCGAACATGTGGATGGGTTTTCACGCCTTACAAATGATTTGTGTAATGATTCAAATGGTGAGGCTTTGTTGATTTTGGATTGAAGAAGACGAGCATGTCGGCACTCACACTCACAACTCAACAAAGGTGTAACAACAGTCTTGAATGTCATCACCACTTGAAGCACGATTAGTCATAATATGTCCGCCTCCACCCCGATCATATAACACGATCCATATCATCATCTCAAAACTGATCTCTGCCTTAACTTTAAACAACAACCACCACACCTCCACTCTCAAACAAGAAGAATATCATAAGTCGCAAACGTTCCCAGAAGTTCATTTAACCCACCTATTATTGTCGAACGAACGACGGATACGTTATATCTACCATTTAAGAACACACTTGAACACAAGTTTATTACAACGATCACCGAACATCAACAGATTAGAAACGACGTCGGAAACAACACAACACCGCAGAGCACCTCGTCGTGGAACACTATGGACTTGCAACCTCACGAACCCCATCGGCACAACCTTCTCTCTTCACAAGCAATGAGAGGCGTTTTATCAAACGATCCTTGATTACCATCCCGTACGCGCGCTATTCGGCACCGTTGTTTTTATGGGCGTTGTCATGACATGACAGAAAACGACATCTTTCCAGAATTTTAAACGTTTTTTAACGAAACGTCACAACCAACGAAAATCATCAATGACAGTCTCACAACACAGAAACACCTAACTAACTGAACTGAGCGTTACATAATTTCACAGCGATATAAGAACAGAACGAACGGCACCGTAATTCGCCGTTGAACGGCAGCGACAACGACCTTTATTAACAGAAAGAAAATTTCACGCGGCAACAACACTCACGGACGAGTTATATCGAAAGCACACAATTTCGCAACGACACGGTACTTCATATTAGAATACGCAACTACACTTACAGCAAAATTTTCATGTCGTTGTTTGTCTTATTTATCGTCTCACAACATTATTTATTCGTTTATTTAATTCAAGAACTCAAAACCCATCGTAACAACGAACCCTCTGATATTTTAACGACATTTTATTACAACGATCATGAAAACTAACACTACAATTAGTCCCAACACGTACATAACTCATTAGCACCCATGGACCTCATTAACGCATCAATCTATTATCTGATTACGAGATTTAGTTATCACAAAGCACTGAGAACCCATCTTAATATTATATCTGGCATCAAGATCTTCTTAACACCTTCTGACCCACAATCTCGAACTCGTAATACTATCACTTATTAGTTCCGGTAGCACGCCGCAAGCAACTCCATCGTACAGAGAGAACAACACGGATATCAACGATTACATAACGCAATGAGCAAGATGATAGAACTGACAAACTGGCATCAACTGATCTTCAACGAATCGATATTCGATCTGATCACATCAACTCGCGTTATACGAGAACGTACTTCCACAATACGCCACTTAATATTATATTCGATCGTTCAACTCGATAACCACAACCGCGATTTCCAACTGGAGCCAACGATTACGCAACTCGCAAAAGGTTTCAACCAACCCAACAGATCGTGACTTTACCTTTATTATTATTAATATATTATAATACTAGAACACTCATCAACCATAACTTGATTAACTCCAACAGATCCCAACGTCGAAAGACGGTACGTCACGATGGATCTTCTTGACCACAACCGACATATATCGACTCGACTCACGATCGATCGAACTATAACGCGAATCGACGATCCACCGGCGGTAACAACACCGGTTGGACGACAACACTTGGTCGCAGGGCACCGGTTTCACAAAACTCCTCATCGTATCGTCAATGTGCCACGACCGGTCTTCTTGATCTTTGTAATGGACATCGGTCTTCTTGATCAACTGATCGAATCATCCATGATAACCACGACCCGGAATATCGATCAAGATATGGTTTAGAAAATACTTTTAGCCCATCATCAAGACCTGAACGCGGTCGCAAAGGTGGTTATTGTACGCGGTTATAAAGCCAACACACCACAATTTCTAATATCCACTCAACAAGAAGCGCGATCTTCAACACGACAACTGACATTGTAAAGGGGCGCCGTCCGATCAACCGCACGTATCGAATATTATACATAAGATCAAAACAGAAATAACAAACACGGTAAGAATACAACACACTACAGTTTAATATTAATCCAATACGCAGATTTATGGTAATGAATCAATAACATTACGAACAAGAGGTACCAACTGACCACTGATCGGCCAACACACACCAACGAAACAAAGCCATTATGGATATGCGACAAAACCAAAACAAACACGTACAAAAAACGAAAAACACAAGAGATGGACGAAATGAAGTACTTTCCGACACGCTTAATCCCTCCCAACCAAAGAATCATTGTGTCCTTACAAGGTAGGGATCGGAAATCTAGAGAAGGAAGTGCGACCTCCTCACCGGTGGCCGGTGGTGTAGAAGGCCGGCGGATCGGTGCCACTGTCATGAAAAACACATCCAAAGAAGCCGTTGAAGCCGATGACAGCCAGGGATCGGCCATGAGTAGTGGGATGTATAGGTGTTTTCAATTCAGAATCGCGAGGCATCAAGGTGGCTCAGATCTCAAGAAGAATAGCTTGATTCCAGGCGAGCGACTCTGCACGCTGGCCATCCGCTTCGGCCACGTTATCCCCGAGAAGTCAAAGATGCGTATATAACAAATGTGTGGACGACATCCATAATAGCCACAACCCTAGAAGTGACGTGTAGATGTGCCTCTGACGGTCGGCCGTGACGTGGAGGACTAGTTTCCTCATAGGTAGCCCTTCGGGAGGGACTGTGGGCACAGAGCGGAACTGGAGGGGATGAACGAACTCCAGGTTCCTCCACCTCCACCACCTGGACAGGCCGCATCTCAGGCGTGTCCCCTCCGCATAACTCATCCACGATATATCCTCCCCGCTGGTGTAAAAGAAAAGAGAGTGGCATAGATAGGGTCCGCCTGGGGGATACAATCGATAGACAACCTGGCTGACGTCAATACGTGGTTCCTCCGGAACCTGGGCGGTGCTCTTAACACATGGCATAACAATCTCGACATCAAAGTGGGAATAGCCTCTCACGAGCCAAAGCCCTTTGCGTGGACCTTATCTAAGTGAAGTGTAAGTGCCATGATAAGCCTCGCCGGACAACCAAACCCCTTCATATCCGGGATATAAAGAGCCTCTAGAATAGCCTCCTCAAAGGCCAGAATGAAGCTCAAGGCTTTAACAGATTAGAACACTTAGTACGTGGTCCTGGAGAAGATAGCGAGGAACGCCCCTAACAAGGATAGACTCTACACAGATCTCGAGATAGCCAGAGCCAACCATCTCGAGGGAAGCGGCGACACTATCGAGCACCCAATGAAGTTAATGCAACCATCGCGTACCTAGGAGGAATCTGCAGGAGGTCCAAGGTCTGCAGATCCCGCAGATCGCCATCAATACCGAATCGGCGTCGCATATTGGACACTCCCTGGATGTCGCGGTGGCGGTAAAACTCAAGAAATTCTGTGATAGAAAATCGCTCAGTCATAAACGGAAGTACCGATCACCCGCGACCAAATTCTCGTAATCTCCTCCGAATCCGCGGTCCGGCCGCCGCCAATGCCGGTAGATATCATAATAGACTCTCCGCGGAGCCCTTCGCGACTTAATAACCATTCCCGGGTATCGGGTCACAAAGTGGAAATAGTGACGCCACCTCGCTGTGGATAATTCATACGATGACTGCAGACTCTAAGCGCCGGAGAACGCAGCGTTCCTGCGTCAGAACGGAAGACTCGCCTTCAGAGCGTGTCCGGCCCGAGCGGCACGTGCCCCGCGGGAGATGCCGTGGGATGCAGAGAGGGGGCGAGGTTCCCTCCCGGCATCAGACACCGGATGGGGCCCAGCCTGATGCCCTCTCGGGATACCGCCAGAGTCGGACTGCATCATGGTCGAGTGCAGGAGACAAATTAGAGGTGCCCCGACACCCCGAGCCGGAGTGGTTCACGGCACTCCTATGCCCGCAGATCCCTGTGGAGGAGAACTGGCTCGAACCTCGAGCCTATAACGATGTCCCCGCGTGCTAACCACGGCGGAAGGCTAACCACTGAAACCGGGCAAACCCACAACCCGAGGGGCTGAACAGCGCAAGGGCCGGGGGACAGCTCCTCCGGGCGGCGGCAAAGGCGGTCCGGCGTGCCGTGAGGTCAGCGTGCGGCGTGGACAAGGCGTGCGGTCAAGCAGAAGTGCAAGTGGCTTCAGGCCGGGGAGGTCTTTTAATGGAGCTTCAAGAAGATGATAAGAAGATGAAGGGTCCTCCTCGTAAGCCAAAGAGTCGTAGGGGTGACTCGTTAATCCGGGGGGCGAATTTTCGCTATCAGAGCAAAATTTTGTCCCCACCTCGCTCCTCCTCGAAAAATGAAACAAAATAATAAATAAATAAAACATTAGGTTAAACATTAAAGAAGATTTTAATTAACAACTAAGATATAATAAAAATATTAAAAATAAAAATATTAAAAATAAAAATAAAATAAATTCAAAATTTAACCAAAAAGAAAATAAAATTTGAGTTGCAGTTTGGTCTCAGTGGAGACTAAACCAACTCAGTGGCTGGAATGTCAGTCATGGAGGATCAAGGAGGGAAATTCCTCCCTTCTTATAGTGGCGAATAAATTAGGCTTCACTCACACTGCACCCTCAATACTTTCTTGTCTTTTTATCGAAAGGTGTCAACCTAACTATCTAAATATGCTTTTATGGATGATGAATGGGCCCGTCCATCGCGACATTTGAGCTCGTCCTAAATGATGGAGCTTGGGAATCATACAAGAGAGGACTCGATCCTCGATTGAAAGTTTTATGGGTTATGAGCCGATCATGCTCTTCCTTTCGTTTATCCTTTGCAATTTGAATCACAGGCGTCATTTCACTTCTCTAACTCGGCACCCCAAGCATCTTTCAGCACTCTGCTCATATCCATGTTCAACAATTTTCAGATTGCCCACCACGCCTTGTATTCGATTTCTACTAGTAAATGGCAAGCCTTGCCATAAACTAAGCGTATACCTGGGACATGCCGAGTATGGTCTGTATCGCTCAGATAGCCCGCCAATGAATCTAGCTTCAAAGACTGCCCTTTCATAATTAACGACTTTCATCAGATGGTCTCTTATTTCTCTATCGCGAGCTCCACTGACCACTCGGGTTCGAGGATGATACTGGTGGCTACCTTAATTCGAACACCATATTTGATAAGAGGTTCTCAAAGGTTACAAAAGTGAGAACCTCCATCATTGATAATTGCTTGGGAACTCCGAATCTAGAGAAAATGTTCTCCTTTCAGAATTTTAAGACTCACTTTGTGGTCAGTCGCCCCGCATATAGTACAATCGGTCTCAACCCACTTGAACACATGTAGTCCACCCCACAACGATGGTAGCATACAGCCGGCGAAGGTGGGAATGGTCCCATGAAGTCATGCCCCATACATCAAACGTTCAACTACTAAATGGGGTTCAAGTATTATGTTACTATCGAAATCTTTCGCCTGCACTTATCACACTCCGCTTACATGGTAGAGTAATTTTAACATTGATGGGCCAATATGTCTCGACTGCAAAGATGTTCCTCATGGTTGTTTTCTATGAAGCGAATGCCCTCCACACTCCACTCATCATGGCAATGATGAGAATTCCTTCCTCGCTCTTCTTCCGGCACTCATTTCCTTATTATCTTATCAGCAATAATACTTGAACAACACGACCCTCCCAATAGTACCGACGAACCCTCGTATGGAGTTAACTTTAGTCCTTGCAGGTCGCTCCACTCCACCGTAACTCCCGCTACTGTGTGATCTAAGTAAATGCGAAAGGGTAAGGCCTCATGGTGCTATACTCTCACCGGTTAGTAGAGACTCTCAGAATTCATCGACATGAGGTTGTGGTGTAATAGTGTTATTGTTAACTGAGAGATGATTGGCAACAACGCTCTCCGCACCTCTTCTTGTATCTCTCTAACTGGATGTTGAATTCCTTATAGCAATAGGTTTGAGCCTTGAATTATGTTTGTGAGTAGATATTTCAATGTTGAATGATCTCGTGAAGATTACAATATCCGACTCCAATCAAATAAGATCTAACTTATCTAAAGCATAGACCATCGTTATAATTCTTCTCCGTAGTAGTGTAGTTTTTCAGCTTCATTTAACGCTTTGCTCGGCAGAGATAATACACCACATACGCTTCTCTACTCTCAGCCCGAGAACCGCTCCGACGCCATGTCACTAAGATCTAAGAGCCACTCTTGCAAAAAGGAAAGTGCCACGTGGGCTCTCGCCACAACGGGTGTTGTAGCCAACATGCCCTTAAGCTCCTCGAATCCCCTCTCGTACTCTCGCATCCCATTCAAACTTTGCATCTTTTTCAAGGAGCTTGTAAAGTTTACTTAGCAATTTTCTAGAAGTCTCGATGAACCTGCGATAGAAGCTCCGTATGTCCAAGAATCAGCTTTAGTATTGTTTTCTACATTAGTAGAGATGGCAATTTCAGATCAATTATACCTTGCCTTTATCCTTATACTTCAATTCCCCTCTTTGAAATGACGTGCCCCAACACTATGCCCCGATGGCATCATAAATGGCATTTTTCCGCCAAGACTAGGTTCTTTTTCGATGCATCTCGTGGAGGACGTCTTAAAACGGACGAGGAATTCATCGAAGCTTTCCTCGTGAACCTGCTATGTCATCCATATAAACCCGCATAATACACCCACCATATCAAAAAATATCAGTTGTTGAACGAAAAGGGCCGGGCATTGCATAGACCAAGGGCATTATAGGCACATATACAAAAGAACATGCTAAAAGGGTCTTTTCCCTAATCATACGCAGCGGATCTCCCCGACCGGAAGTGAATTTAATACCCATCTGCAATAAGTAGGGATGACCTAATACTCTAGAGTCGTCCACAGAAAGGTAAGGGAAAGTGATCCTTTCGCATCACCTCATTCAGCCTTCAGAATGACATACATACCCTCCAAACAGAGTAAGTCTGGTGGGCATTTCCTCTCCTTTCTATCGAAAGAACCACAAGAACCCCCGATTTGGCACCACTGGGTCGACTTCACCAAGAGGTGCCTACCTGGCTGTGGGGTATATGATGCCTGGCTTTGTAAAGTAATTTCAACACTCCACCTGCACTCACCCTCACAGATATGTGGATCCATTTCCTCATGGTCATCGAACTGTCGATTCCTCCTATGTAAATATGCGATGGGTGCATACGACGGATGATGCCTTCAACTCCAAATCTTCCATCCGACGCTTTGCTCCTGCGGGAGGATCTAAGCAAACCAACCTCCCGTGGATTGCCAATAGTGAAGAAATTATTATCGACAATGCATTTTTCCTCCAAAATGTATATTTCAATTCAATAGGTAGAGGCTTAAGATCTAACTACATCGAGGGACTCATGCTCCTCTACTCCAAGAAGGGTAGGTAAACCCTTTCTTCTCTCCATCGCCTCATGCAAGAGGCTTTACTTTCAAGCCTCCCGTCAATCTTCGCCACTCAACCAACTCCCCGGTCAATACATCTTGCACAAGCAATTTCATTTGCTTATTCTTCAAGGATTGGCCTCTATCGCAGATAAACCCTCTTCACTCGCTATCCTTCGTCGTGCATGCTTTCGCCGTGATGGAAGATACCGGTTTCAAGGTCAGTATTTCCCCAAAGGCACGTGATCACCCCATTCCAACAATTAATGATCGCATCGAAGTGGCCAAAAATGGCCTTCCCTGTGATGATCGGCACGCTGGTTAGCCCTCATCATGCACGGCCAGATCAAGCACTACAAAATCCAACGGATATGAGAATTTCATTCCAACTCAATCAAACATCCTCGCAACCCACCTTTGTATTTCATGACCCATTCGCCAGAGACAAAGTGATAGTGGTCGGCTTAAGTTCGCTCTAGCCCAAGTCAAGTATATGATGAAAAGGCAGATTAACACTTTCCCCAAATCTAGCAATGCTCTTTCCACACAAGTGCCACTTATGTTAATCTGAGAGATCAGAGAAGATAATTTGATCTTATACTACAGAGTCTTGCAAACAAGATGATGGATCTATCACAAATAAAAGACCTTTTTGCTTCGCACAGCTCTTTACCATGTGTCCTTCAAAAAACTTGCACACGTGGGGACTTGCTTAATCATAATACTCAGAAGAGGAAGTTTAATCCTTCACCCGCCGTAGTATTTCAAAATTTAGTTCGAAGATCTTTCAAGGCCTGTGGGAAAGGAGGGGTACACAGGCGACCTCTTCCCTCATTACAGAGTTCTTCCTCTAGTGGTTCAAATCCACTGTAGGGAGCTTTTGGGCTGGGTCCGACTCGGCCCCGCTTTGTACTCACTTCTCAACGTTACTTACCGGCTGACTTCATCATCAATTTTTGCACGGATCACCGGGAGGAGCCTATCTCATGCATTTCTCCCTCAGTTTTGCTGGTGGTTCGAATAGGAATTTCCCCTTTTCAGGACCCTGCTGCTGGTTAGACAACTTGGAAATGGAACTTTGCAAGTTGTCATATTTACTGAGATCTCATAATGCATAATCGCTCTATTGAGTGAGCTCTAACGCTCCATTTTCCGATTAGTTTTAACATTCAACACCTGCTCCTCCAAAAAAAGGTACCTGTTTTTACCAGAATCGTCGTCACCAGGGGAAGAAGGTGAGGTCGTTGTTTGGCTTGAGGTGAGAGTTGTAATCCGGCCAGTCTTGAGAGCAGGCGCAGGGCTTTTGGCTTCCATGATAGGTTCGGGATGATTCCTCCAATTGGGTTATAGGTGTTTCCATACAGTAGCATTTTGTCGGTGCATACTTATTCGAATTCAAGATACGGCATGCCTGCATCAACAACCTTATCATGAAACTATCCATTGGACAATGCTCCCAAGATGGCTACTGACTAACAATTATAATAAATGGGTGAGATGCAGTAACTAATCACTTCTCGTGACTTCATGTCGATTTCATCAAAGCCTCCAACCTTTCAATAAAGTGGTCAGTTTCTTCATCTCCGTCGAAAGTGCATAAATGCCTCCTTCGTGGGTCGGTTGGGCCTCATCTTTTCGTAGCCTCTCTTAGATTCCTGCCTTCATCCATGCCTTGGATGTTTTACCACATAGTTCAAAAAAGTTCATGGCTTCATTCGGGTTCTGTCAGAAGTCCCTCCACACATGACTCAAAAGAGTTTGCCTTCACGGTCGTAGACATACCATCATAGAAGTGATTCACACAAGCATCCATGTATAGAACCCACATGGTGTGGACATGCACCGATGGTCTTTCCAAGAACCTCTCCTAACACCGAGCAAAAACCCTCACATGATATCGAGGCGTAGATTTGCCTCCTTTCAAACTATCGGGTCTTCGTGTATTGAAAATTTCTTCAAAAATCTCACTGCTCTACCCGCGACACTTTGCGGCTTATCAACTTCGATTCCTTTTTTTGAAATAATATGCCCCAGTACCATTCCCTTACTAACCATAAAATGACATTTTTCCTAGTTCAAGACTACAGGTTTTTTCTCTATGCACCCATGCAGACGCCTGCATTGATTAGCATTCTTAAAACCCCTCCATGCATCGTAATGGCATCTATGTAACCCTCCATAATGCGCTCAAATCACCAGCTAAGAACACATCGGTGGTGTGGGCATTACACGGTGCCAAAGGGCATTCTTCCTCAGCGTATACGTGCGAAATGGGTACGTGAAGGTCATCTTTTCCTGGTCTTCTACAACACTTCAATTTGAAAGTATCCCGGACAGCCATCTAGGAAATAAGAGGAAGGGTCCGACTGCAGGAATCCTCTCAAGAAGCAGATCCATGAAGGGTAGAGGGATTCTTCCCGTCACCCATTTAGCCTCTATAACTTCAATAATACATACCTCCAACCCGTAAAGGCATTACTGTGTGGGCATCTCCTCTCCTTTTCATATGCACCGTGGTTACTCCCTCGATTTCTTAGGGCAACTACACTCTCTCAGACTCACCCAAAAAGAACTGATACATGGGTAGATGATACCTAAAGATTTAGATTCCCACCCAACCAATTTCCTGCAGTGGCACATGTGGGTCTTCGCCTCTCTGTGGCCGCCTTAACGACTTTGCTCTCTCCTCTAGGTGATGTAACTGGTGCAAACCTGTGCTAATACCCTTCCTGGGATCGCAGAATCTTCCACCCTTGTGGCTTGCTTCGTTTCCTGAGATGTGCAAGACTACCTTCGGCGGCCGAGTAGGATGAAATGAAAATCGGACACCGCTCCCCGGCCTTCCAACAGCATTATTTCAACTCCACATGCAAAGTTTTAAGTCCAGTGGCTCACTCTGCTCTTCCTCAATCATCAAAGGCAAAATTGTTTCTTCCTCTAAGGCCCTTAGGATGTTTCTATGTCATGTGCTTCCGTCGTCTTCCCGAATACTCAAATTCACTCCTCTGCTAGCACATCCCGCATCCCCGCCGGGTCACCGTCTTCTCCGTGGATCGCGGTCAATGATGCAAACTTTGTGCTACTTTCCACCGGTAGCATGTGCTTTTACTTAAGTGGAAGATGCCGAAGTTCTATGGTCATGTTTCCGAAGGTGAGTCAGACAACACCATTTCGGCGCTTGATAATATATCGAAGTGGCCAAGAATGGTCTTCCCAAGATGATATAGTACATAATCGGGTCCCTATCACGGCTGTTCTCTTCAGAAAGTCAAGTACAAATACAAAATCTATTTGATGATAGAATGGTATCTACTCAGATAGACATCTTCCACCGTCCCTTGGTATCTTGATTGATCTATCTACAAGAGACAAGGTGATGGAAGTGGGTTTTAGTTCTCCCAACCCGAAGCATTCAGACACGACTGTGGGAGATTCACACTTGCACTCAAGGCTCCAAGAAGGTTTTTCCACACACAAGTGCCTCCTATATTAACCGAGACGGTCGGACAACCCTTGATCTTTATACTTCATCGAGTCTCAAGATTTGATGATAACATTGACTTGTTCAACAAGAGCACATTCCTGTCAACATCATTCAACCATTCAATCTGCAGAAATGCTTGTCCTTCAAAATTTTGCATAAGTGGGGACTGCTTGATCATGCTGCAGGATATGTCGATCTTTACCGTCTCAAGACTTCTAACATCTCACCGATTAATGGCCTTTTTAGCTTTTAAGTGTTTCGAGGAAAGGTGGGGTGTTATTTTTCTACCCAACGCTGATCCCACCTCTCCTCCTGTCTCATTTTTTAGCTTCCCGGCCTTGTTCTTAACGCTGGGTGCTGGTCGCTTCTCTGAGCTCTTTGCCACTTCTCAATGTGATGATTGGCCTAAATCTCATCCATATATCCTAATTCTCATATTCTTCAATGGAGGAGAGCTCACTTCTCAGAATTCGGGATTTGGTTGTGTCTCGAGAGGGAATTTCTTTCCAAGACCGCCCGTTGATAGTCTCGAGATTGAATACCGCAGTTGTCATATATTTTTGGGAAATTTCAAATTTCTTGCAAGCTAATGCTTTTGAGAAATGAGTGTAGGTTGTTCATTTCTATCGAGTGTGCTTTCCAACGGTCAATTCTTTGATTACCTAGGTATCTACCCGCTTTGTTCCTCCAGGTTACCCACCACCTTGCTCAAGTTCATAAGGAGATTGTTCAACCGGGAGATGAAGATGGTGGTGGTCGTATTGGCCGAGGACCCCATGCTTCGTTATACAGCCAGGAATCATCTGCAAGGCTATAGTAGTGTTATGAATCAATAAAATTTATAACCTAAATTACTCCTGATCGGGCCAGAGCGTGAATCTCTACACACAGATAGTTTTTCATAGTATCTAAATATGTGGATGGGTTTTCGTCTACAAAATGATTTGTGTAATGATTCAAAATGGCGAGGAGCTTTTGTCTGGATTTCTTTGATTCAGACAAAATAAAGTGGGTCGCTTTCACTCTATGCCAGCCCAAGGTAATTCAAATAAAGTGTAACAGAAGTCCTTGAGTTTTGGGCCACTACTATATGACAGGTAAAGGTGTTCTCAGGTTTTCACTGCATTGTGTGGAAGATGACCCATAGTCACTTCCAAAACAGGATCTTTGTTTAACTTCTTTAAAGACTACTTCAGTACTACTTCTCTTTTAAATATGTTTTATCGAGAATTAAATGTTCCTCGGTTGGAAATCTAGCATTTAACCTACCTCCGATGGCTCGTAAATGACAACTAATGGATGTTAGTGTATTTACCACTAAGAATACACTGAACCATAAAAGCTTGCCAAGTATTGACCAATGGAAGTACATCAAATAGCTTTTAAACCTAGTTTTGAAAGTTTGAAACATAAATACGCCAAAGACCGCTTCTCGTGAAATACGTAGGAACACCCGCGCAAACCTCATCAACCTACTACCCAGCTGAACCCTCCTCATCTTCAAGGTTTAGAGGCTTTATCCAAACATCCTTTGAGTTTTCATCTTCAAAGGGTGTGTTTGGTTTCCTAGAAAGTGAGAGAAAGAAGAGAGAGATGAGAGAAAATGAGGACTAAAAAAAGGGCCCGTAATGAAAATGCCTTTTAAATGAAAGTTAGGTTACAGATTGTTCAATAAATGGCTTATATAGCCTTACAAACAAGTGAAAATACCAATCTAACCTAACTAGTATAATTACAGTGAGGGTAGAAATGAAATGAAATAAAAATCTGGTCAAGTTAGGCCACAAAAACAGAGCAGAGACTTCGCATAGTGAAATTAATTTCGCTATGTAGCAAAAGGGCGATGCGGGAATTTCTCTACACACAGCGAAAAATTCATTAAGTGTAGAGAAATATATACATAGCGAAGAATTTGCTTATTAGAGCTAAATTTCACACAGAATAAATTTCCCCGCCGTTGCTCGTCTCCCGTCCCGGGTCATTTTTCTTCATTCCCGGTTTGCCGCAATCAAGATACAACCATACGAACTCGATGTAACCAAATTTCAATCCTCTTGGATATGCCTAGCTTGATGATAGAATAGGTTTAAGTGAAACATGCAAAAACTACCACAAACAGCCCCCGCCAAATAATCATTTAGCACCAAGGACTAAGCACGGTTATCCATTTGACTATGATAGTGCACACAAAAGTACTTAGAACCCATCTTTGATAGTGGTTCAAATAAGACTTTTGGTACTAATCGTGCAATATGTGAGGAGGTTTTGGTTTCCAGAGTGTTTGGGGTGTCTTCCAAATGGGTTTAGGTTTTGCTATATGTATCAGGTCATGGTTTGTATTAGCTTCTTCTTCTTGTTCAACCACAAAGTCCCTCCTACATCATGAAATGATTTAGGCAATGCCTCCCTGTGCCTGGGTGATTTAATGAAGAAGAAGCATGGTCAGGGTTAGGGCGTGATGCCTCATCACTGCCTGTATTCTCATCTTGATTTCTCATTTCAAGTTCTTCCAACCTCCAGCCAAGGTGACAACTTTGCTTTGTCTCCATGTCCTCTCGAGAGCGAGTATATGTCCCTTGGATTCGTGGTACCTTCATCCTCATCACGCTCCTTAGGATTCGCTCATCCTAAGCTTTGAGGTTTCACTTACATAGTCGAGGAAGTCCATGGCTTCCGGATTCTGCTTAGAAGTCCCTCCACATATCTCCAATAATTGCTTCATGGCGTATGATATTCCATCATAAAGTGGTTGACCAAAGATCCATGTCAAAGCCATGGTGGGCATACCCATGGTTTATATCTCTCCCCAAATATCATGTAAAATTTCATGACATCAAGTGGCTGCAAATGTATAAATTTGGTTCTTCAAACGTTGGTCCTCAAATCGATGAACTTTTTTCAAAATCATCAGCTTCGCCAATTTCTGACATGGTTCGGCAGATCAAGCCAAATTTTGGCTCTGTCTTCGAGGGTTAGCGAAAGGCCTTCACTTAAGGCATCCTCCATTGCACCCTCCTGAAAGTTGTGCAACCTCAAACCCCGGATGTGCATGGCTGGATTCTCATTCACTATGGAAGGTTCAATGGTACCAGCCATGCCCACTAATGCATGGTTATGGTTCTCTCTGCAGAGGCGAATGCATGAGGTGCACTCACCCGTGGGGTGTATATAACCTCATCATATGTGCGCTGGGGTTTCGTAACCCCCGGTCGCTGACTTTGTTTTGCCCTTAGGTGGAGGCTCCATTTGACATTATGTAACCGACTTTACACCTCCTCGTTCGGTGGAGCACCGGTTCTCTTCAGCTCGCTCATTTGTCTTATCCCAAAGTGTTGCATAAAGTCTCTGGGAAAACAACAACACAAACAACAAGAAACTCAAAACAAGGCTACCAAAACGGTTATAGTCAAGCTGTAAACTTAAACAAAGAAAACTGGTATGCACAAGATAACATTCAATTTCTGTACAAAGAACTACAGGCAATAGTGGGAAATATCAGAAAATAAAAAGAAATGAGAATTCACTAATACTTGTGTGATGTGGATCACAAGTTCAATAACTTCACTACACTACGACACCATCCCCAACGACGCCATTTTGATTCGTGTCACGTAGTGCCCCCACCAACAAAATTTATATCCCTACTCCTCTATGGGTGCTATCACAGGAGGAAGGTCTAGGGTTGAACTCGTGGATGGGTTTTCCATGCGAAGTGACACAATTGATTGAAAATGGCGTTTCCACTTCGGATTTGGGGGCTCTTGTAAAACAATAAAGTGGGTGTTGATGGTAGCTGAAAAATTCAACTAGGAAGAAAGTGCAAGAACTTAAGTTTTCGCCATCTGGTTGGGTTCTAAAGCAATCCAAACCTGTCCTTTTCTCATGAGGATGACCTATGTCATTTCCCCAAACCGCATCTATGTTTAGCCATAAAGACTGAACCTAAAAATTTTTCTCCTAGTATAAAGCATTTATTAAACTGTTTCAAGTAGTTAAACTGCCTCGATCTAAATCTAGGAGCAAATAAAATGGAAATCTGGTTGTTAGCATCAGTAGATCTAGCACAAGTGCATCCACTAGCCTTGAAAGCTGCTACACTGCCACTCACATCTCACAAAGTAGATTCAAACCTATAATTCATGAGATGCGTAAACATAAATGAAATGCCCAGATTAAAATACAATAGGAGGACATAATTCTCAAAACTTCCAGCACTCCATGAACTTCCTTCAAGGATGGTGGGTTTAGCTAAGCATCCCTGTCATCCCCATAAAATGTCAAGTATAGAAAATGCTATATGAGGAGGGGGAAAAACAGAGAGAAAACACACCACAGGAAAAGTCAAAGCTTTGGTGCCACCTCCTGGCTGATCAGGATTCAATGATTTGATAGAGCTTGACCGAGGCTTATATACCCACTTAGTCAAGTGAAATACAAAAAGTAGCCACAGTTATCAAAATACATTGAGGGTAATTCTTGGTACAAACCACAAAAAGCACAAAAGTGTCAACATTAAAAATTGTGGCAGTTCCTCCGCGACATTTCCTCAGGGCTATGAATTCCTGTGATAAAATTCAACACTCGCAAAATTCCTCGCACACTCACCTCCTCCGTATTTAGCTCCAATTGCCTCTCGCTTGTACATGCAGCCTAGCCCGGCCCCTGCTCTTCATATATATATTTGAATCGGGCTTGAAGATATTGGTGCATCAAATGGCTTAAAACACAAAAAGATCCACAAAATATGATTTTAGAGTATAGTCGGGACCTTAAAGGTGCATCAATTGCTATTTGGGTTGATTAGTACACAAAAGTGCTCAAAACTGCACGAATGGTGGCTCAAACAAGCACTATTTATTGCACTAATCAATATATGCCTCTTTTCTTCACCTTTGCTGAATGGTTAACCTTCAGATCTCCTTGTATCAATATTTAGTCAAATTCCATGTTTGTTTTTCATATATTGATCTCCACTAATGAGGCACCAACCTTCAAGATCAAAGAGGTCTTTTAGGCTTGTAATAGGCTTAGGTAATCGGGTAGATAATTGAAATTTTTAGTCAGTAATTCATCTGATTCCATTCTTCTTTCCATGTAATGGGCCTCCCATCTTCCCCTCAGAATGTGTAATCTCTCACCTTCAACTTATCACCATTCCTTTTACCTGGAATCCTTTCATTTCTCATACTTTTCAAAGAATTTGTTAGTAAATGTTTATCTCTTAGGGCTTTCTATCATTCTTAAAGAATCTCATTAGCACCTCATGTCAATGTGGTATTGTGGTACTAGGTGTTGAAACACCCTCCTTGTGCTTAATTGTTCAAGAGAGATATAGGCTTATAAGACAAAACTTCTTCATTTTTCAATTTTTTTTCTTGTCTCTAGTCTCCTTCAATTTACTTCTTTTATCCATCCTTGTAATCCAAAAGAACATATTCCCCCAAACTTGTTTCTTTCGCACATTAAAACATCCTTATTTTGAAAACCCAGTAATTAAATTTTACATAGACACAAAGTGAGGGAATTTAAGTTTCATTACTTCTATTGAAGAAATTAGGCATTTTTTTTTTAGCTCAAAGGAACTAGAGTGTATGCCTTTTGCATATAATATATTAGCCGGGAAATGTTCAAAACTCCAAAGATGGATTCTGTTTAATACTTCTCTTGTTAGTTGTTTCTAAGCATAGGATTCGCCTTGACCAATTCAACAAGAGGTAGACCTGTGTATCCTTGCTGTGAATCATCCAGAGATGTTCCTTAATCCCTTTATGTTTAATTTTTTAACCATGTGCATTGTTTTCCCAAGATTTGTATTGACTTAACGTCATATGTATAATATAATCTTCAGTATCTTATTTGTTTCTTCAATTGTGTACCTTTTCCAAATTCTACAATTTTAAACTTTATTCAAACTAAATCCAAACTTCTAAGATTTCAATTCAATAGTTCTCGCTTCTTGTTTCTCTCTACAAGATATTAAATGGGAATAAACAGCGGGTCACATGTCCTTATACAAATAAAAAGTTTGAGTATTGTTAGATCATTTTCTACTCGACAAACAAATGAATGACACAAACAACACAACTATTTACTCAGATCCATTCATCCAAAACAAATCACTTATTCAACAATTAGAGTCAAACCAAGTATTTCACCAATGTATGTTCATTGCAAACTTATTGAAAATAACAACAATAATTCATTAATAATTCAAAAGAACACACTACAAGACATTTTCAATAACTTGGTCTGTAAATTTATATCATTATATGAAGAACACAATGAAGAAATACATATGAAGAGGGAGATACAATTAGTAATTGAATCAAACCGCAGAGAAAAGTCTCTATTCCTCGATCTACAGTCTACTTAAAAAAAAAAAAACTCTTCAAAAATAGAATTCTGCTTTATCGCTTCCGATCATGGATGGGAGCGTAAAGAAAGGGCTGGCTGGGTCGAGCAAGACCTCTCACAAGGCTGGATAAGAACCGACTAATTAATGTGGGTCATCCTTGCCTCTCGTTTGGTTCCTCTGGATGATGGACCTTAGTTAACCTTTCTTCCTCTCTATCATCCATCGTCCTCTCAACGATAGAGCATCATTTGGAATCATGACCTGAATCGGGGTTTGTTTTTCGACTCATTCACTCCATTCATATGCTCGCATTTGACCTTGGAACTCATATCTTTTCCTTCATCCCATTTTTTCTTCATTTCATTGTTTATTCTGTCTCTGCTCTCTCCATCCTTTTATGAGTGACTGTGCTCTCAGTGGGAATGAAGAAGTCTTTAAATCTCTCTTTAATATTCCCAATAAATTCAAGTAAAATTGTCGGATCGTGCCGGGTTGTTTCCAATAAGAGATTTTTGGAGTAAAAATATAAACCCTTACAGTTTGAACGTTTTCGAGAATCATTGAATATATTTGAATTCCATTTCAAAAAATATTCACTTCAATCGGTTCTTCCCACCTGCCAAGGTTTTCTATTTGCTTTTATATTAAGCTCCTGGACCGAGGTTCCGTATGAACCTCCTCACTCCTGCATATGTTCGTCATGAGTTAGCTCAACACTCTGTTAGTCCGAATAAGGATTTGGTTATTTTCCATGGGCTAGAATTCTAAGAATCGGCTCTGGGTTCTAGGGTTTTGGTAGCTCAAAAGAGGGAAAAAGGTGGAAAGTCAAGTGAAGATGCACTCGGATCGGAGTTCGATGAAATTAAGTATTCAGCTTTAGTCTTTACGACTAATGGCCTACATAATATCATTTCGTATGGAACGCCACGACATTAATGCCTAAGTTACAACACTAATCTTACACTAAATGTCCTATTTAAAGGGCAATCGCCAAATCGCAAGGTTCAAAACCTTTATTTGTATCAGATTTCTAGTCGCGACCTACTTAAGTTTTGTCTCGACTTGAAATGTGGTCCCGACTAACAAATTGGTGTTGCACTTACTCTGCCCTTTCTTCGCTTTTCCTCATGCCGACCTTAAATTTTCTAATGTCGCTGAAGATCGCTTTATTTCCGCCTTTTAGAACTCATACTTTGTTACGACTGAAAAGCATGAGTCACAACACTAAATTCAAATACAATTGGCCCGATTCCCAAAGTGGTCGTGACCACAAAGTATATATGACTCGAGAAATTTTGTCTTCAAGATTGCTCCAAATTCATGAAAAGACTCCTAACTCAAGAGAATGGGCTCCTAAAACACCTATAATCAATTTATCATATATCTAAATGATGCAATAACAATAAAACTTCATGGAAGCACTTCAAGATTCAAGATGATTCAAGAAAAAAGAAAATTCTTAAACTTCTAATCATCTATTCTCCAAAAAATTAATATTTAAACAGAGGGTATGGTACTTCCCCTCAGAAGTTCATTTCTCGTGATATTCTATCGTGAAATCCTTAGATCTCCATTTTTCTCTCAGCCTTCAATGTCCCTGGAATTTAAATGACGCACAAAACAAAATAAGAGTTTAAACCTGTACAATCAAAAGCACCAAAATTAGCTATTTTTGAACTCATTATAAACAAATAATCGACTAAAATAGTAAAAATAAAAGTCAAATGTTAAAATAGAATTAAAAAAAAAAAGTTACTAAGCAAATGTCAATTTCTTAGTCCCCGAATGACTCGTCGCTATGAATTTTTGTTTTAGCAATTTTCTTCCACTCAGAACTAGGAATCAATCATATTTCTTTCTTCAAGATATCGCTTTTAATCGTCGAATTACTTACTTAAACTCTTCTCCATTATCGGCAATGTCACGCCTAAAGGTTGTACTTGACACCACCGTATAAGGGCCAAATTCTATTTTTGATTTCAGCTTCTCGAAAAGCCTTAGTCTCGAGTTGGGGCCGAATGGTGATCTCATTGTCCCTCGCTCTAATTCCTCCTCCTCAAAATCTTTTGATCATGCCATTTCTTATCTTATCCTTGTAAATTCCGCATTATCATAAGCTTCATTTCTCACTTCCAATTCATCTGACTTGATGGCCCTTTCTTAGTACTTTAACCTCAAACTAAGTTTTGATGACCTACATAGCTTGTATTCAAATCACAGGTAAGGACAAGGTTTACTAAAAACAAGTATGTATGGGGACATTCAATGGATTTGGTAGTTCTCAGCTCACACGACTCACGTTTTAGTGACCACCTTTCATTGAAATTCACGCTTTTCGAGAAATTTACCATCTCCTCATGAAATTTCTAGTCATTTGTATTTGCTCGAGGGATGATAAGCCACAAATGGTTTTATTCATATCCGTCATGAGCTTCTCAAACACTTTATTTGCAAAATGACTTCCTCACACAATAGTCCCGGGTGTCTCAAATCAGCCAAGATATTTTTGTAAGAATCCTACAATCAGATAGTATCATTTTTGATAAGCCGTCGTTTTTAATTCCATTTATACATAATCCACAAATTAGAGTATGTATATATTTCCAAAGTGAAAGGCCCATACATGAAGTCTGGCTGTCATGGCACAAATAATAATTGCACCAATTAGGATACCATGCAGGGGTATTTCATGCCTTTTCGCTATTTCCTATTATTCTTTTCGCACCGATCACAAAGTTTCACCCATTCAAAGCAATCCTCTGAAAATAGTCACAATAAAAACCTTATCGGAGAATTTATGGGTTGGGTTTTGTCTCCCGCAAAGTGTCCTTACAAGGTGATGCATGACATTCTTGTAAAATTTTCCCCTCAAGTGGATTTTCTCTCGGTATGCACCTTCGATGATCATATTTCGCCTTTTGAATAATGGGTCATTCCATGTAAAAACCTCGCATCGGGCCCCACTCTCTTCCTCTCGCCGGTAGCTGATTCGCGGCTACGTTGGGGTGATCCCGAATCAACAATATTTGTATTCTACTTACCGGCCGGTAGAGTCAGCTACCGCAAAGATAGCGGTTCTAGGGTCGGCAATGTGGGATGGGTTTCAGCCTTACAAATGACTTTATAATGATTCAAAATGGTGAGGCTTTCATTTGGATATTCGATTTGCATTGAAAAGGTGTGGTTGTTGTTGTACTGCTTTAACTCAGTGCTGTAGCTTTAAAATAAGATGAAGGAAGACCTTGAAGTCTAGGTCACCATATATATGATATGTAGGTGTCCTGCGTTACTCTCGTGATTAGTAGGCAAATGACATATGTCGTTTCCAAAATCGGATCTTTGCTTCTTAACTTAAAACCAACCCTTAGTAACATTCATATAGTTGAAACTACATAGCATTTATCGAAAGACAATGTTCCAAATAGCTGAAAATAAAGCATTTAACTTACTGTTCTTAAATGACATCTAATGGATGTCGTGCTGTATCTACCATTAAGAATACATCGAACCCCTAAAAAGCATGCCAATATCGACCAAAGAAAATACATTAAATAGCATTTAAACTAGTTTGAAAAAGTTTGAAATACAAATACTATAGTGACTCGCTCTTCATGAAAACAGGAACACCCGTAAACCCACATCAACCAACCTAGCAAACTCCTTTATCTTCAAGGTTTTGAGTGGCTTACCAAACATCCTTTATAAGTCCCCAAAGGGGTGGCTCATACCAGAAAATGAGAGAAAGAGGGAGAGAAAAGAGAGAAAATGGAACCAAAAATGTGGACCTAAGTAAACTCCGGAATGAATACAAGAATACAAAACATGAGACATGGCTTATAAGTAGCCCACAAACATGTCACGGTAAAAATACCAACCAACCTAAATAATAATATGATCACATTGAGGCAAAAAGGAATTAAGCAAAACAAAACGGAGTCATTTGGATCAAAACAGATGCAGAATTCTCAAGAGGTATCAAGCGCTATGATAGCTTAAAATTCGCTATGATAAATAAATTTCATGGTCATAGCTAAATTTCTATCATAGTGAAAATTAGCCATAGCTAAAATGATGTACTTCTGTTATGCACAGCACTTTCGCTATGATAGCAAAAATTCAACTATAGCGAAAATTTCGCTATGATTGCGAAAATTTTGCTATCATTGCGAAATTTTAGTCATATCATTGAGTGAAAATTTCGCTGGCGCCATGGGCCGCACTCGCTAATCTTCTACTGGTCGTCCCAGATCCTCCGCTTGCTATTTCTTCATCCCAGCGCTTCTGATGAAATCGACGAGAATTCATACGAACTCCTGTGATAACAAGACAGCTCGACATGCCAAGCTTCATGATGGTGGAGGTTTCATAAAACCCGCAAAACTGGTCAAAACAAACTTCAAAACAAAATCGTGATGTACCAAAACTGACTCTACACATGCCTTCAATACCCATTTAATTTAATATGATTGGGCACGTTGAAAAAAAGCACTCAAAACCTATCTAAAATAGGACCTAAAAATAGCACTTTCGGTACTAATCATTACCCCCAACCTATTACACATTCCTAGTCCCTTAGCAATGCTAAAATAATAAAGGGTATGTGCCATGCTTTCAAGTAAAAGAGTATCTTATTCAAAAAGTGTGTGTACAATAGGCTTTACCTCTTTAGTATGAAAAAATTCGGACTCATAAAACCAACTCGAGAGAACACCGCTACATAGGAACAAGTTTCGTAGGTAGCATCAATTCCAAGGAAGTCATCGAACTTCCACCAAAATCTATGTGTTTTTAGGTGTAACCATTCAACTAATAAGGCTACTAAGGTTATTCCCTCCCCCCCAACCAAGCTACCGCCATGACCTTTAAACTCACGATCACAATAGGATTCAAGTACACTCTTATTTTTACTCGATTGTATTGTAGGTGCAATGCTAAAAACTCCTGATTTCACCAAAGTCCATATGTGGGTCCACCTGACATGACCCCCAACCACCAAGGTTTAGGGCATCAAGTCAAAAGGATCTCACTCGACCACTAACTTTCTTAGTTTTCACCCCTGACTTCGAATGATTGAATTCGCCTCCTACAATCCTCTAAACTCTTACCCATCCTTCAGCAACAAGAAGTCGTTGATCAACCATTTAAGGTTTAAAGCACCTGCCATAAAGGCTTTCACCATACCCCCTGACCGAATTCTGCCTCACAAAGTGCCTATTCTCTTATTCTTCTTCTTTTCTTTTGCTTTTTTCATTCGAAGACTTTTATTAGTCTCATTCAGGGTACATAAACCCATTATGGGTCGTCAACGAATCTAAGGCAGGTTTTGCAAAGTAAAAAGAGGTATACAGCTTCTCAACCTATTGATGAAAACTGATGTGCACTGTGTGTGATTAGCTAAAGGCGGATAGACAAGGTTGAAAACTTTGGAATTTTAACCAACCAAAAACTTAATCAGGTGCATGGAACTATTCTAGCATTATGGCAACATACAATGCTTCAATTTTCCAAACTCTACAAAGAGAGTGCAAAAGACAAAAAATATAGGCGCAAAAAATGGTTTGCAAGTGTATAAAAAAATGTAAATGCTACTATAAAGCTTTTGATATAACCAAAGTGGCTAGTACAAGCTTATCATAGCTAAACACAACAAAAATATCACTGCATACTATTGGCTAATACATACATCCTAAACAATCCTATACAAAAAGTAGGTAGTTAATAAAGCTAAAACAAAACAAATGAGAGGATATATCTTCTTCCAACTCTAACTTTCCCCAACCAAAAGTATAATCATGTTCCATCAAGTGTGTGGATCGGAAAAACTAGAGAAGGGAGGCCCCCCGTGAGTGGTGTAGACGCCTGTGAGATCTGAACCGTCAAGGGCGGTCAAAGATATCCAAGCAGAAGGCCATGGAAACTGACACGGCGACTGATCACTAGTAATAATGCAGCCTGGCCACGCCTAACTGGCAGGAGACCGAGGTGGTCAGGAACCGAAGAAGCATGGCGCAGGCTTTTCTCAGAGAGTGACTCCTGGCCACAACCACCCGCCAACGACGCCGAGTAGTAGCAAGCAACACAACATCCATACACAGATAACTCCCTGTAACGACAGTGGATATGCCTCGTGACTAATGGCGGAGGCACGCCGCCAGCCTCAAGCAAAGAGGAGTCAAGTAAGAGGGAGGTGGAACTGGGAGAGATGATAATCTTAACTGCGGTCCCTTCCACCTCCACCTTTAGAATCAGTCACACCCCTAAGAGAGAACCTTGGTATAATACTGGTCTCAGATCGCTCTCACATCAGAAGAATGAGAGTGGCATGTATAAAGACCGTCTAAACCCAGGATGTGGCTCCCCAGAACTCAAATGTTTCAAGATTCTTGTCAAGAATCTCGGCATCAACAGGGGGAAACCTCCGCCTAGCCGTGTCCCACAGTGGATCCTTCCTCCTCAAAGTAGCAACACCTACATGACGAGCCTTCCCAGGACCAACCTGTAACCCCATATCCCTGTGATAGCCTCTAGTATAGCTCCTCACACAAAGGCACGCTTCATGGGAATATAGCTGTCTGAGTACGTGGTCCACGATGAGCATCTGCGGGGAAAGCTACAGGCGGAAGAGCACAGTCTCCACTGCATCTCTTCGAGTGAGAGAGAGCACCATCTCCCTCTCCTCGTGATGGGCCGAGGCCACCCGTCAGATCCGGAATTACATAACTACTAGAAGAGTCTGTGAAGCACTGGGTAGACATCTACAAAATGAAAGCACCTGTGGCGGCCTCTCTGATGTCTAACCCATCTCTAACTGATCAAATTCCCGATGTCATAAAGGTGATAAAACTCAAGCACCACCAGATAGAAACCGTCGGTGTCATGAATGGAGCAAGGAATACTCATTTTATCAACCCAGATCACAAATTTTAATCACGGGTCCGCGGTCAATGCCTTCAGATAGGCACTCCATGGAAGTCCCCGAATGGCACTTACTTTCTGAATCGGACAGAATTAACATCTGACGCTGATCTCGAATGGGATAATCGGGGGCGGACAACTCTGATCACTGGAGGAGGCGACGCTTGCCTAGACCCAGCCGGCTAGACTCATCCGCCAATGTCGTGGCCACCGAAGCACCGGGCAGGGTCTCTGATGCACAGAGGCAGGCCCGAGGTCCCACCCGGGCGTCCGACAGAGGCTGAGGGGGCTCGGGCCCCGAGCTCTCTGAGCCAGCGTACAATGCAAAGCAAGTTCCCACCATCCTGAGAACAGCAAACATGTACCATGGATTTGCTCCACCGCTTCCTGGCGGTAATCGAACTGGACTCTGAGCCTTCAGACGATGGGCCCACCTAGTACGAACCATGATGGAAGGCCCAGCAGCGCAGACATGAATCAGGTGCGTGGCCTCACCAGGCGTGCTCAGGACTCTCATACAGTGTCGTGAAGCAGGCTCGCAAGGAAAGTGGCATCACTACCACGGTCTGGGAGGGGAGGCACGCTGCCCTGAGCCATGTGGCAGACTATGGCTCTGGTCCCATTGCCTCAGGCAGGCAAATGAACGGAGCAGTGGGGAAGCAGTGAAACAGCTGCATGCAATGTAGAGGGTCAATGGGAAGGTGCAGAGGTCTTCTTGGGCTTAGAGGGAAGTGACGTTCAGGAATGCTTTTTATGTCATCGGGTGTAACTGAATGTGTCCCTCAGTCAAGAGCCACATGAATAACTCACATTATTGTAAATTATGTCTTCTTACATTAGTATATATTCCCCAGAAATAACAATAAAATAATTATAAATAAACAAAATAAAATAAAATAAAATAAATAAAATAAATCTAAAAGAACATTAAAACAACTAAAATAAAAAAATAACTAAAATAAAAAATAAAAATAAAAAATACTAAAATAAAATAAACTAAAATTGACTTTAATTAAACTAAATCAAACTTTTTGTTTGATTTGGTCTCAGTGGAGACCAAACCGATTCATCTATCGAGTTTCATTCGCGGAGGATCAAGGAGAGGGCTCCTTTGCGCTGCTACTTGTGATGTGTCTTTGCGGTTGCCTTCATGCTCAGCTCCTTTGTGTTGAGCTTCTTTTCACTTGGTGGTGATGGGGGAATCATTGGCTCTGCAGGAGTGACTGATGCAGTCAATTTTTCATAAGGCGCTCATTTTCTTCTCAATTTGCAGGTTGAAACGCAGTTTCCTACCCCAGACAATCAAAGCTAGCTTCATCTAATTCATTATACGTCCTCCAGCTTATGCTTGTTGCTCGGTGAAAAATATTGAGCTCAGTGTCATGTTGCCAAAATGTGAAATTTGCATGACTCCATTAAACAGTGATTATCGCATTGGAAGTGGCAAGAGCCAGCCTTCAGGATGATTGGCACGTGGGATTAAGCAGCTGCGGTGGTTGAGTATCAGGCACTACAAAATCCACTAGATATTAGAATTTTCCACCTTTATCCAATACATCCTCAACTATTCCCTTAGGAATTTTAACGTCGATCAACTAGGATAAGTGATGTTGGTAGGCTTAAGCTCCCTAGAAGCCAATGCATATACGAATATGGCGGTAGGTTTACAACGGCCCCAAAGTCAGCGGTGCTTTATCTATGCAAGTTCCTCGATGTTGAGGCGTATTGTAGGGGATCCTGGATCATGGCATTTCACGGGGTCTTACTACGAATGATACTTGACCTGTTACATTAGGAAAGGCTTTCTTTTCAATGCCCAACCCTCTCTTGACCATGCACAGGTACTTCAAAAATTTTGCATATGTTGGGACCTGCTTAATCATGTCGACGGTGGGATCTACGCCAGCTTGCCTTAGCACCTCCCAATTTCGGTTGGTTTGTGATTTTCTTGCCTCTAGTGCTTGAGGAAATGGAGGGGCATGTTTTCTTCATTGAATCTTCTCGATTATTATTCTATCAGGCTCATTCCTTTTCCTTTTGTTTCTTGACGATCTTGGGCCTTTGGTTGCTGATTTCTTTTCCACTCCTCAAGTGATAGCCTTTACTTCATCCATCCTTGAGTTCTTTGGAAGGGCTTTATTTCATAGACCCCCTTTGGATTGGCCAGTGTCTAGGAAGGGAATCTTCCTTTCTCTTGTACCTCCAGCAAATTAGTAATCCTGGTGATGGAATATTGTAGATTATAAATTTTAAATTAGGCTGCTGAAGCCCGTATTCTCTTGAACCCTTTGTGGTGCTTTCCACGGTATCAATTCTTTGAGCGATTATACATTGATTCCCTTTTGCTCTTCCACAAATCACCTACCTTGCTCCAAATTTAAAATAGCTTGTTCAACAGGGGATGAGGATGGTGATGGATGTGGTTGAGATGAGAATCCAAACTGTTGTTTGGCACCCGGGAGAACACATCGCGAGATTAAACTAAAGAGGAATTAGGGTGGTTCCTCGATTAAGTTATATGTTACCATATGGGGCATTGGGTTGTAGCTTGTATTGGCCCACGGCATTGGCATGCTCTGATATAAAATCTCTCAACGAGGAGCAATTGGGCGGTGTTTCTTCTAGGTGGCGGTGGATTGCGATTGATCGTAGGTTGGCTATCACGGGGTTTCGATCCTTTGCACATACCTCGTGTAGCCTTTTCCTTCAGCTCTTCCAGCTTCACAGCTAAGGGTTGATATCTTTGCTTTCATCTCCAAATCCTCAGAAAGTGCAAAAATTCCTCCCCTTTGGTGGCACAGAGAGCCTCTGTTTCTCACCTCCTTGGGTTTGGCTCATCCAATCCCTTGGAGTTCGTGCATAATTGAAAAGTCCATGGCTTCGTCGGGTGTTTGCTGAAGAGTCCACATCCACACATTGTTTCAGTAGTTGCTTCATGGCGGAGACATACCACCATAAGTGGTTCGCCAAGCATCAAAATGTCGAAACCATGATGTGGACATACGCTGATGGTCTCATGAACCTCTCCAGTGCGATGAGGCTTTTTCATTGTCATGGGTGCAAACATGTAGATTTGCCTCTTCAAATTGTGGTCTTGTGAGCGAAGAAATTTTTAAAACTGCACTTTGTAGCTGCATGACTTCTAATGGTTCTTGAGTCTCGAATTAAGCCATATTTTTGGCTTTGTCTTTGAGGTTAATGGGAATGCCTTGACTTCATCAAATCCATATCCCAGTTACCTCATGATTATGCACTTCCTCAAAATCCCAGGATGTGTGTGTATGGATTTTCATTTCCATACCATGAAGTTGGGAAGTAGGGGCACGAGATAAAGTCTCATGCTATCCTCAGCGGAGTGGTATGATGTAGGAAGGTGCACTAACTCTAGGAGAGATTATTATGTGATCTCAATTCGACTTTGTATCTTTATTTGGATTCATAGGAGGCACGCTGGCGACTTTGTTTGTTTCGAGTGAGAGGATCCATTGCCTCTCACTTGTGCCTGTGACTTCACACCTTGTTCGATGGAATTAATGGAGACTCTTCTGCAGTCTACGATATATCTCTATCGGTGATGTATAAACACGTGACCTGAGAGACAAACGAAAGAGCAAAAAGACTTGTAAAAAGGATCGAGTTTAGTTAAATATGACTTTAATGATGAGAAACGGCCCGAAGCGAGTATTCTTTGAGTAAAAAAAAAAACTTGATTATAAACAATGAAATTCAAAAGGTTTAAGGTTGCAATACTTGTAATGAAGATTACAAGTACGTATCCAACTCATCAAATAAAATGGTTTGGCACCATAAGACAACGGCCATTTGATTCGTGCCACAGTGGGGTGATCCGGAATCACTTAGCCAAACATCCTTTGAGTTGTCATCCTCAAAGGGGTGTGTTTGGCAGCCTAGAAAATGAGAGAAAGAGGAGAGAGAAAAGAGAAAATGGGAACCAAAACAGGGGTCGTAAGTGAAACTGCGTGAAATGAATAGTTAGGTTACAAAATGTTCATAACATGGCTTATATAGCCCCACAAACATGCGAAAATACCAAACTAACCTAAATAATATGATTACATTGAGGGAAAAAGAGGAATTAAACAAAACGGAGTCGTTTGGATCTAAAAACGGGATCTTAGAATTTTAAGCTATGCGGTGATTTTATTTATGATAGCGAAAATTTAATATCTACGATAATTTTCGCTATGATGGCGAAATTTAGTATCATAGCGAAAATTCAGCTATAGAATTTCGTATGACAAAAATTTGGCTATCATTGCGAGATTTTGCTATCGTCAAATTTACGCTATGCCATAAAGCGCGAAAATTGCTAATTACATACGGGTGCTACAAATCCTCCGGTTCTTGTTCTTCGTCGAGGGCTTGATAAATCGGCGAGAATTCACTCTGACTCGGCATAAATCGGCTGAACGATGCAGGCTTGATATGATGGTGGAGGTTTCTGAAACCCTCTGAAACTACCAAAAACAACCTCGAAACAAAATCGATAGTACTAACCCGGACTGCCACGTGTCAATCGGCAATTAATATGATTGAGTACGCAAAAAAGCACTCAAAACCTATCTTAAATGGGACTCAAAATAGCACTTTTGGGTACTAATGGTATTTGAATTACAGGTGGCATCACTCCACAAGCTAGAAGGGTTCTGACCCAGCGTACAAGGTAATTGGAATGACAAGCGAATAGCGCTCATCTGGAAGAATTTTAACTCTTCCTTTTCTTCTTCTTTCCATGAGTAGTCTTTTCAACTCTCGACAAGTGATCAGCTATCACATTGTCACAACCTTTCTTATCCTTGGTCTCCAGATCAAATTCCTGTAGTAACAAAACCCATATGATCAATCTTAGGTTAGCTTCTTTCTTGGCCATCAAATATTTGATTGCAGCATGATCGGTTTGGATAATGACGTGGGACCCCAATATATATGGCCGGAACTTTTCACATGCAAACACCATAGCCAGCATCTCTTTTTCAGTAGTCGAGTAATTCTCTTGAGCTTCATTGAATGTTTTGCTGGAATAGTATATGGCCCTAAACACTTTGTCATCTTTTTGTCCTAATATAGCTCCCATTGCATAGTCACTGGCATCGAACATAATCTCAAATTCTTTGTTCTAGTCTGGTTTAGCCATGATAGGAGCTTCAACTAATCTGGATTTGATCTCCTCAAATGAATTTTGGAAGGACTCATCAAAATTAAACTTGGCATCCTTCTCCAGTAATCTACATAATGGTCTTGCTATTTTTGAGAAGTCTCTAATAAATCTTCTATAAAAGCGTATGTCCCAAAAACATCTTATTCCCTTATTTGTTGTTGGTGGCATAGAGTCTTTATAATGAAACCTTTGCTTGGTCCACTTCGGCCTTCTTTGCGAAGGGAATTCTACTAGTATAATCCTTATGTTACCGTGAAATGACATTTTCCCAATTCAAAGCTAAGTTATTTGTTGGCATCTATGAAATCTTGTCCCCAAGTTACGTAGACAATGTTCAAGCTGGGGATCCATAAGCTTGTGAAGTCATCCATGAATATCTCCATAACCTCCTCTGCTAAGTCTGAGAACATAGACATCATGCATCTTTGGAAAGCAGCAGGAGCATTGCATAACCCATATGGCATTCTTCTAAAAGCAAAAGTACCATAAGGGCATGTAAAAGTAGTTTTCTCCTAGTCTTTAGGTGCAATAACAATTTGGTTATATCATGAATATCCATCAAGAAAACAGAAATAAGGATTTCACCTTGCCTGTCTGTTTCATCGATCCAATGAAAGAATGACGAAAAATGATCTTTCACGGTTGTAGTATTCAATTTTACGCTAATCTATACACACCCTCCCTCTGTCACGGTTCTTGTGGAATCAGTTCATTCCTTTCATTTTCGATCACAGTGAATCCACCTTCTTAGGAACCACGTGGGTGACTCACTTGAGATTTGCATGCGATCTTTATCAATAAATCCTGCATTTATCCATTTTAGTACTTCTTTTCTTATAACATCTTTCATAATAGGGTTCAACCTCCTTTGGTGTTCAACTGATGTTTTTGCATCACCATTCGTGAAGGATTTGTGCATCTGGAAATAGAAGAGGCCCCGATACCGCTAGATCTTGATTGATAGCCTCTTTGTATTTCTTTAAATTTGTAGCGACCTTAAGTTCTTAGTCTTGGTCATTCGGCTAATATGAATCTGGTTTCTCTAATGCAGTTCTAAGAAAGCATATTTGAGATGACTAGGCAATTCTTTCAAAAATAACCCATACTAA
The DNA here is from genome assembly GCA_016808115.1 of Tetrastigma voinierianum. Lineage (NCBI taxonomy): Eukaryota > Viridiplantae > Streptophyta > Magnoliopsida > Vitales > Vitaceae > Tetrastigma > Tetrastigma voinierianum. Next base: position 97,556 of record JAEQBH010000873.1, on the reverse strand, counting down.
CGCCTAGTCTGTTGTTTAGTAACTTTCTTTTCCTGGCTGCTTGAATTTTCTTGGCCCCATTTCATTTAAACTCGAGATTGTTTCCCTATTTTACAAACTGGAATGCAGTAGTTCATAGTCAACACCCTCAATATACTAGAAATTAATGTATTTAGTGATAGAGATAAGAGGTTACAATAGAATCAATCAGCGATAGAGACTACGTATCTGACATTACAATTTTAACGTATCCAACATCGAGTGTGTCAAGCTTTTGTGGGATTAAAGTGCATTAGCTGAACCACCCTCAGAGGTAAGCTCACCCTTTTCACATCAATCAAAAATGAAACTCATTTGCTAAGAAGGTCTTCTAAACAGGAGGACTGGTTGTCTTCCATTTCATAACCACAAAGTCCATAGGAAGATAAATTTCCCTACCTTTGACAAGCACATCTTTAAGAACACCTTAAGTTTGACCATGGATCTATCAACCATTTGTAGTATAATTTTTGTTGAGGTAAGCTCCCCAAATCAATCAGACTATCGATAGGGCATCAGTCGATAGCCGGCCTCGAGTCACATAAGGCCTTCTTAAACTCCTATTTCCCAATTGAGCAGGGAATGGTGAAGCTGCCTGGGTCCTTCATTTTTGCTGGTAAACTTCTCTGAATAACTGCACTGCAAGTGGCAATTAAATTCATCATTGGTTCCTCATCCTTTCTTCTTGCCCGCATTCCTTCGTAAATTTTCATAGATAATTGCATTTGATTGTTGTTTCTGCAAGGTGGGAATACTAATTTCTATCTTCTTGAAAATTTCCAAGAATTTAGAAAATTGTTCTTCCTTAGTTTTGAACTTTGTGGAATGGGACTGCATGAGGTAAGCCTTACCCTTCTCCTTCCTCGTCGCCTTCACAATTCTTCTCAGCCGTCGCTCTGTACTTGCTTCTCTGTTTCTATAGTTCTCTTTGCCATGCTCTTTCCATTCTCTCCTCTAGTTGTTTTTTTCTTCTTTGATTAGCTCTTTTTCGTTTCGTTCTATCGTTGTTCATCTCCTCATCACCGCTGGATCAAGCATACAAATTCTTTTGATTTTTCCCCAGTGTCACTGGGCATTTTTTGTTTCTGCTCCTCGCAGTTCAAGGCTAAATTGGCCCAACTTGTGTTTCTAAGTTCTTCAGGGAAGCATTGGTGTTTGATTGAAACATTTGTGAGTTGGATTTAAGATCTTCCAACTCAGCAAATTTCGCTCATGGGTGTGGAGTGTTTTGCTATCCCCATGAAAACTCGAAGCATCCGCCTCCTCAAATGACTAGGTCCTCTTCCCGACCTTGATATCTATTTCTTTGATCTCTCACACGCTGGCCGCTTGTAACGCCTCAAAATATACCTCTAGTTTTCGGACTTGTTTAGGTATTGAAGCCTAATTGAATGCTTCAGTGGAGTTGTGCGTGGAAACATGGAAACGAGAGACCTAAATTTGAAGACACAAGGACAAATATGTAAATTGTCCAAAAGGGGGCTTAAAAGTCCTAATTTGACAAGATGATTCTGAGGGCCAAAGTATAAATACTAGGAATCTGTGTGGTGTGAATCTTAGAGGATTAGAGGCCAAAATACAATAAAAGGAAATTGAAATACAAATGGCCAAGAGATGGAGTGACTAAGATGCAATTAATGAAACTTAACCCAAAATGGTTTTGAGGGCCCAAATGGCCTCCAGAAGCAAACATGGAATTTAATGACAAATTTGGTCTCATTTTGGAGGACCAAAAACCGTAGAGAGAAAGAGAGGGGAGAAGAAGATGGAGGAGCCAAGATCAAGCCAACAAGGTATGGAACTTAGGATTTTTGTATGAAACTAACCTTGATTATGGATTCTATGAGATTATGTATGAATTTCCATGCTTGGTTGGTTAGTAGTTTGTCCTCAAACAATGGGTTTTGCTAGGGTTTCATCTTAACCTAAAAGATTATGGAAAGTAAGGTGGTAGAACCCCATATGGCAATAAGATGGTTATGAATCCTCTTTTAGGTTGGATTCATGGTTAATTGAGAGGTCTTTGAGTTAGGCTTAGAATAAAACCCTAACTAAACATCATGCTTGCCGTAAGTGGTCATAACCCATATTAGAATGATTTTTGGAGGAATTCATGAAAGAATTTTGAAGAAAGATATGAAATTGAAAGAAGAATTGAGTAGAAAAGAGGTTACAAAAGACATATGGAATGGTTTTGATGTGTGTTTGAGGTATAGAGTTGAATTGGGTATCAAAAATGTGGAAAAATGGGAGAAAATACACATTCTGGACATTGGTCATAAAATGCACACCTTGAATGTGTACAAAGATAATTCCTTTCCGTAACTGAATGTACTGGTATTATTATTTAAGGGTGTACCGTACACCTGCTCACTGTCCTACTTTGAACCCATTCGTATTTTGGCCATAACTTGCTCATTTCTTATCCGATTTGAGTGATTCAAGTGGAAAATTAAAATATACTTCAAGTAAAATCAAACCTAAAGAAATAAGAATCGACAAATTCTGGCTCTATGTGGCCCAAAAATTCACTCAAAGTGGGGCCATGTGCAAGCCAAATTTTGATTTCAGTTTTGAACATAGAGTAGTCCGGGTTGTTTCAGACGAATTTCGAGTTTCTGTTCGAATCGTGATTCCACTGAATAGAACCCTTAGCACCTTATATTTAAATGGGTACAAAGAACTAGTGTCAATATGAAGTTAGAACCCCAGGGTACTTATAATGTAAACTGTTCTAGTGTAATCCGGTAAACCGACTAGTTTGGTATGAAAATGCCGTGAATCTTTAGTTTGATGATCCGACGGGATTGACCCAATTCCAAGTAAAGTGTGATTCATAGAGAACAAGAATATATGAATGAGGTGTGATTTCATAGACATCATACTTCACAAGAATATGGAGTGCCATATGTACAGGGGCATGAAACAAGGAAAATGTAGAAAATGAAAATGTGTAGATGTGTTCATAGAACATGAAAACGATTATGGAAAATGAAAATGGAAATCAATTGAAATGGGGAAATGTGAACATGAAAGCCAATATGTCATGGAATCACATAATGTGGTTAAGTGATATATGATTATTATCACATATAATCAGAAAATTATAACAAATGACAGGAATATACTAAAATGAGTATATGGATGTGAGTATATATGAATGAGTATACATGAATGAGTATACGTGAATGAATATGTGCATGAGTTTATGAAATGAATACGTGAATGAGTATTTATGAATGAGTATACATGAATGATTATACGTGAATGAATATGTGCATGAGTATATGAAATGAATACGTGAATGAGTATACATGAATGAGTATACGTGAATGAGTATGTGAATGAGTATGTGAAATGAGCACATGAATGAGTATGTGAATGAGTATATGAATGAGCATATGAAATGTGTACGTGAATGAGTTTATGAAATAAGTACAGATTTGGGAGTATATTCGAAGAGATAATACGAAAATGATGGTGGAATTGAAATGGATATTAAAAACCGAATGAAGGTGGAACGATAATAAGGACGGGATTCATCAAACGAACTGGCTATAAATGTGAATACGAAGTGCGAATATGGAATCAAATGTGATATTTGAAAACCGAAGAATACGAATGTGATGATAAAGACGATTCATTAAACGGAATCCGCCATAAATGTGGGAATTAATTGATATATCAATGAACCGCCTGACGTGATGCACAACCGCATTCGCCATGAAGGCACTCGAAATTCTTCCAATGTCCCACTTCAAGGGATGCAACCAATCGCATCCGCCATGATGGCGAGTATGGCATTGAAGAAATGTCCCACTTGACGGGATGCACCAATCGGCATCCGTCTTGATAGCGTATGGCATTTGGGCGATACCACGGTCGGGATGCATTAAACGACATCCATCATGATGGGAGAACCGGCTGCGATACCACGCGGTCGGGATGCATTAAACGCATCCGCCAGGTATCGAGAACCGGTCAAGTGATACTCACGTGGTCGGATGCATAACGGCATCCGTCATGACGTGGGAGAACCAATAAGTGATACCACGTGGTTTCCGATGCATTAAACGGCATCCATCAGATGGAGAACCAAATAAATGATAATTACGTCGATGCACCAACAAGATCCGCCTATGATGGGAGATAGAATTGTTAAATGTATACACACACGAATGATAATAAGGTGAATTCATCAAATGAACCGGTCAGAATTGTGAATCGAATAGTCAAGGTGAAATAGCCAACATTGACGAGTGTAATGGGATTGTTATGAATATGCTTAAATCTCATGAATTGATTGTGAATGAATTGTTGCATTGTGAATGCATGATATGATATTATGGTAAATGATTTGTATATTGAAAGTACGCGAAATGAATTGTATGAGTATATGTGGGATATAAAGGCATTATTTGTAAATGCATGTATTATGAGAATGTGATGGTGTTTTGAAATTGCAATGGTCATGGATTGCCCGAAAAGAAGTGCTTTCGCTTAATTAAAAGGTCTAAACTAATAACATAAACAATACGCTTTGAAAGATAATCGAAATGGCTCTGAAAACCGGCTTCACTGATCCGCCTAACCTGGCCAAGTCGGGATTCTGTCGACACTTTGAAAATAAAATTTAATAAGACGAAATAAATGTTTTGATTGAAAACGTCGAGTAAACCACAGTTCCACTGGATCCGCCAATCGGGTCAAGTAGGGATTCGGTCATACACTTTGAAAAATGAAAATCTAATTGAAACGATAACTAAAAGGATTAAACGGGCGTCCCAGATCATGAAATGTAATTGCTAAAGGGAGTTGATTAATGGCTTCGGCCGTGATGATGATAAGAGTATAATATGTATTGGTATTAGTTTGATTTGACCCTGTATGAATTTGATATGACTTGATTTGTTCCGAATTGTCATAGTATACGTATAAGTTTACTTTGAATATGATTTGATCTGACATACAGTAGTAGATATGAGTTACAACCTGTAAAAGACATGACAATGTAAGTAATATGAACAAGATAATGATAAGGGAATTTGAACATAATAAATTCCATTTATAATATGATGAAAGAAGTCACATAAGAATAGACTCTTATATGCATAAGTAAAAGTAAATGTAAAAAGATAGTGACGGCGATTATTGTTATTGGTCGTTACTGTATATATGTTCCCACTAAGCGTAAGCTTAGTACGGTGTTCAACTCGTGTAGGTAATCAAGAGGAGATAAAGAGACGCAGGATATTCCACAATTAATGGGTAATGGCCATCTTGTAGATAGGTGCTCACCAAAGATCAGCTTTCCGTGATCTTTGATGTTTGTATTAAATATGTGCATGTATAAGTATTTGTATAAGTAATTGGGACTTAGCATATGTGTAGAGATTTTAATGGATACCACTCCGGTGGTAGTTCCTTTGTATATGTAAATGAAAGTTGGTTATTACAAAATTATTTGTATACCTACGTATAAGTTAAACTCTCAAAAAAAAAAAAAAAAAAAAAGTAAAGAGTCCCAAGACATGGCTGCAGACTCTAAACCGTCTGATTCGCCAATCGGTCGGATCGAATGGGGCGTGATAATCGCTGTTGAAACCTTGGTGGATGATACCCTTTGCCGGAAATTCGCCCCGTCTTTCGACTCCATGATGCTCCTCCACCATATGAGAAGCTCCTACAGTTCCTCGCCGGATTGTAATGTGGGCAAGTTAAATATCGAAAATGATAGGTTCTCTATTCATTTAGGTAATTGGCCTCCTCAACTGCATAAGTATCTTCTTCAGTAGGTCCCTCAACACTTCTTCTTATCCCATCTCTTTCCACTGCTCCAATTTCATGAGCAGAGTGTGGTTTACATCCACTTGCTTCCATGGCGCCATTTTTTTTAGTTTTCAATGATCCTAATTCTCTTTGTTTTACTACTATTGCTTCCTGAAAATCCAGAGGGAGCTTTCATGTTACATTTGGCTAGGTCTGCTATCAAGTCCCTTGCCTCCTCTGCACTTTTCCTCTTGAATGCCCCATAGCAAGAAGCATCTATGATACCCTTAGAAGTATCATTCAGAGAATGATAGACAATATCCATTTGTGTCTTCAGATCTATGCCATGCATCTGACATATCTTCAGCAGCCTTTTGTACCTTTCCCATGCAAGATACAAGCCATCCTCCCCTTTGTTGGAACACTATGATTTCCTTCTTCAATATGAGATGGGGAAAATTTGCCTTAGAATGCTTCCACCAATCCTTCCCACGTATCAACCAACTACATGGTAATGATTCATACCATGTGGCTACACATTCTTAAGGAAAAGGGGAAGAGGTGTAGTTTTATCACCTCCGTCTCACACCATTCGGGCCTTAATCTGTTTGCCATCCTTAGAATTGCTAAGATGCTCATTAGGGTCTTCAAAGTGGGATGGCGTAAATTGATTCCGATGAACCATGGTGATCACGCCGGGTTTTAGCCTAAAGTTATTGGCCTCTGCTGTACAGCTGTCCGACCGTTGAGTACTCGTTTGATGACAGCCCGTAAATCTTCCATTGTATCTTGAATCGAGGCCTCTTGTCGTTGTTTCATTCAACTCTGGATCAATTCTTCATTTTCTATCGCTTTCTTTCTTCTGCTCTACTGACTTTCCTGGGCTCTCAAAGATTCTTTCCAATTCAAAAGATCTACAGGAAATCAGATCCGAAGCCATTTCCCAGGCATTAATTATCCTCCTGAAATGGAGATATAGTGAGATTAATTGGAAACAGTGGCATCATAATCATATGTCCTTTTAAGCTCTCTAAAGATTAGTAGCTTGTGCAGCCTATCACAATAAAACTGTTTTTGAGTATTTCTTTTATAAAATGAAGAAAACTGTCCAAATTAGCATTTCTCTCTTTTGTCAGAATATTGATTTATTCAAATCCTTTTAATCCCTAGCAACGACGGCATAAAACTTGTTTTCCTTCTGTTATATAGACTAAAACATCTCAATTTAGCACCTCTATAGGAGTCTTACAACTTTCCTGTGGCCATGTCAAATTGGACTAGAGTTTCTTTAAAATGAATTAAACTGATTTAATTGTTTTTGGAATTATAAATAGGTTTAGTCTAGGACACTACAAGTGCAATAAAAATACAAGTAGTAAAATGGATGTAAGTCTAGATATCATTCTACAAGATCGATTTGATTCTCAAAATCAACTACCCCAACTACTCAAGATCCATACTATCTGAACCTCGATGATGAAGTTTGTCAACTAAAATTAAAGAATAGTTGTCCTAAAGATAACATATACAACTTAGGACATTAAAAATAAGCTAATACATATATATAAACTAGAATTAATTTGGACTGAATCAGTTAAAAATGAACACTAAAAAGAAGTACTGTGAAACAATAAATTTTTTCATTATAACCCATTTAAACCTAACCCTAAATTTAGATATGGATTTATCAAAGATGCATGAAATTGCAAGTTGGATTTCTCCTTTTATTCACCAATTAAATATCCCTATTTCTCTCGAAGACAGGGGTTTAATCAGCTACTTATATTCAACATATTCTTTACAAGATTTGAGAATTTTTATTTCTCAATACTTCATACCCATTTCTTGAGATCAGATTTTCTTCTTCCTAAACTCGTGGTTGGGTGCAAGATGTTCACAACCTCGATTGATGACTCACCTTTAAAATCTAATGAATATCTCCTTCCCTTGATTAGATCACAAATCAACACAGGTCAAGAGTTTTCCAACAGACAAGGTGAAATCTCCGATAGATTTAAATTGATAAATAATCCCTCCAATACCAATTATGGAGCGAATCCAGTATTTATCTAAGCGAACTCGTAACTCAATAGTTCTTCACGGTCCAACATACCCACAATTGGAATGTTCTTAACTCTCGTGAATCGCCATCTCAGGTCACCCAAAGGGCCTCCTAGAATCAGAGCAGATACAATCCTTTAACAGTATTCAAACTACTATCAGGAACAATTATATGAAAAGACACATCAATCAAATAAATTCCACTCAAATTCCAGAGTTAATTTTTACAATTCTATGAAACACTTTAACTAACAATAATTAAACTAATGGAAGCTACGTCAAAAAAACTCCAGATTACAATCGACAATAGCATCATAAATTGCAACCACCTGAGTTAAATAAGTCGAGAAGAGAGGAATTCTAAATAGTCTAGATTTCATTTAAACTCACAAGAATTGTAAAGAAATTGAAAGTTTTCTTCTAGCTTCAACATTCTAATAGATTGCTGGTTCATATCCAAGAAAAGAAAAGAAAATCTATTCTAAAAATTATACAATGAGTTTTCTTCTTCCCCCGTTCTGGGTTCCCAAAAAGAAAAGTCGAACTTACTAAACTGCAGCCTATTTATAACTTTTAGAAATTGGGCCCGATTCCAAGGCTCCAGATTTATTGTCCAAAGTGCTATTTTGGAAAACCATATTTAATAGGTTTGAGTGCGAAAAATAATTATTATAATTTCAACCCAATTGACATGTTCGTGTCCCTATCATAGCTTCTAATTGCATTCGAGGTCGTTTTTTGTAGTTTTCAGAATCGAGGCCAAATTATCGTGTCAATCCAATCATAACCAAAGCTCCAAGTTGATTTATCAATTTTATATGGTCTTATATCAATTTCAAGAAGTCAGAATGAAGAATTTCAAAGGTGAAGAAAATTGAAGAAAATACAGTCAGTAGGACGTGATGCAAAAATCAAAGGCCACCGGAACAAAGAGTCGCAGATCCAGCGTGAGAGCATTACAGATTTCATTATTTAAAATTCTCGCTGAAGATGCGAAATTTCGTTTAGCCAGCGAAATCACTGCTAGCGAAATTCTTCATTCGCTTATCTCTGTGATTTTCTAAGAGCTGCTAAATTTTCACTAAGCTACCAAAATTCCCCGTACAAAAAATGGTTGCCCTGTGTTTTTGATATTTTTGGTTCCAAACAACCTCGTTTTGATAAATTACCATTTTGTCCCTATTGTAATTTTATATTTTAAGTATTTTTGTCATTTCACATCTTGTATGACTATATAAGCCAACTTATGGCTGTAGAACTCCTAACTTTAATTCTTTCAAGATACACGCAGCCTTTGCTCGCTTTTCTTCTCTCCTTTCTCTCATTTTCTTTGTGCCAAACACCCTCCAAGGATGCCAACTTGGAGGAGTGGCTAAAACCCTTCCTCCCTTGAAGTGGAAGGTAATGGGAAGGACTGCAGGTCACTGGTGGTTCTCGTTTTTCACAAGAACAGGTTTTGTCATTTTGGTTCCCAAATTTCAACCTAGGTTTAAAGCTAACATGTACTTTCTCACAATACTGGCAAGCTTTTTTTAAGGTTTGTGTATTCTTAGCTTTAGATACACTAATATCCATTAGTTGCTACTTACGAGCCACCGAGGTAGGTTAAGGGGTTAGATTTTCACCGCAAGTGCATCCACTTTGATCAATACTTGCAATCTTTTTTAGGTTTAGTGATCTTATTTTAGATCCATCAGACTCATTAGTTACCCTTACGAATCATCAGAGGATGAGTCAAGATAGATTTTCACCGGTAGAACCTTAAATGCTAACAATGCTTTCTACCAAAAGGGAAATTATTAGGTTTAGTTTTTAAAAGTTAAATGAAGATCCTGCTCGAAATGACTATATGTCATCCTCCCCAACGCGAGGAAATAGACCCTGGAACCCTCAGTTACCATAGGAATCCAACCCCAGTGACCCAATGCTTCAAGGAGTTCTATTTTACATTTTGTTTTATTTATTTTCAGTTTGCAACCAACCACACCCACTGTTTTCACAAAACCTTAAAAATCCAAATTTAATCTACCACTTTGAACACCAAATCATTCAGACGAAGAAAACTCATCCCCCCGTGTTCGACCCTAGACCACTATATCAGTAGCTTGACCACGCAAGAGGAGTGAAACATAGGATACAAATTTTGTTGATTCCCATCACCCTAACAGGTACCTAATCAATTTCCTTAAAATCAATGGCCCAAATTTCACCGCTTTAGGTCGCGCTTCAAAAGCTCACGCAACGCAGTTCCCTGTCCTGTCTATTCAGCTTTGTCCTCGACGCAGAACTCCGGTTGCAACCTTCTTTCTCATTCCTCGCACTGTCGAGTCAGCGACTGGCTGTTTTATGTCGCAACTTGTTTTTAGTCGAGATGTTGATTTATGTCGCGATATAAATTCTAAATAATAATCTGATACTTCGGGCTGCGACCTCATTTTTCTCTGCTCAGAATTGATGTCGTGGACCTTAATCCAATGTCACAATTCTTTCGTTGTGACTATTGTTGTCTCGAGCCTTTAAGTTGGTCGTGACTTAGAACTGCTGGGTTGCTTGTTTTCTTATCGCGACTTGGAATTTAGGTAGCGACTAAGTATTTTCCTTGCTCAGTGCAATTCTTATCGCGACCTCAAAAGTATGTCGCTACAATCCCTTCTTCATATATAGTCGCAACCTCATTTCTAAGTCTCAATTAGTCTCTTCATTTTTCTATTTCTCGATCACGAATTTCACCGTTTCACTTTCATAAACATATGTCGCGACCTTGATTTGATGTCATGACTTGGCCAGATTGTTTTCATCGCATTTTTATGTCGTGACTCAAGTATGTGGCGACCATTTGTGTTGTCACATCGATCATCGATCCCAACTCCTTTCTCATGTCAGTACTTAAAATTGTTTTGTTCTTTCATCGCCTTGTCGCAACATGGAATTTCGACCTTAAAAATATGTCGCTGACTTCACTCACCCCCTCCCGCGCAACCCTCACTTGGTCACAACATTTTTAATCGTACAGCCCTTCTTATCAAGTCGAAGATAAATTCCAAAAGTCGCACTATCAGTCTCAAACTTATATTTTTGTCGCAACCTGGAATTGTCTAGGAAAGACATTTCAAGTCCATTCAGCCTTACTTTTTGGTCGAGACCTCAAAATGGTGTCGCAACATTATCTTCCTTGAAGTTCCTCCTGTCTTGGTCTCAGCAAGTTCTCTTATGTCGCAATGCTTTTGTCAAGTTACACATTTTCGTCGCGACTACTTTTCTATCACACTACGGGCCCTTGATCTGTTTTCACTTATGATTTTTGTTGGAATTCACTTCAGCGCAGTTTCTAAAAATATAAATTTGGTAAATAGTACATATTTCTGCATAAAAAGAGGCCATTATATTGTAAGAAAAATCAAAAAAATGGACTAAAAATTCAATTAGTTTTTGACTCATCAACAACAACCACATGAAGAAGCTGCAAAGAATAATATCCAGTTGGTAGATATAAAACACATCCATATTGCCAAAACAAACAAAGAATGTTATGTACAAGAAATTGAAGTCAATGATAGACTTAGCAAGCTTTAATTGTAACTCAAATATGATAAGCTCTTTTAGGTCACACCTCAACAAAGTGAGTCGGGCCATCAATTAGGAAAATCCACTTTAAGCTTTTTGAACAAGCCCAATTCTATGGAAAAAAGAAACTTTTCCGTAACTCCAAACTTGGAGAATGAGAAGACTAATTTATATATTTTTAAAATGTATTAGTTAGAATTGTTTTATTTTTTTCTTTTTCAGATCTAAACCTCAGAATCGTTTTGAATTCAAGTCGGATCAATTAGTAATCTCTTTTCCAATTACTCCATGGAATTAATGAATTATAGACAATTTATGGAATTCATTTCTTTTCAATTTATTACAGTTACAGTGGAAGTGCTTGATCACTACTCCATTGTAGATTGTGATTAAGTTTTTGAGAAGCGCAACTTCCATTGAATGGATCTATTGTTAGTTATAGTCTTTTTCTTCATAAATTATAGGGAATTCCTGGATTTGGACTTTATTTGGTTGATGTTTTTCATGGGTTGAATTGTTCCCAATATTACTATCGAATACCTTACAAAGGATTGTATCCTCGAGAGTGATTTCCGTGAAGCTCCTTGAGGACACAGATGAAGATTCTCCCGAGAGCTGAGCATTCAATTCGGGGTATCTTTAGAATTATCACTGAGAATTAAAGAGCCTGAGTTCATTCGATAAATTCACCAATTTCAGCTTTGAAGTTGAGTCAATGATTTATCAATTTAAATGATCGTAGATTCACCTGATATGATGGAAAGATCTCAATCTCGTGTTAGTTGAGATCTAATCAAAGAAAGGAGAATTTCATCACCCAAAGGAAGTGTCATCAACCGCTTTGTGTGAGGTCTTGTAATGGCCCCGTTCAAAAACCATAGTCCTAAGAAATGGGTATGAAGTATTGAAAAGAAAAATACCTGCATCTTATAAAGAGGTTCGATACAAGTAACTCGTTAGATCCCCTGCTTTCAAAGAAGCATGTAATTGGTGAAGTTAAGGAGAAATCCAAGCTGCACTATTATTAATCTTTGAAAAATCCAGATCCAAAATCAGGAAAGAGAGTCACAGTATATTATGATGTCGAAATTGGCAATTTCACAACGCTCCTTTTCCAAGGTTAATCTCACGTGAGAACCGATTCAAATCCATTTATTTTATTTGTTTTCCAATTTTATCTTCATTATAGAAATATAATATAGGATAATCTTGCTTTCCAACCTTAGTTTTCGTTTAATCTATTACAAGGAAGTGAAAATAGTGTGGATCTTGAGTAGTTAGGGTAATTGATTTTAAAATTCTTGTTAATCTTTAAGGGAATGATATTTGGACTTACATCTTTTTTACTACTTGTATGACCTGTGCACTTACAGTGTCTTAGAATAAATCATTTTGCGGCTTCAAGAACATAAGACATTTTATAATCTTAAACAACTCCAAACCTCCAATTGGGTACAACTAAGAATTGTAAGGCACCAAAGAGAGGTATAAAATTGAAGGGTTTAGTTTGACATTCACGTACAAACAAGTTTTTTTATGGTTTCCGCTTAGGATTGAAAGGATTTGACAAAATCAATATTATGACAAAAGACAGAAATGCTAATTTGGACATTTTTCTTTATTTTTCAAAAGAAATTCACAAAAATAGTTTTGACAGTAGTGGCTGCATAAGCTACTGATTTTTTAGAGAGCTTAAAGGATATATGATTCTAATACCACCGGGATTCCATTTAATTCAAGATATTTCCATTTCCTGTAGTTATTTCACAATGTGAAGCCAAAATTAGATCCGCTTTCCTTAGATACTGAATTGGAAAGAACATTGAGGAACTTAAGGAAGGTCAGAAGTACAGAAACAACAATTATGGCAAATGAAAGAATGGGTCAGACAGTTGAACAAGAAACAACAGCAGAAAGGCCTCTGGTGCAAGATACAATGGAGGATTTCGAGACCCGCTTATCCAAGAAGAATACTCAGCCAGCTAGACAACTTGCTATAGAAAGCAACAATTTGAGTCGAAACCACATTAATCACCATGGTGCGCCAGAATCACTTACAGCCATCCTATCAAGATCCTAACGAGCACATGGGCGCATTCTCAGATGGCCAACACAATTAAACTAAAATGGTGTGGGAGACCAAAAGTGATTAAGCTATAACTATTTTTCTTAAGAGATATCAGAGCGACATGGTTTGAATCACCGCCATATGGCTCGCGAACACACGGGAAGAGTCAGGAGGCTTACCTTGGGATATTTTTTCCCCCATCCCTCACATCTAAAAGAAGAAGGGAGATCATTGTGTTCAAACAAGGGGAGGATGAAAGCTTGTATATTGCTTGGGAAAGGTACAAAAGGCTGTTATAGAGATGTCCTATGCATGGCATAGACTTGAAGACCCAGATGGATATTGTCTACTGATTCGTGCCACAATAGGCTGAGCTAAAATCAACAAAATTTATATACACCTGTCTCCACACGCTGTAGTCAAGCTACCGCAAGATAGTGGTCTAGGTCGAACACGGGGATGTAAGCCATCCTAAAATGGTTTGCATCGCAGGCATGAAGGTAAGCAAGGCTTTATTTGGACTCTTCGAATTGTGTTTCAAAACAAGGAATGGTTTGGAACCGAGAATTGTAAAAACTGAAAGTAAAAGGTGAAAAGTTAACTTTGAAGATTTAGGTCACTAACTTGGCAAGTTGGTGGCAACAAGTGTCCTCAAGTTTATCCTCGTTATGACATAACTGCATAGTCCATGGCATAACCTGATCTATTTAACTAGCAACCTCACTCCATTAAGCAACTCGTATTTGAGTCAATACATAGCATGCAAGTATGGCCCCTTTAAAACCCTAACATTAAATTATCATTTCAGAGGTCAGAAGACCATCTGAAGAACAACAAGGCATCTCTCACCTGCACCGTATCCTAAAGCATGGAGAGACACAAAATAATAACAAGAATGTTATTTAACCCTAATTTGAAGAACCCTAACATGTAAATATTATCTCGCAGGCTCAGAAAGACCATCTAAAGAATCACAGTACTTCTCTCATTGAATATGTACTTGATCCTAAAGCATGGAGAGTATTGCCAAATCAATAACATTCAATGTTATGCAACCATGTTTTGAGAATATAAGGGCCATAAATACACTACCTGTAGCTTTTAGTACAAGAGGACAACATGCATATACCCACCACTGCTAGCTTCTTCCTCTTCAAAGAAAGGAGGCTTAGCTACATCTCTTGAGTTGTCATCCTCAAGAGGCGGTTCGAGAAAGGGAAAGAGAAAGAAGCAGAGAGAAGAGAGAAAAGAAATAAAGCAAAAACCTAAAATAAAAGACTTTATGTAATAAAAATAAAACTTACAAATTATCCTCTCCCAAATTGTTCCAATAATTGTTCTCTCGTAAAAATTGCTACTTTACAAAAACAAGAGGGGTTTATAAAGGCCTCCTCATGTATGAAATACCAAAAACCCACAAATTTGGCTAAGTTACTGGACAATTAAGTAATACACTGCTCAAGTCTACTACATTAATTACAAAAACATGATAGGTATTTGACTTCGTTAGTTGCAAGATTTCATTAACTAGCTTAAAATTAACAAAGCCTAATAAAACAAGAAATTTCGCTTAAGGATACACTTCATAGTTAATAAATTTCGCTAAGCTAGCGAAATTTCGTGAGTAGCTTAAATCAATTATTTTTGCAAGGAGCATGGCAGCTTATTTAGTGGTTCAGCTTAAATTTGGCAGCTGCTAAGGTTATAAATTCGCTAAGGTTTTGCGAAATTTTTGCAGAATTTAGCGAAAAATTTTTCGCAACTCTAGCGAAAATTCCGCATTGTTGATTCTTCACCAAGCCATCCTCAGCTTTCAATTGCATCCACTTCCTTCACTTTCGCATTGATTTTCTCATTGATTCTAGTGGTCGGTCGATGGCCGAGACTTGAATTCCAAACTTCATGATTCATCCTTGTATTGAGATTGAACTCCAAGAGTGCACAACACCACAAAACAACCAAAATACCCTCTAAATGGCATATGTTACTAAGAAGACTAGAACACTCAATTGGTATAATGACATGATTAATTACAGCACTCAAAACTCATCTAACATGTATTCAAAATCAGACTAAGGCACACCCAACCAAACGCTGTTAGTCCCTTAGCAATGCAAAACAAAAATTGAGATGCATATGGTGATTTTCAAAAAGATTATGATTCAAAAAGGTTGATGTACTTATACACATTACTTTAAACCGAACAATTGATATCAAATTTGAAAACTGATATGAAAGAACCAAATCCATACAAGAACAATTTCAGGTCAAAATTGGTTCCATGATTCTCAACTTGACTTTCCACCTAAGTCTAATGGATCTTTTATGTTACAAGATTAAGTCAATAAAATGCAAAATTTGTTCCCTCCCCAACCTAAAGATCGACATGGCCTTAAGTTGTTGAACAACCTAGATACAGTTACACTTTTCTTTCTTTTTCAATTATAATGTAGATGCAATGCTTAAAATTCGATTTCACCAAAGTTCGTGTAATCCAGTCCACCGATGACTCCCAACCACTCAAGGTTTAGGCATCAAGCCACAAAAGGATCAAAGACCACTAACTCTATAGGCTTCACTCCTGACCGACGACTTCTCGAAATCAAGCACCTACAATTCGCTAACCTACCTATCCACCCATGTAACTAACACAAAATCGATGACTCCCAAACCAATTGGCTAGCTTAGGGCATCGGGCTTCAAAGGTTGCCATACACCCTGACCGTGCTCTAAGTTTCAAAGCAAATTTCACGACTTTATTTTTCTTTTATTCTTTTCTTTTCTTTCTTCTCGCTTTTTCTTTTCCTCGAAGACTACATCGTCTTCAACCGTGGCAACACAAAAACTATCCTAGGTAGCCAACATACCCAAGGTCACAAAGTGAAAGAGGTATACAAATTCACCACCTATTGAAGCACCGAGTGCAAGCAGAATTAGCATAGCTGTAGGAAATTTTCAAGTTGAGCATGCTGGACTGTGACTGACCAAAATTTAATTCAAGCATGGAATTTGTTATAGCATAGAAGTGAAAAATTGATGATTCAATCATCCAGCTTATAGCAATTCAATTGTCCAATTGGACAATTCACCGTTCACTTGACAATTCAATTGTCCGTTGAAGCAATTCAATTGTCCGGGGCTTGATAAATTCAATCAGGCAATTGAAAAGAAACCACACGAGGAAAAGACACAAACATGATATGCAAAGTGTATGTATATAACCGACAGTTTTGATATAGCCAAAATGGCTATCCATGAATACAAAGTAACACAAAAGTATCACGCTACTATGATACTACATAATCCTAAACAAAATTAGTAGCGCTGATAAAGCCGTAAATATACAAAAATGTAAGAAACCTAACCACCCTATCACGGTGGTGGTGGGTCTCGAATCGCTTGCCGCCAGCCAATACATCCACGATGCGATGTCGCCGTCGTAGGCTCCTCTCTCTGATCAGGGATACGAGGAAGGCCCAAGTGGGTCATAATCTGTGTCAGCATGGAATGGCACTGGGCCAACCTCTGATCCTGGGTTGCCTGTGTAGCCGCTAGTGAGCAGATAGCATCCATCACACTAGAAGCATCTTCTCGAGCTTCATACGATCAGATCTCGCCGAATGGTATCAATAGAGGCTGTGAGTATCAGCCGTACCGTAATGCAGGGCGTGGAGGAGATGGAGGTGGAACGATCCGAATGGGAGTCCTCTGCACTGGGCTCAAGGTATATCATCCTGTGTGGTGGTCCCTTCCCGACCGTGCACTCCTCCTCGGTCCCGTGGTCAGACAGGAAAGAGATTCGCATAGTCATCACCCGCGCATCGACAGACTAATGGCATCTAATTCAAGATTCTAGCCCGGGCTCCTCCGGGAATCCTAGATGATCGAGAACGTAACATAGAGTCGCGCATAAGTACGTGAAGATTCTCGCCGCGGCCGTGTCCTTCCGATGGACCTTCTCCTCGATTTATTAAATGCAGAGGCCATCACCAAATTTCGCAGGGCTGAAACCAAAATCTCCCCGAGATCCAGAAAGCGCTCCAGGATGGCTCCTCCTTGCACATAATGCGTTGCAGAGGAATAAGCTCGCACGCACAGGTGGTCTATCGCCAAAGATCCGAGGCTGAGAGCTGCCTTCCTCGTGAAAATATCAACAAGAAGTGGTGTCTCTCGCCAGCTATTCTGACCATCTCGGATGAGGCTGCAGCTCAATCTTGTATCCCCTCCTAATTGCGCTGGGCGGCGCGCAGCCCAAAGTCGAATGTCGGATGCCTGAGTACATCGGGGCGGCCATCGATAATCGAACTGAAGCTCATGTGGACTGCCTCTCCCCGATGTCAGTGGAGTAGTAGAACTGCACACCACTGATAATAATAATCGCCGGAGTCATGAAAGGTAGAGGACACCGATCAACCTCATAGACTTCGGTATCTAGGTCGCTGCCTTGGGGACGCCATAATATGACTCCCGATGAAACTTCTTCGCGGTGGAGTCGCATTCCCTGAACGTTCCATTTAAAGTATTCAACTCGGCGCAGCGGCAACCGTGGTGATGGGCAGTCTCTGCGGCTGATGACCGTGACGGAGGCCGAGAAGATGATGATGTTCAGCTCGGGCCCGGCGCTGCCTCGCTGAGGGCCTGCCGGAACCTCCTCCGCGGGCACGTTTACGGGCCCGGGGTCCCATCCGCCGGTTCGGTAGCCGTCAATCCCCGCGGCTTCCTCGGCACGCTCTGGACCGGGCGACATGGTAATCGAGTCGGACCGAAAGCCGAGGTCATCGAGGCCTTCTAAAAACACCACCAGGTCGGCGGGACTCACCCCGAAAGCACGAACCATACCGGAACATGAATAAACTCCGAAGAAACCTCGACTCACGCGAAATACAACTGGCCGTGACCGTAGTACCGAACCTGAGCTCTTTCAAGGCTACCAACCACCCCGCTAAACCAACCAGGCTCACCGACCGCACCGGTGCGGCCCCCGAATCGCAACCGTGGTTCGGAGCAATGATCGATGCCGGGCAGTGGCACCTTACCACCAACCGAGGGTCGAATCAACCATGGCTCAGCCGGAGGCTCAATGAAGGCTCTGGGCCGAGGTACAGCGGTCAGCTCAACCGAATCGTGCGTGTACTGGTCACAAATGCAGAATGGAAGCCGAAGAACTCAAGGACGACACAAGAGTGACAATGGTATAAGTAGACTGGGACTTGGGAGCCATTGAGCTCAGTAGCACAATGGGAGGGAGAATGTGAAGTGGCATTCTAAACCAACCCCTCCAGGTTTATATAAGCATCCAACGGCAGCCGAAGGGTCTTCCTGCCAATTTTTGCTATTTTTAGCGAATTTGGCTCACACCTAGTACAATTCTACCCGCAAATCGAATTTTCAGATTAAATGAAAAATTAATATATTACTAAAAGTAAAAATTAAAATTAAAATTAGGAAATAAAATATATCTAATAATTTAATATAAGATAATATAAAAATAATTACCAACTCTAAAATGGAAAGTCATAAATTAGGAAACATACTAAAAATAGCTTAAAAATGGAATTACCAATTTAACATAAAAAGCAAAATCATGGAATTGCAATTTGGTTTTTGAGAACACCAAACCAGTTCAATATACCAAATTACTCAAGGAGGGTCAAGGAGATGATCCCTCCCAACCCCCCGCAGCCACAATTCCACGTGTTTTCAGCCCAATCGCTGATCTCGCTTCCTCGACGATCGTTGAATTGGAGCAATCGGGTTTGCAAAGGTGTCGATGGCAGACCAATTTTCTTCATCTCCTTGGCTAGTTACTTCTTGCAATTCCTGGGCACTTTGTTTTCCTGGGCACTGACCAATTGGAAACACTTTCATCAGAATTTGATTTTCGCTGTTAACAAATTTTTGCTTGTTCATTTGAAAGGATGTTCAACTCCAAAATCATGTTACCAGCTGGGTAAGCTGCATGACTCCACCTCGCAATTTATTGTATCAATGCGGGCCAGAAATGGTCTTCCCTAAGATGATTGATACATGATTGGGTTTACTTGCAATTGGTTCGTTGTCAAGTACCACAAAATCTAACGGGCAAGAGGGAATTTGTCTATTTTTACAAGGACATTCTCAACTATCCCCTTTGGGATCTTCACTGATCTATCGGCCAATGATAGTGTGATGTTGGTAGGTTCAAGTTCACCTAAACCTAACTGCTTGTATACTGAATATGGCATTAGGTTCACACTGGCTCCTAGATCAAGCAATGATTTCTCTATGTAATTCTAAATCTCATTATTGACTAAATTGTGGGAGATCCAGGATCTTTGTATTTGACAGATACTCTGCTTTGGATTATGGCACTGATATGTTCAGTGAGAAATGCTTTCTTCTCAATGCCTAATCCCTTCTTGATTGTGCAAAGATCTTTTAAAAATTTTGCATGTTGTGACTGTTTGATTAGGTCCAAAGAAGGTACGTTAACTCAAGACACATCTAAAAAATTGCTGAGTTGCCTTTTCTTCCTCCTCTCGCGCTTGTGGAAAAGGAGGTGGTATGCGGTATTTCATTGAATCCTCTTCTAGGAGAATATGCTCAGACTGCAATTCTTCTCCTTGCATGGATTCTTCAATGTTTCGCACAGTCGATTAACCTCTTTCCACTCCCCTCGTGCATTGATATAGCCTTAACTTCATCCATTCCCGAATTGTTGGATGACCCCACCTCATGAATTCCCTTAGGATTTGGAAGTGTTTGTGATGGAAACCTCCTCTCTCAGACTCCTCTAGCAATTTGTTGATTCCAGATTGAATAATCGTAGGTTGTCAATTTTCTCCGGTCGAGATCGCCTCAAGCCCATCTATTATTTTGCTCAATGTATTTTACAAGATTTCACTCCTAGCAGCGCTTGCACTACTTTGTCTCCTCAACAAAGGCCCACCACCTTACTCCTCAAATTCAATATGGCTTGTTCCAAATGGAGAAGAGGATGGAGGTTAAGTTAGATTAGGAGGGGGAACCAACCGAGGCTCAAGCCCCAAGGTACATGTTGCAGGGGGCCGGGTTTTTCAAGCAAGGTTGTGGTGATTCCTCCAATTGAAATTGTAAGTATTGCCATAGCCTGAGCATTGGATTGTTGTGGTTTGAATCTGTCCTACGTTGTTTGCAACATTCTCGACATCAAATCCTTCACCGCAGGGTCATAGGACATGGTTCTACCGATACACAGGATTGGAAATTGGGTGCAAAGATTGACCGAGGCAGATTTTCAATACTGCATGCACCCTCATGGAGCCGTCATTTCTCAAGCTCCTCTTACCTTCCTAGCTGGGGCTGAAATCCTAGCCTTCGCCTCTATTTCTTCAGCATACATCCCACCCCTTTGGTTGGATCAGGTGGTCTCATCCTATCCACTTTCTGTGGTTGGGTCATCCCAACCCTTAGAAGTTTCAGCCAATGCACTTAAAAATCCATGGCTTCATCAGATGTTTGCTTAAAAAGCTCTACACATGAGTTTCAAGAGTCGCCTCATGGCAGAGACATACCACCATAGAAGCGGTTCACCAACATCCATGTGTCAAACCCATGATGTGGGCATGCACGATGGTTTCCTATAAATCTTTCCCAACATCGTAAAACCTGTCATCATCCCAGCCGCAAAAGCATAGATTTACCTTTTCAAATTATTAGTCTTATGAGCACTGAAAAACTTTTTCAAGAATTCGCCTTACCAAATTTCAATTTCTAATGGTTCTAGGTCCTCAATGAGTTGGAGCCATATCTTGGCATTGTCCTTAGAGTTAATGGAAATGCCTTAGCTTCAAAGAAATCCTACGTCAATCATACTTTAAGGTAGTGCACTCTCCTCAAAATCCCTAATATGAGTGTATGGATTTTCATTTTCCATACCAGATATGTGGGAGTAGGGGTACTAATATGGCCTCACTACATCTTCAAAGTAGAGGAATGATACAAAGATGGGGCACTCAACTCTAGAGGGTGGATGGACCTCATGGTTCTATAAAGATTCGATTCATGTGGGGTTCCTCGGGTTGACTTCAAGAGTTCCTCGTATGGATCCATGGTATCGGGCTGGTACACTAACTTCACTAGTCAAGTCGTTGTGTACTTATCCTATTCAATTCCAATTAAGGTGTTCATCCCATCAAGTAGATACAGCTTGTTACACAATTATAGAGACAACAAAGAGCAACAAACAACTTGCAAAATATTAAAATTAACTAATAACAATAAACCGATCGAATGAAAATCGAAATCAATCAAAATCGAAAACAAAGGCAGCCATCGCAATTGCTAAAATCAAGTGGGCTCCTCGCAATCGAAGCGTAAAAGAGGTAAAGGTTACCTTCACTTGTGATGTGGATCTCAAGTACTCTTCAACTTACCATTTGTTTGGCACCATCCTAACGCCATTTGATTCGTGCCACAAGAAAGGCCGAGCTAAAATCAACAAAATTTATATACACCTGTTTCACACGTAGTCAAGCCACCGCAGTATAGTGGTTCGTATCAACTCTGTGGATGGGTTTTCATCCTAAAAATGGTTTGCATCAGTGCATGAAGGTAAGGCTTTCTATTTGGGACTCTCAGAATTGTGTTTCAAAAACAATGGGGAATGGTTTGGAAACCGGTGAATCGTAAAACTGAAAGTAAAGGTGAAAAGTTAACTTTGGGAAGATTTAGGTCACTAATCTCATGTTGGGGTGGCAAACAAGTGTCCCTGCTTTATCCCTGCTAAGCAGACATGCAAACCTATAGTCCATGGCATAACTGCATCTATATTCAACTAGCAACCTCACCCATGAAGCAACTCGTATTTGAGTCAATACAGCATGCGCTATGGCCCCTTTTAAAACCCTAACATTAAATTATCATTTCGTAGGCTCAGAAGACCATTTAGAACAACAAGGCATTCCCACCAGGCACTGTATCCTAAAGCATGGAGAGTATTGGCAAAATAATAACAAGAATGTTATTTAACCCTAATTTGAAGAACCCTAACATGTAAATATTATCTCGCAGGCTCGTAAAGACCATTGCAAAGAATCACAAGACTTCCTGTTGAATATGCATTTCCTGATCCTAAAGCATGGAGAGAGCACAAATCAATAACATTCCAATGTTATGCAACCATGTTTGAGAATATATACATAAATACAATTCACCCGTAGCTTTTAGTACAAGAGGACAACATTCATATGCCCCACCACCAAGCTAGCTTCCTTCCTCTTCAAATAAAGGAGGCTTATCAAGCATCTCTTGAGTCACATCCTCAAGAGAGGTGTTCAAGCACCTGAGAAGTGGAGAGTAGAAAGAAGAGAGAGAAGAGAGAAAATAAATAAAAGCAAAACCTAAAATAAAAGACTTTATAAAATAAAAACTTACAAATTATCCTCTCAAATTGTTCCACACTAGGTTTCCAAAATTCGTTACTTTACAAAAAACAAGAGGGGCTTATATGTGCCTCTCAAGGTATGGAAAATACTAACAAACCTACAAATTCGCTAAGTTATCGGGACAATTGGCACACACCGTTTGAAGTCTACTACATTAATTACAAAACATGATCGAGATGACCGCTTAGGTCGCAAGATTTCGCTAACTAGCTTAAATTAATGTGTTTATGAAAGAATTTCATTAAGATGGCCACTCGCATTACTAAATTCGCAAGCTAGCTAAATTCCTTCGTGAGTAGCGAAATCAATTATTTTCGCTAAGGAGCAGCATCAGCGAATTCTTGGGTGGTCTAAATGGTTGCAGCCACAAGGTTGCAACATATCTCTAGCTGCGCGCAACTCTAATAAAATCCCCGCATTGTTGATTCTTCACCGTTTCATCCTGCTTTCTTCAATCCGCATCCACTTCTTCACTTTGCATTGATTTTCATTGATTCTGTATCGGTTGATGGTCGACTTGAATTCCAACTTCCATGATTCATCCTCGTATTGAGATTGAACTCCAAGAGTGCACAAATACCCACAAAACAACCAAAATAATTCAATGTGGCATATGTTAACAAGAAGACTAGGAACACTTCAATTGGTATAATGACATGATTAATGCGCAAAAGCACCAAAACTCATCTAATATAGGTTCAAATTGCACTTTTCACACTAATCATCTACCACTCCTCGAATGATACATCTAAGTATAATAGATAACTTGTTATGGGGCATTTAAATGAAAAATGCAAAGGAGGCAAGGCAATTTGATAGAAGACTCAAGCAAATGACACATGAAAGCTCCATATGAATCTTCAGTGAACAACAACAGAACAAAGGGGAGTGGGGTCATTGAGCTAAATAAAATGACTGATATGGAAGCAAAACTTGATGCAATAATGTACAGGTTGGGGAATCAAGAGAAAAGAATGCACTTTGCTCATGAAATTGAAGCAGTGGAAAGAGATGTAATCAAAAGAAGTGTTGAGGGACCAATTGATCAGGATCCCTATCAAGTTGAGGAGGCCAAGTAATTGAATGAATAGAGAAGCTACCATTTCAAGCCTAACCCCAACTTGCCTACACACTATACACCAGAACTGAGGAGTCATGAGAACTTCTCATATGGTGGAGGAGCAGCACAAGGCTCAAGATATGGACAGAGTTTTCAGCAAGGGTATAATCCACCAAGGTTCCAAATAGCTGAAGAAGAAGAAGGGAGAGAATAGAAATTATTGACAAGTAAAAAGAAGCACTACCTGAGGAGAAAATGTCAGCCTACGGGGACAACAAATTACCGCTAAACCTCCATGAACAGAAATTTGCCGAGTTGGAAACTTTTAAATCCAACTTACAAATTTTTCAAGCAAACACTAATGCTTCACTCAAGGTCCCCGCACAGTCAAGGTAGCCTGCCTCAACTTTGCAAACTATGTCATGATGCTCTTCTAGTGACACCTTAAGAATCCAAGAGATTGTATGGCAGCCCAACTAAGGAGTGGCAAGGAAGTGAGCAGCAGCAGAGCATAAAAGAAAGAAAGGTCTGAGCAAGAAGAAGATAGAAAGAACAATTCAGAGTAGACTGTAGAAACAGAGAATAAAGTGCATACTGAGCAGCATGGGAAAAACTGTGAACAAAAATAGAAAGAGAAGGTTCAAGCCTACACGCCTGCAGTTCCATTTCCACAAAGACTTCATAAGGCAAATGAGGAACAATTTTCTAAATTCTTGGAGATTTTCAAGAAGATAGAAATTAACATTCCCTTTCAGATATGCACTCAAAATGCCAACCATGCCAATCATGATCTAATCGAGCAAAAGAAGAAAATTGCTAAGGAAGGAGTGGTGAGTCTAACTGCAACATGTAGTGCAGTTATTCAAAAGAGTCTACCAGCTAAGATGAAAGACCCTGACAGCTTTACTATTCCATGCACTATTGGGAAATATGAATTCAAGAAAAGCTAGGTGACTCACTAACATCAATTTGATACCCTTATCATTGCATTAAAGGTTGAGCTAGGGGAACTTACTCCAACAACAATTACACGTTAAAACGGCCGAGAGGTCACTGGCACAAATCCGTAAGGAGTCCTTGAGGATGTAATGGTGAAGGTAGGGAAATTCATTTTCCCTGTGGATTTTGTTGTCATGAAAATGGAAGAGGACACACAAGTTCATTTGTTGTTAGTGATTCGTGCCACAGTAGGCTGAGCTAAAATCAACAATATTTATATACCTAAGCTCCTACAACTGCCGTAGTCGTTTTACCGCAAGATAGTGTCTGTATTTAACACTGGATGGGTTTTCTTCATAAAAAATGGCTTCTGCATTAGGCATGAAGGTAAGGCTTATTTGACTTTGGAATTCATTCAAAACAGGGGAATGGTTTGAAAAGGTGAAATTGTAAAAACCGAAAGTTAAAACTGGAAATTAACAATGAAGAAATTTACTTAAGATTTAGGTCACTAACTTGGCAAGCTAGGGGAAAACACATGTCCTCGGTGTTTATCCTCCTATGTGAGTCAACACAGATGTAGTTATGGTCTTTTGTTTAAACCCTAATATTCTTTATCATTTTAGAGGCTCGAAGATCTAGAAGAATCAAAGTGCACTCACCCGAGCACCGAACCCTAAAGCATGAAGAGTATTGACCTAGGCTAGTAAAGACCATCTAGTTAGAATCACAAAGGCATCTCTACCCGAATCGAACCCTAAAGCATGGAGAGAGTATTGGCCAAAACAATAAAAGCAAATGTTATTTAACCCTAATTAAGAACCCTAACATGTGAATATTAATTATAGGCAAGGACTATCTAAAGAGCCACAAGATTGCCATTAAGCACCGGATTCAAAGCATGGAGAGTATTGGCCAAGACAATAACATCCTATGTTATGCAACTGAGTTTTGAAGATAAGGGCCATAAATACACTACCATAACTTTTAGTACATGAGGACAACATGCTTAAGCCCCATCGCTGTTTTACTTCCTTCCTCTTCATGAAGGAGGCGTAGCCAAGCATCTCTTGAATTGTCATCTTCAAGAGGTGTGCTTGGCAGCCGGGAAAGTGAAAGAAAGAAGAGAGAAAGAAGAGAGAGAAGAGAGAAAATAAAAGCAAAACTAAAATAAAAACAATTTATTTACAAAAGCAGTAAAAAATGAAAACTTACAAATCACCAAAAACTTGTATTCAATTCTCTCCACTTTTTTCCTCCTCCCTTATTACAAAACATG
Organism: Tetrastigma voinierianum; assembly: GCA_016808115.1. Lineage (NCBI taxonomy): Eukaryota > Viridiplantae > Streptophyta > Magnoliopsida > Vitales > Vitaceae > Tetrastigma > Tetrastigma voinierianum. Next base: position 71,394 of record JAEQBH010000873.1, on the reverse strand, counting down.
AGGGGTATTTATAGGACTCCTCAAGGTATGAAAATACCAAAAACCCTAATAACTAAGCTAAGCAGGATGTGAGTATAATTCACTAAGTTTGGAAGGCGGTTGCATTAATTACAAAGCATGACGAGGCACACTACAGGAGAATTTCGCTAATTAGCTTAAAATTGGCAATGGTTAGCTACTGGCAATGGCCTAGCGAATTGGCAAGGGTCTAGCGAATTGGCAATGGTGTAGCGACCTAAGTAAGGTTACACTCATTAGTTATAAATTCTCACAGCTAGCGAATTTTATGTGAGAAGCGAATTCCTTCATTTTCGGCTAATGAATAGTGGCAATGTGGCTAGCGAAATTCGCAATGGTTGCAAGATTGCGAACCTGCTTGCAACAAATATAAATTCGCCAGGGATTGCGAATTGGTTGCCAACAAAGCTGCGAATTGCCTGCTTTGGTCAGTTTCCGCATTCCTCTCGCCATGTCTTCAACTATCCCATTTCTTCCACTTTTCCTTTGTTTTCCATTGATTGGGCTTGTTTCTGATGCCGAGACTAAAATTCCAACTCATGATCAATCATTTGCATTGAGGTTGAAGTTCAAAATGTGTATAAAGTCTACAAAACAACCAAAAACACCCTAAATTGGTATAAGTGTTACTAAGGTAACATGAAATACTTCAATCGATATATGACATGATTAATGATCGTACCAAACCTATCTACTGTGGTTCAATATTGCACTTGAGCACCAATCACACCCCCAAACCGAAACGTTGCTAGTCCCTTAGCAATGCAAAAATAAGAATTGAGATGGCGTGGTGATTTTCAAAAGGCTGTACTTCAAAAGGTTATTGTAATTATATACAAACTAACATTACTTTAAAGTGAACAATTGAAATCAACATTTGAAAACCTATATACAAGAATAAATCCATACAGAGAACAATTTTTAGAACATCGCTTCCATGATTTTCAACTTGGATTTCCACCAAAGTCTAATGGTTCATTTTGTATCTAGATTTCGAGTCAATAAATGCAAATTTGTTTCCCAACCTAGCATCGACATGGCCTTAAACTCGTTGAACAATTAAGATAGGGGTGGTTACACTTTGCTTTCTCAATTATATTGTATGCAATGCTTAAAAACCCACTACCAAAGTCCATAACGGGGTCCACCGACTAATTCCCAACCAATTAAGGTTTAGGGCATCAAGCCAAAAGGATCAAAGACCACTAACTCTAAAGGCTTCACCCTGACTTCATCCGACTTCAAAATCAAGCACCTACACCCGCTAAACTTCACTCCCATCCACCCATGTAACGAACACAAAATCGATGACTCCCAACCAATGAAGGCTTAGGCATCGGTCTCAAAGGCTTTCGCCATACACCCCTGACCGTGCTCGAAAGCAAAGCAAAACTTCACGATTTTATTCTTCTTTTTCTTCTTCTTTCTTTTCTTTTCCTTTTCGGGAAGACAACATTGGCCTTCAATTGCTGGTAACTCAAACCTATCCTAGTTACACAATATTCAAGGCCATTTGCAAAGTGGAAGAAAGATAAATTTACAACCTATTGAAACAATCAAGGCGAAGTGTGTGACATAGCATAGTGGGAAATTTCAGTTGAGCATACGGGAATGCTGATCAACACAAATTGTTTCAAGTGCATGGCATATGTTCTAGCATATAAGAGACAAATATGATGATTCAATTATCCAATTTAAAGTAACTAATTGGTCTAATCAGAGCACTAATCGTCTAATCAAGAATTCAATTGTCCAAATACAATTCAATAGTCCGGCTGGAAGCACCAATAGTCCAGTTGAAAAGAAAAACCATTACACGAGGAAAAGGCACAAAACATGATATGCAAAAGTCTATGTATATAAACTGAATAGCTTTTGAAATAGCCAAAATGGCTAAAACATGAATACAAAGCTAAACACAAAAGTATCACTGCCTACTATGGCCAATACAAAAAATTCCTAATCAAAATTAGTGCGCTGATAAAGCAACCGCATAAACCGTAAGAAACCTAACCACCCCACCGTTGCAGCGCGGTTAACGCACTGGCCGCCAGATATCCAATGAGGTCAAGATCGCTGGGTGTGCTCCTTCAGGTGATCATGAGGAAGACCCGTACGGTCATGATCCGATGAAGCATGGAATGCACCGCCCCAAAGTGGCCTCGCCGATCGTCCCAAAGTGGCTCCTGCTGAAAGCAGCACCTCTGTCATGTGGATGGCGTCGGGTCATCGCAGTGGTTTGGGCAGGGGTGATCGTGTGATTCGATTACCCAAATGATCTCCCTCGAGCTGATATGTGTATACTCCGCAGGATCGTGTGCTGGAATATGAAGGCCCGGAGATCTCCAGAGGGGCCGCAGTACCGCGGCGGTGGAGTGAGATGGAGGAACGGACCGCTCATGAGTGTGGACTCCCCAGAGCCTCCAAAGCAGCGCACTGGGTCTCGCAGGCATCCCACCCCCACCCAGACCTCCTCCCCGTGTCTCACCAAGGTGACATGGAAATGGACGGGCATAGCCGTTAACCGGTCCATCACATACTACCCGTAGGTACCTGTCTCGCATTCTATCCTGTTTTCCTCCCGAATCCCATCCCAAGAACATGTGAGCGAGCCCCAATAAGTAGCGGTGGCTGCCCTCCCCGGGCCGTGTGAGGTCTCTCCCCGGCGGACCTCCCCAAACCAAGAGCGGCAATCACTGCACTCTGGAGGCCAACTAAACTGCTCCCATCCGTACAATGCCTCCAAGACGCCCTCCCTCTCGCATACAACACGTCGTGAGTAGGAATAAATGTGTGCGCAAAGCATGGTCGGCGAGCGCATACGAGGCGGAAGCCGCCCGACAGCGGATCGCCACCGTGACATCTCGCAAGTGTTTAACGACGCTTGGGCGGAGGGTGGGTCAACTTTATAATTCCCCGCGATTAAAAGGCGGCGCGCACTGGCATCGCAGAATAACGCTGATCGAAAGTACACTTTACGGCATCTATCCCTTAAATGGATCTCCAAAGGGACCGCCTCGTATCCCGAGATGTCGCGGAGGGTAGAACCCGGCCGGATCTACTCGTGCAGTAGGAACCGCCGTGGAGCCGCGAGTCGGGAGGAGCAATACCCTCATCAATCGTGATCGACTGTATTCGTGGTCGCCATCGCTCGTGAACGCTTTGCACGACCCGCCTGAAATGGTCACAGATATCTCCAGATTCCCTGGGAACGGGGGTGTCCCATAAACACGGGCTCGATCCATGAGGCCTGATAACCGTGAGTGAAGGTGTCGCCCCTCAAAGAAATTGCACGCGATGGCATGGCCTCAGAGACGACGACTACCTGCCCGGCGGGTCTGTGGAAGGCCCGCCGTCTCCTAAATTCTCCTCCTCCCGAGGTATCGGATGGGGCCCGGTCCATCCGCGGTCGGTAACGTCAATCCCCAGAGGGCTTTTGCCGTACGGCCTCGGGACAGGTGCGGATGGTCTCAGCTGCATCGTGCCGCAATCGTTCAAAAAGTAATCCACCCGCGAGGCCGAAAGCACTCGACCCACCTCGTGACGGACCATATCCGAGATATAAAATAAATCAATAAATGCGAGACTTCCATCATATAGCCGGTCAGATTCGATTCTGAGTCAACACAATCGACCCGAATCTGAAATTGGTCTAAACTGGGCTCGCTTATCAGGATCAAATGCACTGGATCGATAAATCAAGTTCGAATCTATGATCGCATATCGGGCGTAGAGCTTCTTTAAACCGGAACCGCGTACGGCAATAAATCAGGCACGAGGTGAGGCTCAGACACGCGTGGTGAGGGCTCCACTACGGCTCAACAAACAAGGAAAAGATGACCGGCCGAGGCCCGGCCACCGCCGCCCCCCGATGTCACGGGTATGACTCCTTCGTCACCAAGAAACACGAAGGCTAGTGGATGGCTCCTGTACCAGCTCTCTGGCTACCTGGCCATCGCAACAATGTAAGGGTAATCGCGCGTGTGCTGAGCTCAGTGGCACGCCAGGTGAGAATGAAATGGGTATGCAGTGCCAACCCCTCCCCGCTTTTATAAGCGCAAAGATGGTAGCCAAGAGTTCCTCCCACCAATTTTCGCTGCTTTCAAATGACTCCGCTATTTCGCCTCCCTCGCAATATATATCAAAATTTCCAAAATTAATTACAATATTAACACATATAAATTAAAAATTATTGTTGGGGCAAATACTATAATACTATGATTAATATTATTTAAAACACACACCGTTTTCTACATACAAACTAAATTATAATGAAAGGAATTGCTAAGCACAATTTTTTAAAAAAATTATTAAGATTAATAATTAATCAATATAAGACAAAATTAAAATTACACCAAATCCTGTTTCTTGAAAAACACTCGAACCAGCTCAAGTTCAAAAGAATACTATGGGTCAAGGAGGATGATCTCTCAACCTACGTGAAGGGCCCGTCCTCGGCTCCATGATGTTAGGTGGCCATGTTGGACTGCTCCTCTAGAATGGTTGTGGATTTGATACACTGGCTTGTGTAATTGCGTTGTTGGTAAGACTAATTTCCTTCTTCTTACTACTATACGATTACTCTTTGCATTCTTCTCAATTATATATTTCCTCGTACATCATCAACCTGAAATAACTCATCGCTTATAGATTTTCGTGTTCTAATAATTTTGTTGGCCCAAATTGAAATGTCTAATTCCTGGCCATCATGTCACTAAATGTCAATTGCATGATTCCATTCCGGTAATTAATAATTGCATTGGCAAAGTGGTAAGAAATGGTCTCCCTAAAATGATCGCACATGATTCGTTCTTTACTGGACTGGTGTAAAAGTGGTTCAGACTACAAATTCACTCTATGTAGAAATTGTCAATTTTTACAAGGATATCCTCAACTATCCTCGGATCTCACCGATCTATCGCCAATGAGAGTGTGCATCGTAGTGGTGGTTCAAGCTCACTTAAACTCCACCCCATTAGGAGCATCGAACGAGGTGGCATGATTCACACTGGGTTCCCAATCTAGCGCAATGCTTTTCTATACAATTCTACCATTATAATAATCGTATTGTGGGAGAACCAGATCCTCGTACTTATCAGTACTTGCTTGATTAGGTAATCTAGTTATTATTCGAAGGAGAAAGGCCTCTTCCTCAATGCCTAATCCTCTTTATGGTGCATAGATCTTTAAAATTTTGCATATGTAATGTCGATAGATCAAGGAAGGTATGTTAACCTTTACTCAGCCTTAAGACCTCAAGCATGCCTCGCTGCTGAGCTTCCTTTCTTCTCTCCTCCCAATGCCTGTGAAAAGGAGGTGGTATACTTATATTTCATTGTGTCATCCTCTAGAGAGAATATGCCTGATTGCATTCTTTTTTCTCCTCGCCGCCTCGGATTCTTCAACAGCTCACAGAGGGTTGAGATCAACCCTCTTTCCACTTCTCAAGGTGATTATGACTTCAACTCCCCATCCATTCCCACCCCCACCTCATGGATCCCCTTAGGATTTGAAGTGTCGGGACAAACCTCCTTTCTCAGCCTAGCAAATTTCGTTAATGTTTGTAACTGGTCACCGAGGTCATCAACTTTATCTTGTTTTCGACAAATAATTTTTCGTGCTAATTGTACATTGGTTCCATTTTGGTTACACAAATTGCTCACCACTTTTTTACTCCAAATTGAGTATAGCTTTGTTCTAATGAGAAGAGGGATGGTGGGTTGTTGTGATTCAGGAACCAAACTCGAGCTCGCCCCGTGGTGCAACACAAGTGGGGCGTTTAGTCCTGCTAAGGTTAGGATGATTCCTCCAACTGGGATTGTAAAGCACCCCATATGGAGGCATTTCGGTTGTTGGGGGCCTGGTAAATTGTCCTGCCAAGCAGTGCACACCCCGACATCAACCCTTCACCGTAAATGCGGGAATGCTATTGTTCTACTGGTCGTGTCAATTGAAATTTCCAGTGGTGATTAGTCGTGCAGTGCTGCCGCCACATCGCACTCATGGAGCCGTTTTCCTTCCAGCCTCCCCACTCTAGCCAGAGTCGACACCTAGCCTCATTTCCATCCTCATCATTCAAAGGCATACACCACCTCTCGACCACCGTGGCCTAACTCCTTTCATTCTCCTCTAGTGGTCGCCTATCCCAACCCCTTAGAAGTTTCCAGCCACAGGTTAAAATTCCATGGCTTCTTCAAAGATGTTTACTTAGGAAATCCTCCACACATGGTTTCTGGGTCAGCTGTCCTCGTGCTACAGTGAGATATACCACCATAGAAGGGTTCACTAGCATCCATGTGTCAAAGCCATGTAGGACATGCAACGATGGTCTAAAACCTTTCCTAACACTGCAGAACCCTGTACCTTCATGAGCCGTGAAGGTATAAATTTGTTCCTTTTCAAATTGTCTGGTTTCAGGGGCACCGAAGAACTTTGAATCACTTATGCACACCAATTCTTATGCAGGTTCTAGGCCCAATGAGCCGAGCCATATCTCTCAGCCTCATTCCGAGGGCCACCTGGAAATGCCTTTTAGTTTCCCAGTAAATCCATATCCATCATACCTTCCTTGAAGGCAGTGCATACCTCCTCAAAAACTCAAGATGTGTGTATGGATTTTCATTTCATACCTGGGGCGGTATGTAGCTAGGTACAAATATGCATTCTACCGCTACATCATCAAAGTAGGAGGAAATCGATACAGACGGGCACTAACTCTAGGAGCGATGTGATCTCGCGGTTCTATATGTATTTGATTCAAGGGGGTTCCCCTCGTTGGCTCATGGTTCTTTGCTGGATCCATGGTATCGCTTGTGCACCAACCTCACTAGCTTAGTCGCTGTGTACTAATCCTATTCAAATTTACCCGGCGTCTCATCCCATCAAGTTGCATGCACATTGTTAAGGTTAAATTATAGAGATACAATTAGAACCAACAAAGAGTGCTGTTAAAAGAAAAATTAAAACTAATCTAACAAATAAAATGGATCAATGAAAAATCAAGCCGACCGTGCGTATCGCTGGCGTTAGAAATCGCGCTTCCCGCAATCGAGATAAGCGCTAAAAAGAGGGCATACCTTCACTGTGATGTGGATCAAGGCATCATTAACTTTACGACCGTGAACGCACCATCCCCGCAACGGCGCCAGCTCTTGATTCTGCGCTACGAGGTCGAGCTTTAAACTCGCCACATTTATATATCAAGTTTCCCATAAATCGCCGAGTCAAGCTACCGCAGATAGTGGTCTGTGGTCTAACACTGATGGGCTCTTCTTTCATAAAATGGTTCAGATTAGTGGCATGGCTGCAAGGCTTTCATTCGACTTTGGAATTCATTCAAAAACAGGGAAATTGGTTTGAAAAACAGAAATTGTAAAAACTCGAAAGTTAAAATCAAATTAATAATGAAGAAATTTACTTGAAGATTTTAGGTCACTAACTCCTGCAAGCCAAAAACACATGTCCTCAAGTTTTTATCCTCCCATGTGAGTCAACACAGGATGTAGTTAGCGGCCCTCTTAAAACCCTAAATCATTCATCATTTTAGAGGCTCCTCAGAAGATCTGCTAAAGAATCAAAGTGCATCTCCTCACCCGACACCTAACCCCAAAGCATGAAGAGTATCACCTAGGCTGGGGTAAAGACCTATCTTTAGAAGAATCACAGTGCATCTCTCCCACCCAGCACTCAACCCTAAAGCATGGAGAGTACACAAAATAATAAAAGCAAATGCTATTTAACCCTAATTAAGAACTCCTAACATGTGAATATTACCTCAGGTAAGGACCATCTAAAGAGCCACAAGATCACATTAAGCAATCGGATCTTAAAGTGCATGGAGTATCACAAAGACACACATCCTATGTTATGCAACTGAGTTTCCTAAGATAAGTGGGCCAAGCAAATACACTACCCATGTAACTTCAAAGTACATGAGATAACATGCTTAAGCCCCACTCGCTTAAGCCAGCTTCCTTCCTCTTCAAAGGAAGGAGGTTTAGCCAAGCATCCTTGAATTGTCATCTCGCATATATGTGCCCTGGCACCGAGCGAAAGAGTACAGAGAAAGAAGAGAGAAGAGAGGAAAATAAAGCAAAACTAAAATAAAAACAACTTATTTACAAAAGCAAGAAAAATGAAAAATCTCATAAAATCACCAAAACTTGTATTCAATTCTTCCACTTTTTTTCCTCCTCCTTATTAAGGCAAAAATATGAGGTATATGGGACTCCCTCATGTATGAAAATACAAAACCCTTAATAAACTAAGCTAAGTTATGGATAGAGAGTAATTACCAAGTTTGAAGGCGTTGCATTAATTTTTATAAAGTAAGACAGGTACGTACTAAGCATATGAGAATTTCGCTAATTAGCGAAATTTGGCAAATGGTTAGTAATTTGGCAATGGCTTAGCGAATCTTTTGCAAGGGTCTAGCGTGAATTGGCAATGGTGTAGCAAATTGGCAAGGTTGCGACTTCATTATTAGGCCACCCGCCAAGCTAGCTAAATTTTATGTGAGTAGCTTAATTCTTCTTAGCTCTCGCGAATGAATAGTGCAATGTGGCTGTAAATTCGCAAATGGTTGCCAAGATTGCTAACCCGCTTATATCGGCCATAAATTCGCCAGATTGCACTGGTTGCCACAAAGCGCGAAATTGCCCGCTTTGTCGCTCCTCGCATTCTCTCGCCATGTCTTCAATCGCATCTCATTTCTTCACTTCCTTTGTTTTTCCATTGATTTTGGGGGCTTGTTGATGAACAGACTAAAAAATTCCAACCTCATGATCGATCATTCGTATTTTCTGAGGTCGTAAGTTCAAAATGTATAAAAGTCTACAAAACAACCAAAAACACTCCTCAATTGGCATGGCGCCATTTAAGGCAATATGAACACCTAATCGATATACTTATTATGATTAATGATCGCAAGTACTCAAAACTCATCTAATATAGGTCTTACATCAGACTTTGAGCACTAATCGTGGTTAAAGACTCCTTTTAGAAAAACCACAGCTGCTCTCGATCAAGGCTGGGAGGTGAGCACGTACCCGGTAGAGGTTAACAAGGCAAAGGCACTCAAACTCCCCCAACAAAAGCTTAAAGGTCAACTGCTGACATGAAAATTGGTATGGTCAGAGATAACATTAGTCCCATTAGTCTGAACCTAATCGATTAATATCCAAAAGACTCTATAAAATGAAAAATGAGATGAATGATCTTAATAGGTGTTGATTATGAATTGCCATTCTAGCTCTGGTGCCATGCGTAAAATAATCTTGAGTTCGAATGAAACAATCAAGAAAAATCATGCAAATAAGGAAAAGAAAGCAACCTTGTCAAGTACAGAGGGGCTGATATTGGAAAAAGAATTGCCTACTATCTAAAGTATGCTTTAGAGCTTAAAAGGCAAAAACCAAAGAATTATATTAATGAATTAGGGATCGAGGATGAAGAATGCGGTTGTTAAAGATTCAAGGAAAATACATGGAAGAAATTGCTTCGCCAATTAAGATCTCAAGGGTATCATCGTTATTCTATTTGGTGCATGCACAAATCTTGCTAGATGATAATCTTAAAATCTCTAATTAATACCAAAAGAAGGTTAAATCCAGATGGAGTTGTGGCGACAAGTGCAAAATTGTTAATGTGTGTTTTATTTATGTACATCGGGGCAAATTTCAATGTGAGTCTACCACGTGGTTCTAAGAAGGGTGGATTCACTATGATCCAAATGAAAGGGATGAACTTAATTCCTACAAGAACTATGACACAGATGGAGGTGTATATAGATTTTCAAAAAAATTAAATATCGCAAACTGTGAGAGATCATTTTCCCCTACTTTTCATTGGGACTGGGATAAGTTGATAGGATCAAGCAGGACACTTCACTCTTGTTTTCTTTGATGGGTATTCCGGGGATATAACTAAATTGTTATTGCACCTCGAGGATCAGGAGAAACCACTTGCATGCCCTTATGGTACCTTTCTTTTAAGAATGCATTCTCATTTATGCAATGTTTCTTGCTACATTTAAAAGATGGCTGATTGATGAAAGTGCAAACCCATCTATGTTTTTGAGTTCATTCTTGTATATGTTATTTTGGTGCATTTTGCATCCATATTTTATAAAACTCATTAAATTTCTTCAACTGGTTTTTGTAGGACTACATGAAAGCAAGATTTGGCAAGAAATGAGCAATATATGTCCAAAAGAAGAGTCAACTGAGAGTCCCACAGCGCCTACTGGGGAAGATTAATTCTTTATGTACCATCTGAACATCAAATTCACCAACTCTTTAAGTATTGTACCCTGCAATTCAAAGAGCTTTCCAACCCAGTACTCAAGCACGCTTCAAATTCGAAAGTTAACGGCAGTTATGGTCTCGGCGTTGTAGAGAAGAAACCCGCTTGCTGTCTGAGAAATTTGTTTCGGCTGTGGAGTAGTATGTCGCGGTACTGGTGAGAGTATGTCGTGACCGGCGTGTCGCGACAGTGAGTCGGGTGTCGGTACGGAAAACTCGTGGTCATGACGCGCGTAAATGCTGCTGCGTAAAACTTGAAAAATGCCGAAATTGAGTTCGAGCCACCCCTGCGCCCATTCTCGCCTGTGTAGACCACATATACTCTACCTTTAGGTAAAGAGGGCAAGCTGAAGATCGGAGAGCCCTCTCCCAAGGCTTCTCTCTCTCTAGACTCCATTTTTCCAAATTTTTCTGCAGATTGACTTTTAGATCCGGTGAGCTATTTTTGTAGTAGATCTATTTCATTGGAAGATATTTCTGTCAGACATCAGAGATTCAGAATCACTAATGTTCGTACAAAGATTAGCCAAAACTGATTTTCTCTTCCATGGTTTTCTCTCTAAATCGCCATTTTCTTAGTTTTTTATTGGGAGATTTTGGCTTTTAATAGATCTAGAGTAGTTTTACAGCACATTTTTATTTCTATTGAAGAGATTTCCGTGGCCGTATTTATATTCAATTTATTTATCGGCCGAGTGGAAGATTTAAGCCTGGGCCACGGTTTTTCTCTTTCTTCTCTCTTGATTTCTTTCTTCATTTTCATTTTACATTGCTGATGATTGAAATCAAAGAATGGAACATTAAACACCCTCTAGGGTCAGTTTTAATTGTCGGTAATATCTCAGACGTGTTTTTCGCTTATTTCTTGCGGGCTCAATATCGAATTCTATAAGTAATCGGCACGCTCATATAATGAATTGTTCGAATATTAGTAGCTTATAACAAAAAAGAGTCAGATCTTTGCTCCGATTTCAGAGGCCTCCCGAAAAAGGACAGCGGTAGATGGAGATTCGGTATAAAAGAGCTGTAACTTCAGGGTATGTTAGACTAATATCTGGTCCAATGAACTTAAAAATTACTTTGATAGATCACTTTAATCTACTCACAGTGAGGATTAATTAGATGATGTATCAATTTAATTGATCGTAGGTTTCTCCTTAGTCTACTGCAGCGATCTTGATCCCGTGTTACTAAAGATCTAATCATGAGATAGGAAAAATTTTATTAGATTTGAAGGACGGTGATACCAATTACATTGAGAAGGCTTTCATTTTCCGTCAGAAGGGGTAAGAATTTCTACTTCCCGAGAAATGCTGTGAAGCGTATTGAAAAAGAAAACAATCAAATCTTTAAAGAGTGCCACCTTACAAGTAGCTAATTACAGCACACGAGCATGCATTCGCTATATGGAGAACTCATTTAATTAACGAATCGCAATGGTTAGCTAATTTGGGCACTTGGCTTAGTTTAAATTGGCAAGGGTCTAGCCAAACAAATGGTGTGTGTGAATTTGCGCAAGGCGACCATGCATATAAATTTGCTAGCTAAATTTTATGTGAGTAGCACTTCATTTTCACAGCTTAATGAATAGTGCAACGTGGTTAAAGCTTAAATTCTGTAATGGTTAAGCAGATTGCGTGAACCCGCTTGCGAATACTTATAAATTCACATAGATTACACTGGTTGCCAGCCAGGCCAAGTAAAATTGCCTCTGCTTTATTTGCTCAGATTCCTTCTCACATGTTCAATCGTATCTCATTTCTTCCACTTTTCTTTGTTTTCCAATGATTGAAGCCGCCGATGGCTGAGACTAAAATTCAAACTCATGACGCATCATTTGTATTGAGTTGAAGTCTGAATGTGTATAAAAGTCTGGCAAACAACCAAAAACACCCTCAAATTGGTATACAAGTGTTACTAAGGTAATATGAACACGAATCGATGGAGCATGACATGATTAATGATCAAAGTACTCAAACCCATTAATATGGTGGTTCAATATTGCACTCCTTTGAGCAATTAATCACCCAAACTGAAACATATAGTCCCTTAGCAATGCAAAATAAGAACTGAGGATTTACGTGGTGATTTTCAAAAGGTTGTGTTTCAAAGGTTATTGCAATTATATACAAAAACTAACATTACTTTAAAGTGAACAATTGAAATCAACATTTGAAAACCTATATACAAGAATGAAAATCCATAAGAGAACAATTTTAGAACAACACTGCTTCCATGATTTTCAACTCGATTTCCAACAAAGTCTAATGGTCTATTTCTTAGGTCTAGATTGAGTCAATAAAATGCAAAAATTTGTTTCCCCCAACCTAGCATCGACACGGCCTTAAACCGCTAGAACAATGGCATAGGGTGGCTGGCACCCTCTCGCTTCTGAACACCATATTGTAGGATGCAATGGTTTAAAAATCCGATTTCATCAAAGTCCATGTAATGGTCCACCCCACGACACCAAACTAATTAAGGCTCTAGGGCATCAAGCCAAAAAGGATCAGCACCACTAACTCTAAAGGCTTCACCGACTATCCTCACTGAAAAACAAGCACTCACCACAAATTTACCTATCCACCCATGTAACGACACAAAATCTGATGACTCAACCAACAAAGGTTTAGGGCATCTGCTCTGTAAGGTTCAATATACACCCTGACTATGCTCTGTGTTATGCCAAAACTTCACGATTTTATTCTTCTTTTCTTCTTTTCTTTTTCTTTTTCTTTTCCTTTTAAAAGACAACATTATTCTCAATTGTTGGTAATCAAACCTATCCTAGGGTCACTAACATGCCTAAGGCCGCTTGCAAAGTGGAAGGAGGCATACAAATTTATAAACTCCATTGAAATAACTGGCTGAAGTATATGCATAAAGGTGAATAAGTTGGAGTATTTGAATGTGGATCAACATAAATTGTTTCTGCATGGTATATGTTCTAGTATAAGAGATAAATACGATATCCACCTATCCAACCCAAATGGTCCATCTGAGTCCAGATCAGGCAGATCTGATCTCATCAATGGTCGGTCTCGATCATCATCATTATATCCATTAGTCCGGCTTGAAGCAATCGCTTAATAGTCCACTGAAAAGAAAAAACCACATACTGAAAAGGCAATAAAAAACATGATATGCAAAAAGTTCATGTATATAACCATCAGCTGAAATAGCCAAATGGCAAAATGGATGAATACAAAGTTGGGAAACAATAAAAGTATCACCGCCCATCATGGTTATTAATACATAAAATTCTAATCAAAATTAGTAGGCAAATGACAAAGCTAAACCCAGACATAAACCAAAGAAACCTAACTAATTTCATCGTTGTGGTGGTGGTGAAGCACGCATCACGCCGATATCCAATGAGGTCGTGATCGCAGCGCGTGCCCTCTCTCGGGCGGGATTACAGGAAGACTCGCACTGGTCATGATCGATGAAGCATGGAATGGCATCAAGTCCCAAAGTGGCTCCCACCGACACCGTCATGATGGCGTTTACGCCTCGAGTGGCCGCTAGTGTGTAGAAGATCGTGATTCATCACCCGTACCATCTCCTCGAGCTGACATGTATACTCCGCGATCAGCCTGGTCATGAAGGCCCGGAGTATCCGTAGGCCTGCACTGGCGACGGTGGAGTGAGATGGAGGGGAAACAACCAAATATGAGTGGGACCTCCCACCTCCCGGGCAGATGTGGATCGTCTCCAGGCATCCTCACCCCCTCACCCGCACCTCCCTCCCGGGTTCACCAAGGAGTGAAATGGACTTGGCTAGTCATAATCCGGCCCATCACATTACCCGAGGCAAATGTCTCAAGATCCTATCCCAAATTCCTCCGAAATCCGATCCTGGCCAAGAACATAGAAAGGAGCCTCGGAATATAGTGGTATGCTCTCCGCCTACAAGCAGTGGTCTCTCCGTGACCTTCTCTCAAACCGTAGCGAGCGGCATCACTACTCGATGGCCGAAACTTTAAAATTTGCTCCGATCCGTGCCAATGCAAGATAGGCCCCCTATCTCGCATATGGCCGCCGCAGGTGGAATAAATAAAAAGTGCAGTAGATGCGGTCGAATGAGCAAAGATATAGGCGGTAAGCCGCTCCATAGCGATCGCCGTACCGTGAACATCCCCGTGCGTTTCAACCATCGCCTCGGGCGAGGTGGGGCCCAATTTATAATCTCAGATTGCGCTGCGGTATGCGCACTTGCTGGGCGTAAATAATCACCGGATCGGTGCGGTATTACCTCGCGGCTATCTATCCTAAATGGATTCAAAGTGACTTCGCCCGCATTCCTAGGGATGTCGTGGGAGCCGTAGAACTGGTTTATCACTCGGGTGGGGAATGGCTGGAGTTTCGTGGAATGGGAGGAGCTTAATACTCCTCTCATCAATCGTGATCGACTGGTATCAGGGCCTGGGCCATCACCCAGAACGCCGAGGAATGACTCCCGCTGAAATGGTCGGCACAGATATCCGCATTCCCCGAACGGGTGTCCTGATGCCAAACACGGGCCTCCCGATCCGCGAGGCCGTGATAGCCGGTAAGGTGTCATCTCAAAGAACATATGTACCGGGTGATGGTGGCGCGCCTAAGAGATGATGATCGCCCGCTCGCCCGGCGGCTCCGCTGAAGGCCGGGCCTCCAGCTCTCTCTCAGGTATCGACGCGCTCCGGTCCGATCCACAGGTCACCGTAACGTCAATCTCTGCAGGCTTGCCGTAATGCCTCGGGGATGTGTGATGGCTCTCGCCGTAACTGCGTCGCACTGTTCGTGGTGTGCTAACTCACCCGAGGCTCAGCACGGACTCCACCTCCCGGGACATCATATCCCCGATATAAAATAAATCAATAAAAATGCGACTCACCGAATATGAGCCGGGTCCCGTGACTCCGACCGGAGCCTCCTCAACACAATCGACCCCAACTAAACTATTCAAACTGTGCTCACGGGATCGTGAGACTGAATCACTCGGATCGGAGCAATCAAGTCTCAACTATGATCGTGGATCATAGAGCCTTTAAACTCGAACCGGGCGCACGTATGAATGACTCGTGCAGTAGGTAGTGAGGGCTCGTGTGACACGCCGGTGAGGGGCCTACTAAAGCGGCCTTCAGTACAGATTTAGACGAGGCTCCGGCTACCGCTTCGGGCCTGGAAGGATAAAGTGACTCGTCACAGTGATGAAGGCTAGTGGATGGCTCCACCAGTATCGCACTACATCAACTAACGTGTACCCGCCGCGCTGGGAGCCCCAGTGGCGCCGAGGAGAATGTGAAATGGTATAAAGCAACCTCCTTCTGCTTTCTTTATAAGCTGCAAGAGGTGGCAGCCGAAGAGCCCTCCTTACTCAATTTTCTCGCTTAAGCCACGATCAGTTTATTTTGGCCTCCCCGCAATATATATATCAAAATTTTAAAATTAATTACTAATATTAAATAATAATATAATTAAAAATTATTGTTAGCAATTTGATTATAATACGAAGTGATTAATACTTAAAACATAACGTTTGGTATACAAAACTAAATTATAATGAAAGGAAATTGCTAAGCAATAATTTTTAAAAATTATTAAGACTAATGTGACTTAATTAATATAAGATAAAATTAAAATTTAGAATTGTAATCCTGGTTTAAAATACTAAACTAGCTTCAAGTTCAAGAATACTCAAGGGGTCTGGCTGAGATGATCCTCAACTCATGCAGTGGCCGGGGCCCGGCTCCATGGGATGTTAGGTGGCCATAAGCTGGACTGCTCCTCTAGAATGGTCAGGATTTGAGCAATTTATTTGCACTGCGTTGTTGGTAAGACCACCTTCATCACCAAGGCCGATCACTTTTGCATTTTCTCGCACCAAGTAATTTTACACCATCAACCTAAAACAACTTTTACCATTATAGGATTTCGTGTTCTAATAATTTTTGGGTTGTCATTCAAATTGAAAATGTTCAATTCCATTATCATGCGTCCCCCGCTAAACGTCAAATTGCATGATTCCATTCCTGCAATTAATAATTGTAATTGGCAAATGGCAAGAAATGGTGGTCTCCCTAAAATGATTGGGCATACATGATTTGTCTGGCCTGGATCAAAAGGTTCAGACTACAAAATCTACTCGGATAGTAGAAATTGCCACAATTTTTACAAGGATATCCTCTCAATCATCCCCTTGGGATCTTCTACCGATCTATCTACCCAAATGAGAGTGATCAGTAGGTCCAAGCCCACCGTAAACGGCCTGCTTCCTCAGATGCACCAACGAGCCTAGATTCAAGACCTGCTCCCAACTAGCAATGCCTTTCACAATTCACCAATATTAATCGGTACGGGACAACCTTTCTTCTCCTCCTTCCTTCCTTTCTTCCTTCCTTCCTTTCTCCCCTCCTCCTCCTTCCGTGGGATCCTCAGACTTGGCCAGTACTTGCTTGGATTAGGGGCACCGACATATCTTGCTGAGAAAGGCCCCTTCAATGCCTAATCCTCTTTACTGCTGCTGCATCTCAAAATTCTTTGCATATAAGGTGTACTTGTTGATTAGATCAAGCAAAGGTATGTTAACCTTTACTTGCTCAGACTCCTGGCATGCCCCTCGCTGTTGAGTTTCCTTTTTCTTTCCCTCCTCAATGCTTGTGGAAAAGGAGGTGGTATTACTTATATTTCATCAGGTCATCCTCTCAGAGAATATGCTCTGATTGCATTTCCTTTTTTCTCCCGCCTCGTGGATTCTTCAATGTGTTTTAAAGTGCAGGTTGATCAACTCCTTTCCAGTATTTCCCTCAAGGTGATTACGTGGACTTAACCTTCATCCATTCCCTCGT
Organism: Tetrastigma voinierianum; assembly: GCA_016808115.1. Classification (NCBI taxonomy): domain Eukaryota; kingdom Viridiplantae; phylum Streptophyta; class Magnoliopsida; order Vitales; family Vitaceae; genus Tetrastigma; species Tetrastigma voinierianum. The sequence continues at coordinate 54,245 of JAEQBH010000873.1, read as the reverse complement.
ACCTTACCCCTCATGGATCCCCTAGGATTAAAGTGGCTCCTGGATGGAACTCCTCCCTCTCTTCATCTCCTCTAAAGCAGCTCTCACAAATTTAATGTTTGTAATGAATACGTAGGTCATCAAATTTTATTCGTTGTTTTCGATAAAGAGAAGCACTCTTGTGCTAATTGCACATTGTTCCATTTTGTCATTAATAAATTGCCCACCACCTTACCAAATCGAGTACAAATCTGTTCTACCGGAGAAGAGGGACGGTTGTTGTGATCGTGAGGGGGAACTAAACTCAGGCTTGGCTCCCTGTGGTACATGTGGGGTTTGGTCTCCATGCAAGGTTAGATGATTCTGTAATCGGGATTGTAGTATTCATAAGGGAGCATTTGGTTGTTGGGCCTGGAATTGTCTCACAAAGCAGAAGACATTCCTCGACATCAAATCCTTTCATCAAGTAGGGTCATGGAATGTTATTCTATTGGTTGAAGCCGGGATTGAAATTCAGTGGATTAGGTTAAAGGTTGCTGGCCATCGTCAGACTTCATGGAGCCGTTTTCTTCCAAATTCTTACCTTCTAGCTAGAGCTGATAATCTAGCTCTCATTTCCATCTCATCATTCAAGTTGCATACATACTACCTCTCTTTGATTCACTGGGTGGCCTAATCTTTCACTTCTCTAAGGTTGGGCTCATCCCAACCCTTGTAGTTTCAAAATACGAGGCTAAAATTCCATGGCTTCTTCAGGATGTTTACTTAGGAAATCTCCTCCACACATGGTTTCTGGGGTCAGCCTGTCTACTGGCAGGAGACATACTCACCATAGAGAAGGGGTTCACTAGCATCCATGTCAGCCATGGTGTGGACATGCACCGATGGTCTCTCTAAAACCTTTCCTAACACCTGTAGAACTTCTCACCTTCATGAGCGCAAAGGTATAAATTTGTTCCTTTTCAAATTGCTCGTCTCAGGCACCGAAGAACTTTTCAGAAACTCACTCAAACACCCTACTCTTATGGTTCTAGGCCCAATGGAGTTGAGTTTATATCTGGCCTTGTCCTTGAGGGTCAATGGAAATGCCTTAGTTTCAGCAAATCCATATCCATCATACTCCTCAAGGTAGCGTATACCTCCTCAAAATCCCTAAGATGCGTATGGATTTTCATTTCCATACCATGGTGCTGGAAGTAGGGGTACTAATATGGCCCCCACCCGTTTACACTCAACAAAGTAGGAGGAATGATACAGATGGCACTAACCTAGGAGGGTGGATGTGATCCCTCATGGTTCTATATGCATTCGATCCTGCAGGTTCCCGTCGGGCTCCTCATTGTCCTCGTATGGGATCCATGGTATCGGGCTTGTGCACCAACCTCACTAGCCAGGTCAGCGTTGTACAATCCTGTATTCAAATTTACCCGTAAGTGTCTCTAATCCATCACATGCATACTTGTTACACAATTGTGTAGGATGTCAATTAGAAACCAATGCAAAGAGTGCTAAAAGAAAAATTAAAACTAATTCCAACAAAAATAAAATGACTAATGAAAAACTGTCGACCGCGCGCTTATCAAGGCGTTAGAAACCGCGCCTCGTAAATCTATAGATACAAAAAGAGTGTGCATACTTCACTGTGGATGTAATTTGCTGGTACTTCGCCAACTTACTATATCCAGAATCGTGTGCACTATCCACTCAACGGCGCCATCGGATTCGCGCTGCCAAGATCATCAGCTAAAATCAACACACATTTATATATACCTGTTTTCCTGCTAACGCCGAGTCCGGCTTACCCAGTGATAGTGGTCTAGTGGCCTAAACACTGGCGACGGGTTTCTCTCAGCGCACCACACTCGTGATGTGTTTTTAAAAGCTTCTACTCGATTCTCGGGAACGTCTGGGGAAAATGGTGAAACTAGTTTGAAAAACAGAAATTCGTAAAAAACTGGAAAGTTGTAAAACTGAAATTAACAAAATTTAAGAAATTTACTTTGAAGATTTAGGGGTCACTAATCCTGGCAAGCCAGTGGCAACACATGTCCTCGTGTGCCTTATCCTCCCATGTGAGTCAACAGCTGTGGGATGTGGGTTATGGCCTCTTTTTGTTTAAAAACCCTAACATTCTTTATCATTTTTAGAGGCTCAGAAGATCTAAAGAATCAAAGTGCATCTCTCACCCGAGCACCTAACCCAAAGCATGGGGCAGTATCGACCTAGGCTTAAAAAATAGTCATCCGGGGCAGAAGTCAGATTCTCACCCAGCATCGAACCCTAAAGTACTGGAGAGAGTATCACAAAATAATAAAAGCAAAAATGTTATTTAACCCTAATTTGAAGAACTCTAATATGTGGTCATTACTCCAGGTAAGTAAGGACCATCTTAAAGAGCCACGCATCAGCGGCTACACGGATCTAAAGTATGGAGAGGCATAAGACAAGTCAACATCCTATGTTATGCAACTGAGTTTTGGAAGATAAGGCCATAAATACACTACCTATAACTTTAGTACATGAGGACACACATGGGTTCATCGCTAAGCTACTTCCTTCCTCTGAATGGTATGAGGTTTAGCCAAGCATCTCTTGAATTGTCATCTTCAAGAGGTGTGTTTGGCAAATGGGAAAGTGGGAAAGAAAGAAGAGAGAAAGCAAGAGAGAGAAGAGAGAAAAATAAAAAGCAAAAACTAAAATAAAAACAATTTATTTACAAAAAGGAAGAAAAATGAAAACTTACAAATCACCAAAAAACTTGTATTCACCTCCTCTCCACTTTTTCCTCCTCATTACAAAAATACGAGGTATTTATAGACCCTTTAAGGTATAAAAATACCAAAACCCTAATAACTAAGTTTAAGTTAGGATAGGAGAGTAATTCACCAAGTTTGAAGGTTGCATTAATTATAAAGCAAGACGATTTATGTGTATAATGCTTGTTATGAGAATTTCGCTTAATTAGCACTGGCAATGGTTAGCGCGACCTGGCAATGTGGTATTAGGCAAATCAAGGGCGGTCTAGCTAATTGGTAAATGTAGTAAATTTGGCAAGGTTGCATCATATTAAAGTAAATTTCGCAAGCTAGCTTATGAGAAGTAATTTTCATTTCGCTAATGAATAGCGCATCGTGGCTAAATAAATTCGTAATGGTTACTATGATCAAGGGAACCCGTTCTCGCGATCACCATAAATTGCCAGATTGGCGTAATTGGCTGCCAACAAAGGCAAATTGCTCCGTTTTGTTGTCTCCAGATTCCTTTCTCACATGTCTTCAACGTGATCTCATTTCTTCCACTTTTCCTTTGTTTTTCCATTGATTTTGGGTTTGGAGCCGATGGTCGAGACTCAAAATTCCAACCTCAAGGATCATCGATCATTCAGACGGAGGCCTAAGTTCAAATGTGTGTATAAAAGTCTACAAAACAACCAAAAACACTCCCTCAAATTGGCATAAGTACATTAAGGTAACATGAACACTTCAACTGGGATATGCGACATGATTAGTGATCAAAAAGCACTAAAAACCTATCTAATATAGGGTTCAATATTGCACTCGAGCACCTAATCACACTCTAAACTCAAACGCTGCTAGTCCCTTTAGCAATGCAAAATAAGAATTGAGATGCATGTGGTGATTTTCAAAAAGGTTGTGTTTCAAAAGGTTATTGTACTATACAAACTAACATTACTTAAAGTGAACAATTGAAATCAACATTTGAAAACCCATATGTAAGAATAAACTATAAGAGAACAATTTTTAGAACAACATCTTTCCATGATTTTCAACTTGGATTTACCAAAGTCTAATGGTTCATTTTGTATCTAGATTGAGTCAATAAATGCAAAATTTGTTTCCAACCTAGTATCAAGCATGGCCTTAAATCAAGAACAATTAAGATAGGTGGTTAATTTCTCTCTTGCTTTCAATTATAATGTAGGATGCAGTAACAATGCTTAAAAACTGATTTCACTAAAGTCCATGTAACGGGGGTCCACCGACGACTCCCAAATCCAATTAAGGTTTGTGGCATCATGCCAAAAGGATCAAAGACCACTAACTCCCAAAGGCTTCACCCTGACTTCATCCGATCAAAATCAAGCACCATAATTCGCTAAATTCTACTTATCCACCTGCATGTAACTAATACAAAATCGATGACTTCTAACCAATGGAAGGCTTAGGGTATCGGTTTCAAGCAAGTCATTTATACACTGACGGTGTTTCGTTATAAAGCAAAAATCCTCACGTATTTTATTCTTCTTCTTCTTTTTCTTTCTCTTTTTCTTTTCCTTTTCGAAGATGTTTCATTGGTCTTCAATTGTTGGTAACTCAACCTATCCAGCTGTCAACATGCCTAAGGCCGGCTTTGCAAAGCGGAAGGGAGGTAGCTGCCAAATTTATAACCTATTGGAAATGATCCGCGGGAATGTGATATAGCATAGCGGAAATTTCTGAAGTTGAGCACGTCGGAATGCTGGATCGAATACAAATTGTTTCAAGCATGGCATATGTTCCAGCATATAAGAGATAAATATGATGATTCAATTATCCACTTAAAGCACCAATTCCACCATTGTAGCACTAATTGTCCAATTGAAGCAATCTAATTCTGTCCGTACTGAAGCAATTCAATAGTCCAAATCAGCAATTCAATAGTCCAATGGAAAAGAAAAACCATTACACGGGGAAAAGGCACAAAACATGATATGCAAAAGTCTATGGATATACCGAATAGCTTTTGAAAGAGCTAAATGGCTAAAACATGAACACAAAGCTAAATACAAAAGTAGATCACCTACTATGGCTAATACAAAAATCTAATCAAAATTAGGCAGCAAACTGATAAAGCCAAATCAGACATAAACTAAAGAAAACCTAACCACCTCACCGTCGGTGGTGGTGGTGTTTTCAATGCGCAAATGGCCGCCAGATATCCACGAGGCCGCATCGCTGGCGCGCTCTCTGGCAGGATCATGAGGAAGACCTGGGATGGGCCGCGGATCTCGATGAAGCATGGAATGCAGATCGCCCTAAAGTGGCTCGCAATTTCGAAAGCACCGCCGCGTGATGGCGTCGGGTCGCCGAGTGGTCAGCGGGGCAGTGTGATCGCATCTCATCACCTAAATGCATCTCCCTCGGAAAGCCGACATGTGTTATACTCCGTGATCGTGCTGAATATGAAGGCCCGGAGTATCTCGTGAAGGTACTGGCGAGCGGAGGAATGGAGGAATGACCAAATACGAGCGGGACTCAGATCCGTGTGGAGCTGTGTGGATCGCCCCCTGCGGTGCATCCCCGCCTCCCTACCCGGCACTTCTCCTGTCTCGCCGGGCAGATATGGGAAATGGACGGTATAGTCATAATCCGGGTCCACTGCGCCCACCCGTAGGCAACCAAGGTCTCAAGACCCTATCCCAGCTCCCGAAACCCATCCTCGCTCAAGAACATGTGGAAAGGAGCCCCGGAATAAGCAGTGCATGCCTCCCGCCGTGTGAGGTCCCTCCAAGTGACCTTCTCTCAAACCGTAAGAGCAAAGGTAATCACTACCGGATGGGCTGGAACTAAATCGCCTGATCTGCATAATGCCCCAAGATAGCCCCTCCTCCGCACATAATGCCTGCAGGGAATAAACAGTGTGCAAGAAGAAGGTTTACGAGCGCAGATACTGTGAGGCGGAAGTCGCCTCCGATAAAGGATCGCCAGTCAGACATCCCCGCAAGTGCTCTAATCCATCGTCAAGTGAGGTAAGCCTAATTCTATAATCTCGGGCGATTGGCGCCGGCAGCGCGCAATCTCATATCGCAAATAATCATTGGATCGAGCATACCTCGCGGCTATCTATCTCGCAATGGATTCCAGCGGACCGCCCAGATTCCGATGTCATGGAGTGGTAGGAACCGTCGATCACTCGTAGGAACTCGCTGCGGAGCCATGAACAATGAGAGAGCAATACCCTCGATCAATCTGTGATCGACTAGACCAGGTCGGCCATCACCCAGAACGTCAGAGAATGACTCACTAAATGGTCGGGCTACGTGATATCCTGCATTCCTGAATGGGGGTGTCCTGCAAAATACTAGCCCTCCCGATCCATCAGGCCGGTGATAGCCTGCAGGAAGCGCTGCCGTGCCAGAACAAAGCCGCGACCGTGACGGCGGCTCTAAGATGATTTACTCGCCCGCCTGGCTGCGCCCGGGCTGGAAGGCCGCCTGGGCTTCCTTCGAGGTATCGATGGGGCCCGGTCCCATCCGTGGTTCCGTATCGCCCGAATCCCGCAGGTCGCCAGTACGGCCTCGGATAAAGCGATGGCTCTTGGTCGTACTCTGTCACTGTTCGGTATAATCTCACCCGAGGTCGAAAGCACCTGACCCACCTCGTGACGGATCTAAGGTGGTATCCGAGATATAAAATAAACCAAAATGCGACTCACCGAATATGTAGCCGGGTCCTCAGACTCTCGATCTGGAGCTCTCGAACACAACCGGACCCCCGAATCTAAACCCATTCAAAACCAGGCTCGCCGGACCGAGACCGGAATGGACCCCCTGGACTGATAAATCAAGTCTCGAACTATGATCGATTAATCGATGTAGAGCCTTTAAATCAAACCGGCAAGTACGGCGCAATGACTCGTGCAAGAGGCGTAGGCTTCGACACGCCGCGGGGCGAGGGCCTCACGGTCAGCAGATGATCGTGGAGGCTCTACACGCCGCTCGATGATAAAAGTGACTCGTCATGGCGTTGATGAAGGTTAGGATGGCTCAAATTGTATCGAAGCACTAGCCACCGCACCCTAACAAGGCACCACAGCTGGAGCTCTCGTAAGACCGGGAGGGGAGAATGAAATGGGTATGTAGGCCAACCCTCCCCAAGCTTTTATAAGCGCAGATGGTAGCCGAAGAGTCTCTCCCACCAATTTTTCAAGCAGCCAATGACTCACTACTTGCCTCCCGTGAATATACCTAAAATTTTAAAATTAATTACATTAATATTAAATAATATAATTAAAAATTATTGTTAGCAAATTTACTATAATAATTATGATTAATATTTAAAAAACATACTCGTTTCACATACAAACTAAACGGCAATGAAAGGAAAATTACAGATAACAATTCTTTTAAAAATTATTAAGACTAATGTAATTAACTAATATAAGACAAAAATTAAAATTTGTGGAATTGCAACTGTTTTTGAAAACACACCGAACCGCTTCAAGTTCAAGAATAATTAAGGGGGGTCAAGGAGGATGATCTCCTCAACCCACGCAGCTGGCCTCGGTCCGTCTCCATGATGTTGGGGTGGCCATGTTGACCGTTCCTCTGTAATGGTCAGGATTCGAAAGTAATTGGCTTGCAATTGGTGTTGCTGGTAAGACCAATTCTCCTTCATCACCAAGGCTGATCACTCTTTGCATTTTCTCGGGCACCTCGTTATACTGCACACCGATCAATCAAACAACCTCATCGCTATATAGGATTTTCTGTGTTCTAATAATTTTTGGGTTGTCATTCAAATTGAAAATGTTCAATTCCAATATCATGTCACTCAAATGTCAATTGCATGATTCCCATTCTCGGCAATTAATAATTGCATCAAAAGGGCAAGAAATGGTTCCCTAAAATGATTGGCACATGATTTGGTTCATTGGGACTGGTGCAAAGGTCTAGGACTACAAAATCTACCGGATAGTAGAATGTCAATTTTACAAGGACATCCCTCAACTATCCCTCGGGGATCTTCACTGACCATCGCCAATGAGAGGGGTGGATCGTAGTAGGTTCAAGTCACCTAAACCTAGTCGCTTTGTATAATCAATGAGGCATGAGATTCACACCTGCCCCTAAATCTAAAGTGCAACGCCTTCTATGCAATTCCCACCAATATTAACCTGGTATCGGGAGAACCGTGATCCCTGTACTTAACAGAAAATTTGCTTTGGGATTAGGGCACCGACATACTGAGAAAGGCCTTCTTCTCAAATGCCTAATCCTCTTTATGGTGCATAGATCCTTTAAAAATTTTGCATAAGCAGGTACTTGGTTGATTAGATCAAGCAAAGGTATGTTAACCTTTACTTGCCTTAAGACCTCAAGCATGCCTGCTTGTTGAGTTTCCTTTTTCTTTCCTCTCAATGCTTGTGGAAAAGGAGGTGGTATACGATATTTCATTGTGTCATCCTCTAGGAGAATATGCTCAGGTTGCATTTTTTCTCCCTGCCTGGATTCTTCAACAGTTTCTCGCGTAGGTTGATCAACCTCTTTCCACTTCTCAAGGTGACATGGACTTTAACCTCATCCATTCCCGAATTTACCTCATGGATCCTTTAGGATTTGGAAGTATTTGGGATGGGAACCCTCCCCTTCTTGTCCCTAGCAATTTTGTTAATGTTTGTAATTGAATCAGAGGGTCATCAAATTTTTTATTCAAGGTTTTCGGCAAAAGATTAATTATTTGTGCCAATTGCACATTGGTTCCATTTTGGCTGGCTGAATTAAAATTGCCCACCACCTTACTCAAATTGAGTAATAAATTTTGTTCTCACCGAGAAGAGGATGGTGGTTGTTGTGGATCATGAGGGGGAAACCAAACTGAGTTTGGCTCCCCGGTGGTACATACAGGGGGTTTGGTCTCCATGCAAGGTTAGGATGATTCCTCCAATCGGGGATTGTAAGTATTCCATATGGAGCATTTGGTTGTTAAGCTTGAATTGTCCTATAAAGCAGGCACATTCTCGACATCAAATCCTTCACTCGCAGGGGTCATGGTCGTTGTTCTATTGTCAGGCCGGGATTGAAATTTGTGCAGGATTAGGTTGTGCGCGGTTGCGCCACCGCCGCACTTCATGGAGCTGCTTCCTTCCAGCTCCTCTACCTTCTAGCTAGAGTTACAACCAGCTTCCTCATTTCCATCCCCATCATTCAGTGCATACATGCCCACCTCTTTGATTCACCGGTGGCCTAACTTTTCAATTTCTTAGTGGTCGTCTATCCCAACTCCTAGAAGTTTCAGCCACGTAGGTTAAAAAATTCCATATTCTTTAGGATGTTTACTTAGGAAATCTCCTCCACATGGTTTCCTTTCTGGGTCAGCTTGTCTCATGGCAGAGGTTGATACCACCATAGAAGTGGTTCACTAGCATCCATGTGTCAAAGCCATGGTGTGGACATGCACTGATGGTCTCTAAAAACCTTTCCCAACACTGGTAGAACTTCTCACCTTCATGAGCTGCAAAGGTATAAATTTGTCTTTTCAAATTGTTTGTCTTGTGGGCACTGAAGAACTTTTTCAGGAACTCAGCTTGCAGCTCAGCCCAATTTCTTATGGTTCTAGGCCTCAATGAGTTGAGCCATATCTTGGCCTTGTCCTTGAGGGTCAATGGAAATGCCTTTAGTTTCAGCAAATCCATATCCATCATACCTTCCTTGAAGGTAGTGCATACCTCCTCAAAATCCCTAAGATGTGTGTATGGATTTTCATTTTCCATACCATGGTATGTGGGAAGTAGGGGTACCAAATATGGCCTCACTGCTACATCATCAAAGGTGAGGAATGATACTGTGATTGTGGCACTAACTCTGGGAGGGGTGGATGTGATCCCTCATGGTTCTATATGTATTTGGATTCATAGGGGTTCCCGGTTGGCTCAAGGTTCCTCGTATGGGATCCATGGTATCGCTTTTGTGCACCAACCTCACTAGCTAGGTCATTGTGTACTAACCTATTCAAATTCTCCTACCAAGTGTTCTATCCCACTGTTGCATGCACAGCTTGTTACACACCAGAGACAACAATTAGAACCAACAAAGAGTGCTAAAAGAAAAAATTAAACTAATCTAACAAAAATAAATGACTGAATGAAAAAACTTAAATTTAACTGCCATGAAGCATCGGCTGGCGTTAGAAACCGGCGCTCCGCAATCGAGATACAAAAAAGAGTAAAAGATACCTTCACTTGTGATGTGGATCACAAGTACCGCTAATCCTACCATCCGTAATCGCACCATCCCGCAACGGCGCCATTTGATTCAGGCCACAAGAGGGCTGAGCTAAAATCAACAATATTTATATACCTAAGTTTCCTACTAACCGCCAGAGTCAAGCTACCGCAAAGATAGTGGTCTAGGGTCGAATACCTGCGATGGGGTTTTCATAAAACATTTGCATTAGGCACAAGGTAAGGCTCTATTTGACTCTTTGGAATTCATTCAAAAACAGGGGAATGGTTTGAAAAACAGGAAATTGTAAAAACTGAAAGTTAAAAACTGGAAATTAACAATGAAGAAATTTACTTTGAAGATTTAGGTCACTAACTTGGCAAGCTAGGGCAAACACATGTCCTCAGGTTTTATCCCTCCTATGTGAGCCAACACAGATGTAGTTATGGCCTTTTGGTTTAAAACCCTAACATTCTTTTTATCATTTTTAGAGTACTCAAAGATCTAGAAGAATCAAAGTGCATTCCCACCCAGCACCGAACCCTAAAGCATGAAGAGCTGACCTAGGCTAGTAAAGACCATCTAAAGAATCACAAAGGCATCTCTCACCCGAAAGACCGAACCCTAAAGCATGGAGAGTATTGGCCAAAACAATAAAAGCAAAATGTTATTTAACCCTAATTTGAAGAACCCTAACATGTGAATATTACCTCAGGCAAAGTAAGGACCATCTAAAGAGCCACAGTACCTGTCACTAAGCACTGGATCTAAAGCATGGAGAGTATTGGCCAAGACAATAACATCCTATGTTATGCAACTGAGTTTTGAAGATAAGGGCCATAAATACACTACCCATAACTTTTAGTACATGAGGACAATATGCTAAGCCCCACTGCTAAGCTAGCTTCCTTCCTCTTCAAAGTGAAAGGAGGCTTAAATTAAGCATCTCTTGAATTGTCATCTTCAAGAGGTGCTGGCACCGGGAAAGTGAAAGAAAGAAGAGAGAAAGAAGAGAGAGAGAAGAGAGAAAATAAAAGCAAAACTAAAATAAAAAACAATTTATTTACAAAAGCAAAGTAAAATGAAACTTACAAATCACCAAAAAACTTGTATTCACTTTCCACTTTTTTCCTCCTCCCTATTACAAAACATGAGGGGTATTTATAGGACTCCCTGGTTGTACATGAAAATACCAAAACCCTAATAACTAAGCTAAGTTATGGATAGGAGAGTAATTCACCAAGTTTGGAAGCATAAGCATTAATTACAAAGCATGACGAGGCATGCATTTTCAAGCATAGCGAGAATTTCTAATTAGCGAAATTGGCAAATGGTTAGCTAATTTGGCAAATGGCTTAGCGAAATTCAAGGGGTGGTCTAGCCAAATTGGCAAATGGTGTAGCGACTTGGCAAGGTTGCGACTCGCTAGTTAGCGAAATTTCGCTGCTAGCGAAATTTTATGTGAGAAGCTTACCCTTCATTTTCGCTAATGAATAGTGCAATGTGGCTACGGGCCCGTGAATGTCGCTAACACGCGAACTGCTTATAATTAGCCAGCGAAATTCGCTAGGATTGCGAATTGTTGCCAACAAAGGCGTAAATTGCCTGCTGGCTGCTCGCATTCCTCTCGCCATGTCTTCAACTCCGCATCTCATTTCTTCCACTTTCTTTGTTTTTCCATTGATTTTCTGGTTGTTGATGGTCGGTGACTAAAATTCCAACCTCATGATCGATCATCGCATTGAGGTTGAAGTTCAAATGTGTATAAAAGTCTACAAAACAACCAAAAACACCTCAATTGGCATAAGTGTTACTAAGGTAACATGAACACTTCAATTGGGATATGACATGATTAATGATCAAAAAGTACTCAAACCTATCTAATATAGGGTTCAATATTGCACTTTGAGCACTAATCAAGTTAGGGAAGACCCTTCTTAGGAAACCGTAGCCGTCCGATCGATGTACGTATGGGTGAGCATACCCCGAGAGAGGGAATGAAGGGAAGGCACTTCAACCTCAACAAAAGCTTAGCACAATCTGTTTTTGAGGATGAAAATTGTATGGTTGTAGATAACATTAGTCCCATTAGTCTTGAACTGAACTCTGATTATAATATCCAGCACTCTATAAATGAAAATGAGATGAATTTCCAGTATCTTAATAGTGTTGATTATGAATTGCTGCATTCTAGTTTGCAATACATGTAGTCATCTGAGTTTGATTGAAAACAATCAAGAAAAATCATGCAACAAGGAAAAGAAAGCAACTGAGAAAGAAACAAGTACAGAGGGGTTGATATTGAAAGAATTGCCTAGTCATCTAAAGTATGCTTTCTTAGAGCCAGAAAAGGCAAAACCAGTAATTATATTAGCTGCATTGACTGAGGATGAAGAACAAAAGTTGTTAAAGATTCTAAGGAAATACATGGAAGAAATTGCTTGGTCAATTGAAGATCTCAAGGGTATCAGTCCTTCTATTTGCATGCACAAAATCTTGCTAGATGATAATTCAAAAACTTCAATTGAACACCAAAGAAGGTTGAATCCAGTGATGAAGGATGTTGTAAGGAAGGAAGTGCTAAAATTGTTAAATGCAGGTTTTATTTATGCAATATCAGACAGCCCTTGGGTGAGCCCAGTTCATGTGGTTCCCAAGAAGGGTGGATTCACTATGATCCGAAATGAAAGGGATGAACTAATTCCTACAAGAACTATGATAGGATGGAGGTGTGTATAGATTACAAAAAATTAAATACTGCAACCAGGAGAGATCATTTTCCTCTACATTTCATTGATCGCATGTCGGATGACCGCAGACACCCTCACTTCGTTCTTGATGGGTATTCGATATAACTAAATTGTTATTGGAACTATAATCAGAGAAAACCATTTACATGCCCTTATGGTACCTTTTCTTTTAGAAGAATGCCATTTGGGCTATGCAATGCTCTTGCTACATTTAAAAGATGCATGATTGATGAGTGCAAAACCCATCTATGTTTTGAGTTCATTTCACATGTTATTTTGTGCATTTTATATCCATATTCATGTAAAACTCATAAAATTTCCTCTAAACTTGGTTTTGTAGGATTATTGATGAAAAGCAAGTGATTTGGCAAGAAATGAGCAATATATGTCCAAAAGAAGAGTCAACCGAGAGTCTCACAAATAAGGCTACTGGGAAGATTAATTTTTTATGTACCATCTGGAACATCAAATGGTTCAAATTCCCTCATGCTGCATTCTACATTCAAAGAGCTTTCCCAACGAGTACCACGCCAACCGAAGTTAAAAACGAAGAAGTTATGGCCCCGACAAGTTAGAGAAGAAAAACCAGTTGCTGTCCATAAAATTTGTCGCGACAGGAGAGTATGTCGCGACCAGGAGAGTATGTCGTGACCGATGTCGCGACAGGAAATGGTGTCACGACAGAAAACCTGTGTCGCGACCAGAAATGCTGCAGAAACTTGAAAAATGCCGAAAATTGAGTTTTTGAGCTAATTTCAAGCCCATTTCGCCCTAGGACCAGATATATACTCATTTTTTAGGTAAAGAGGCAAGCGGGAAGATTGGAGAGCCTCTCTCATGGGGTTTCTCTCTCTAGACTCCGCCCATTTTCCAAATTTTTCTACGCATTTTGATTCTTTTAGATCCGAGAGTTATTTTTAGTAGATTTATTTCTATTGAAGATATTTTTCGTGTCAGACATCGTAGATTCAGAATTCACTAATGTTCGTACAAAGATTGAAGCTAAAAACTGATTTTCTCTCTCATGGGTTTTCTCTCTAAACGCCCATTTTCTTAGTTTTTGCTGCAGATTTTTATTTTAATAGATCTCAGAGTAGATTTTTATTTCTATTGAAGAGACTTTATATTGCACTCGGGCACTAATTTATTTACTCTGAGGAAGATTTAAGCTCAAATATGGGTTTTCTCTTTCTTCTCTTGATTTCTTTTCTTTCATTTTCTACTTTTTTTGTTTGGATTAGTGATGATTGAAATCCAAAGAATGGAACATTAAACACCCTCTGGTGGTCAGTTTAATTCGTCGAACATTCAGATTGCAACGCCGCTATTTTGCGGGGTTTGAATACCGAATTCTATAATTGGTACTGCTCTATATAATGAATTGTTCGAATATTAGGTAGCTTATACCAAAAAGAGCCGTATCTTTGCTCGATTTCCAGGAGGCCCTCTCCGAAAGGACACAGGTAGATGGAGATTCCCGCAGAGTAAAGAGCGCAATCAGGGGTATGTTACTAATATCTGGGAATCCACGAACTCTGAAAAATTACTTTGATAGATCACAATTTATCATGGTGTGAGGATTTCACTAGATGATGTATCAATTTAATTGATCGAGGTTTCTCCTTAACCGATGAAAGGATCTTGATCCCGTGTTACCAAAGATCTAATCAAGGAGATATAAAATTTTATTAGATTAAGGACGTGATACCAATTACATCGAGAAGGCTTTCATTTTCCCTCGTCTATGGGGCAGAATCTTCAAATTCGAGAAATGTTTGTGAAGTATTGAAAAGAAACAATCAAATCTTAAAGAGTGCCACCTACAAGTAGCTTTATTTAGGACCCATTTGTCCTCGAAAAAGGAATATGATGTGTTAGATAGTGAAATATAGTGCCAGGAGAAATCCTAGCTATACTACATTGTTCGACAAATCTAGCATTCAACTTACAATTAAGGCGCTTTCATGAAATGCAAACTGTTTTGTAAATAATTATCCCCATCCCTAGTGCCTCTCTTCATACCTTTTAGAATTAAGTAGTTGTTTATTTGGTAGATTTTAGGATTAGTTTTAAATCAGTTTTTGTTTCAATTAAATTGATTTTATTCGACATCCTACTTGGTCGCCTAAATAGTGAAGAGCTCTTGTAATCGAGGGGATCAAATCTAAATTAGAGACAACCTGTCCTCGTGGGTACGATATCCGAACTCCTAGAGTCCAATTTTATTACTTGTATGACTCGTGGCACTCACGTGGAAAGGGGTCGAGGTCGGGTAATACTCTTCATTTCGCAGTATACTTACTTTTGTTTCAAATCGCTTTTGAGTATTTACCACATTCACTCCTCGGGCCATATTTTCACATATACATCATTTGGTCTAAACAAGTTTTTGGCTCCGTTGCCGGGGATTAGACAATAGTCCTTTGGTAATAGTGTCATAAATTTGTATATGTCTTGGGAACAGTACTTCAGAGGTGCCAGGACAAGAACTTAACCTTGAATTGGGAAAATTGCCATTTTATGGTAACATAAGGCATTGTTCTTGGACATAATTTCAAAGAAATGGAAGTGGACCAAGCAAAAGTTTCCATCATAAAGACTATTTTTCCACCTACAATTAACAACAGTTAAGGGAATAAGAAGTTTCTTGGGACATGTTGGATTTTATAGAAGATTTATCATAGACTTCTCAAAAATTGAAAGACCATTATGTAGACTATTGGAAAAGGATATCAAGTTTAATTTTGATGAATCCTGTTAATCTTCATTTGAAGAAATAAGATCCAAATTAGTTGAAGCTCCTATCATGGCCAAACCAGATTGGAATAAAGAATTTAAGATTATGTGTGATGCAAGTGACTATGCAATGGGAGCTGTATTGGGATAGAAAATTGACAAAATGTTTAAGGCCATATACAATGCTAGTAAAACCTTCAATGAAGCTCAAGAGAACTACTTAACTACTGAAAAAGAGATGTTGGCCATCGTATTTGCATACGAAAAATTCAGGCCATATATATTGGGATCCTATGTCATTATCCATACTGATCATGCTGTAATTCAATATTTGATGACAAAAAAAGAAGCTAAGCCAAGACTGATCAGATGGGTATTGTTATTGCAAGAATTTGATCTGGAGATCAAGGCCAAGAAAGGTAGTGACAATGTGATAGCTGATCAATTGTCAAGAGTTGAAAAGACTACTGTAAAGGAGAAGGGACTAAATTATCAGAAAACTTTCCAGATGAGCTGTTATTTCATTTGTCATTCCAATTACCCTAGTATGCTGACATTGTAAATTTTCTAGCTTATGGAGTTATGCCACCAGAATTCAGTTACCAGCAGACAAAGAAGTTAAGGACTAACAATAGATTTTTATATATGGGATGACCCACTATTATTTAAAATAGGAGATGATATGATAATCAGGAGGTGTGTGCCAAAAAGTGAACAAGGTAGAATTTTATATGAATGTCATGCCTCACTCATATGGAGGACATTTACAGAGACAAACAGCCCATAAAATTCTCCAATCAGTTTTTATTGGCCTACTATATTCAAGGATTGTTTTAAATGGGTAAAACTTTGTGGATCACGCCGAGAATGGGAAGTATCAGCACAAGACATGAAATGCCCCTGAAAGGTATCTTAGTGGTTTAGCTTTTTGATGTGTGGGGAATAGATTTCATGGGGCCTTTTCCAACTTAATTTGGGGAATTTGTACATACTCCTAGCTGTGGACTATGTATCCAAATGGGTGGAAGCAACAACTTGTCCCAAAAATGATGCTAATACAATTGTGGGGTTCTTACCGAGAAATATTTTGAGCAGATTTGGGGCACCCAGAACTATCATAAGTGATGGAGGGAGCCATTTTGCAAACAAGGTGTTTGAGAAACTCATGAGC
This sequence comes from Tetrastigma voinierianum, assembly GCA_016808115.1. Taxonomy (NCBI): domain Eukaryota; kingdom Viridiplantae; phylum Streptophyta; class Magnoliopsida; order Vitales; family Vitaceae; genus Tetrastigma; species Tetrastigma voinierianum. Next base: position 37,666 of record JAEQBH010000873.1, on the reverse strand, counting down.
AGGTATGGAATCAAACAGATAATGAGTTTGGCTTATCATCCTCAAACAAATGGGCAAGCCGAAATTTCCAATTGTGAGATAAAAAAATTCAAGGAAAAATTGTGTTCCAGTTAAGATTATTCCCTTAAAGCTCGAAGGATGCATTGTGGGCTTACAGAACAGCATACAAAACTCCCATTGGAATGTCCCCATACAGAATTATCTTTGATAAACCTTGTCACCTCCCTCTTGGATTGGAATACAAGGCTATGTGGGCTATCAAGAAATTAAACATTGATTTTAAGGCTACTAAGGAAGAAATATTACTCCAATTGAACGAATTGGAAGAGCTGAGAAATGAAGCTTATGATAATGCCATAATTTACAAAGATAAAACAGAGAAATGATATGATCAGAAGATTTCGAAGAGGGAATTTTAGGCAGGAGATTAGGTCCTGTTATTTAACCTGCCGAAACTGCTGGATGTGAAAGCTTGAGATCAAAATGGAGGGTCCTTATACAAGAATGACAAGTACAACCTTTGTGGCAAAGACATCAAACCGCACCGAGAAGAATTCAAGGTGAATGGTTAGAGATTAAAGCATTTCCTTGGAGGGAAAATAATTGAAGACTGATTCAAGGTTATGAGTTAAAGAAGAATTGCTGAGACAAGAGAATCATAGCAGCAAGTCCAGCTAAGGGCTTAAAACTGAGCAGCTTTGTGGGAGGCAACCCATACAATAGTTTATTTTTATGTTTCATAGTCAATTAAATTGTTTAAAATTTGAAGTGTTTTAGTTAGACTTGTGTGTTGCTTTACTGTTTAAATTTTTTATTTATTTTTATAGATCAATGAGGGTACTAGAAGAAATGGAGTCTTCACATGGAAGATGAACCTCTAACTCAGCATGCATACCAGACTACAAGGGGAAGTACTATGCTCTCTAACTAATTCATATTTTTTTTAAATGTATGATTGAAGTTTAGGGGAATTTTCTTTTCAAACTGATAGTGAATCTTAGCTTGGTTGAGTTTATTCGTTGAATATTTAAATGATGAAGATGAATTGTTCATACTTGAATACAAAATCTTGAATGTTATACATGTTTTTACAAGTATGTATTGAGTGAATTGGATGAAAATTTTGAGTCAATCAGAGGAGAAAAGGAGTTGCAGGAAAATGGGGATAAAACACTTTTTGTCAAGACCTAAAAATTTTCTAGGTCGCGACTTGACAATTTAGTCGTGACAAAGTTTTGCATTGATAACATGAGATCTAAGAAAATTTTGTGTCGCAACACAATTCTTTCTGTTGCCATAGAATTTAGTCATGACTAGGGTTGCGACCTAATTTCTAGGTTGCAATAGTGTTGTGAATTAGGATGACTATTGAAAGAAACTATGGTCATGATAGTAGAAATGAGTCAAACTGTGAAATAATTGAAGAAAGAGGAAGGTATAATGTACATCATTTTTATTTTTAAAGACCACATTTGTTGTTGCGACAAACCTAAGTCGTGACAAGAATTTGTTTAAGCTACATTAACTGTTGGTTTTAACATTCTCGTTTTGTGTACAAGTGACATTAAATGCGGTGCTTATTATTAATGCTAGTGTTGTGGCTTAGAAATAAATGTTGCGATATTCCATAAGACAAAGATGTCATTGAACCTAACATAAATAAAAGAGCTGAAGGCAACAACCAATCTCTTCCCAGCATTTCAATCCATTTGCATCCTCACCTAACTTTTCATTCTCTTCCTCTCATCGAAGATCTAAAACCTGGGGATACCAAAACCTACTAAAATCTCATCGATGGCAGAAAACCAGAATCTTGTCCCAAATCTCAGTGAAATGATGAATGAATATACTCAAGATGAAGAAGAGGTTCATCAGGAACCTCAAACAGAGGTTATCCCAACTAAAGAACCGCCAGAAGTCCTAAATTTTTTTGAAACGAAACAAATAAATGAGGGCGGGGAAGGCTACTCACCCCGTTTAAGGCCTGCTCTACATGGGAAAAACAATTTTCTGATAAGGGTTTCAACAGCGAGAAGGGGTTTGGTAAGTTTATTTCCCCTTTTTAAGAAATAGTAGAAAAGAAGGGTTGGAATTTTTTTTGTGAGCACAAGGCTCCTGGTTTCGCTACTCTTGTTAGAGATTTTTACTCGAATATGGTGGAAATGAGGGAAGACTCAGAGCATGTGCAAGGAGGCGGGTTCCCTTTTGGGCATAAGAAGATAATGAGATGCTTGTCAAGGAGCTAAAACATGGTTCTAAATTCAAAAAGCTAGTTGAAAAACCAGATCATGAAAAGATTGTAAATATGCTAACAGCTGGAAAGGGAAGATGGGAGACAACTAAGAAGAACCCACACAAGGCTATAAACAGAGGGTCCTTTACAGAAGAAGCAAAGGTTTGGTTTTATTTTATAGCATCAGTTATAGTCCCTACTAAACACTTGTCCTTAGTGAGGGAGCAAGAAACCATCATATTATATGCCCTTCTGAAGGGATATAAAGTGAATGTGGGGAGACTGATCGAAGGTTCCATTTTGGGGTATCGTTTGAGCAACAAAAGAGGATTAATTCTCCATCCAGCAACCATTACTAGGTTATGTATCTTGGCTGGAGTGAAATGAAGACGAGAAGAAGAAGAAATGTGCCCTAGGGTCTCTCTTCTGACCCTGACCGGGGTAATAAAAGGGCCAAGGAACAGAAAACAAGAGGAAATAGTAGAGGTAGAAGCAGAATCTGAAGAGGAGAATGATAATATGGAGATAGAAAATTTCCTAGAAAAAGTTACTTTAGCAGAAGATGAGGAAATGCAGGGTAGAATGAGTCCATTACTTTACTCATGCCCTAATGAAAGAGAAAATTTTCCTGAGCATGCAGAGAGCTCCAAGAGAAATGAAGGGACCGCGGAGATCATGGAGATGTTAGAGCTGATGAGGAAGGAGATGGAAGAAAGAGAAAAGAAGTAGGAGAGACAACAACAGATCAGAGAGGAATTTTTAGAGGTTGATTTTAAAAGAAGAGAACAACATTGGGAGCAGAATTTAAAGCAAAAGGAAGAAGAGTGAAAAGAAGAGGTAGACAGAAAGGAGAAGGAATGGCTAGGAAAGATGAAGGCCAGCTTTGAAGCTTTCTACAATAACCAATACAAAAGAGATTCATAACTACTGACAATTTTGAGGAAGAGAGAAGCTGAAATGGAAGGAAATATGTTGAAAAAGATAGAAGCTTTGAAGTACCTCTATAAGGAGCAGTTCAAAGAATTTGGGAGGCCCAATACATACACAAAGAAAAAGGCAAGAAAGAAAGAGATATGGAGCTAGAGGACAATGATGTTTACAGGCAAAAATTTTGGCACGAGAGCTTAGATCTGATCAATAAAAATATGTCAAACATGCTAAGTGTTATTGCTAAGGTGGAGAGCATAGTCAATCAAGTGGGCCAGAAGCAAGACACTTTAATCACTCTTGTGGAATTCACAAATGATCTAGTCTCAACTGGAAAGGAAGAGGCCACTAAAAAGAAAAGACCTGACATCACCTTCCAAAAATTTTCTCCTTGTTTGGCAAGTTTTGACATAGATCCTCCTAATATAATACCTCCCAAATCTTATAAGAGAAGAAAGTGAATTTTCACAATTTCTTTTCTTTTCTCTTCTTCAATTGACTTCTTTCTTCATCTTAATAGAAATTCCTTGCATGCTTTATCTTTTTCGGGTCTGTGAGTCAGTTTCCTAAACTCGTGAATTTGATTTGCTGTTAATAACAATTCTTGCAATTAGAACAGATGCTGTGGACATTCTTAAAAAGGGTTTATAGTTGAATGCTGAGAAAAAGCTATTAATTGTTTTGGATTCATTGATTGATTAAGTGAATTAGGTTGGTGTGATTGATTGATTGTCTGAAATAAAGGATTTATATACTCAAGCTTTTAATGGTGAATGGCACAACAACCATTGAGAACATCTAAAAAATACTGTCATAAAAATGGTAGTAGGCTTAATTGAACTAAAACAAGAAGTTGCAACTGTGACTTGAATTAAGTTGAAAATGCAGAATTAGGAAAAAGTACAAAATTGAAGGAACAAATAAGATTCTTGAATCAGTGTGTGTAAACAGTTAAGTCAATACAAAATCTTGGAAAACAATACACATGGTCAAGTAAGTCCTTAACAAGTTGGGAAGGATTAGGGACATCTTCTGGGGTGATTCATAGGCAATAGTACAAGGTCTTAGAGCTTGTTAGATTATTAGTCGAGGCGAAATCCTAGGCAAAAACAACTAACAGGAAATGATAGAGGCCATCTTTGGAAGTTTGAACCTTTTGCAAACCTACCCTTGTTATATGCAAATGCATACACTCTAGTTCCATGCTTTTAGCCAAAATGCCTAACTTCTTCAATACACAACAATTCAAAACCTAAAATCCCTCCCTTAAGCTAATCCTGCAGCAAAGAACTCTAAATTACCCAATTTTCGAGAAAGAACTGTAATATATAGAAGGAAATAAGATTGGGGGAATATATTTCTTTTGGATTTCAAAGAAGGAGAAGACAAGACCAGTTGAAAGATTAGAGATGCAGAAAAGAAGTCAAAAAGGGAATAAGTTTAGTCTTATGGCCTATCTCTCTTGAACAATTAAGTTCTTAGGGGTGTTTCAACACCTAGTACCCTAATGCCAATTGGTATGAGAGTTGCTAACCCAGAGTTCTCTAAGGGTGATAGAAAGCCTAAAAAGATAAAACATTGCACTATTCCTAAATCTTTAATAGTGAAAGAGAAACAAAAAGAGTTCCAGCTTAAAGGAACTAGATCGATAAGTTTGAAAGTGGCAATCAAAGAGACCACAATATGCAAGAAGATGCACCAAAACCAAGTTTGGGGGAATTATTAAAGTTTACATTAGTAGGAAGGAAAAGGATGAAAGAGAAAGGCAATTATGTAGAAGGAAAGAGTGGAATTTGGGTAATTTACAGACTAAATTTTCTAATTATCTACCCAATTACCTAAGCCTAACATTACAAGCCTAAAAGACCTTATTGATCTTGAAGGTTGAATTTGCCTACATTAGTGGAGATAAATATGAAAAACAAGCATATGGGACTTTAACTAATTTACCAAGGAGAATCTCAAAAGATGAACTAATTTATCAAGAAGAAAAAGGAAAGAAGACCAACACACACTCACGGAACAGGATCGATTGACTGAACTTTTTACAATATAGAATTCATCAATTTATTTGTAATAGAGATTGAGAAAAACTTTTCCTTCTTCTGAGTTGAAAATTGAAATTTGAAATAATGCTGCAACTGACTTATTTCAGGTCTATTGATGGAATCAGAAAATATTATAGTATAGAACAAAAAAATGTCCTTAAAATGAAGTTCAATTGTTTGAGGACAAACAAATCTTTCTTTTTTTGCTCGAGACAAGCAAAATTTCAAGTTTAGGGGAATTTTGATGAGTAAAAACTCATCTAAAATATTTTTAATCCATTTTATTTTGTTACAATTTAATTATTTATTTTTGTATGTAGAAATATTGAGCCTGCAAAAATTTTATGTTTTGAAGGTTTTTACGATTAGAATTGGCAAATACAACAGAGAGACCCGGAAAAATATGACCCGGCGGCTAGGTCGTGATAGGCGTTGATGTCGCGATAAAGGTTAAATAAACGTGGTTTTGATCACGACACAGGTGATGAGTGTTCTTTATAAGTCCTCACAGATAAGGCTAATCGTCGCAACACGTTAGTAATCTGTGAGCGAGACAAAACTAATGAAAATTTGCATAAGAACTTAGTTGTAATGAGATAAATTGTGACAAAGTTAATCTGCTGGGACAGGAAGTGTTGCGACCGAGAGACGAATCTTGAGACGGAGAAAAGGCTTCAAAGAATGATCGTGTCCACGACATCTTTCTGTCAACCGACCATTTGAGAAGAAGACAACTCTTGTCGCGACGAGAAAACTAATGTGTGTGAAGATGATGCAATGAGTGACTAAGTTTTTGACAAAAGGAATTCGATGTTGTGACCACGATATAAAATGAGGAATATCATTCAGTGTACGACATGAAATATGTTGAAAGCCGGTTAAATCATGTTGCTACTATGTTTTGGGCAGCTATGTGAGACGAGTGAAAAGGAATTAACGACTAGGCGCGACATACTTTCGGTCGCAACTAGGAAATAGAGAATACTAATGATTATTTGTAGCGAGAAAATGAGGTTTGATGAAGTGAAATACTTATGTATTGGTCGACATATTTGCCTTTGAGACAAAGAAAACGTTGTTGTAGCAGAGAGTCAAGACTATTACATTAAAGCTTGGTCACGTGAACAATTCAAGTCCTTGGCCCAAAAAAATGATGATTCTCAAGAAAACAAGTAAAGAAGACAACGAGGGTTTTAAATTTGCGACATATACATGAAGAAACAAAAGAAGTGAAGCGAAAGTTAGTCGCAGGCGAAGAAATTCATGTCGCGACGAGGATTCGAAAGGAAGAGCTATAGGCAAAGAGCCACAATATGTGACTAAAGGCTTGGTTAAATGAGAATCAAGGGGATGAGGAGCAATTAAGTCACGACAAAGCTGGTTCGCGACTGACCAAATGAAGAAGGCTGCGAAGAACGATTTGTAATAGAAGATATAAGGTCGTGACTCCACGTATTCTGAAAACGAGCAAAGAATATTCGACAAGCGATTAAAGTCACGACGGACTTAGCGAATGCTGAATTGTAACTTTCAGGTGTGACAAGCTCTTTTAGGTCGCAACCTAAACAGTGAGCTGGGCCATTGAATTGGGAAAATCCACTTGAAGCTTTTGAATCAGGCTACACGGAAGTGTATAAATGAGCGTCCTTGCATAGGAGAAGCGACTTTTAGGAACCGGATCATTGGGTTGAAGACTCATATATTTTAGAATAGATTAGTTAGAATTGTTTTGATTTTTTTCTTTTACGGATCTGAACCCGATGTCTATTTTTTGAATCTTGGAAAATTTGATTTATTAGTAATCTCTTTTCCAATTATTGCACAGGTTGTGAGTTAGCAATTGCAGATTCATTTATTTAGTTTATTTACGATTCTGAGTGGAGGTCCTTGATGCTCTCCATTGTAGATTGTGATTTCGGTTTTTAGAGCGCGGCTTCACTTTGGAATGGATCTATTGTTAGTTATGATCTTTTCTACGTTAATTAGAGGAATTCTACGGATTTTATTTTTATTTAGTTGTTTGATGCTTGTTCATAGGTTGAATTGTTCCAAATATTAGTATTGAATACTTACAAGGGCGTATCTACTACGATTTAAAGGCCTTTGGTGACATAGAGATGGAAATTCCTAGAGCTTGGAGTGTGTTGGGGGTATGTTGAAACCATTGTGAGGTGAGCTACGAGTTCATTTCGATAAATCTCAATTCCTAACTTGGGCTTTGAAGTTGAGTTGAATGATTTATGTTTGAAATGATAAAAAGTTTTGCAACCTGATTTGATGGAAAGATCCTAATCCAGTGTTGCGAGATCTGTCAGGAAAGGGAAATTTCATCGGGGATACCAAAGGAAGTGTGTCCAACAGCCATTTTGTAGAATCTTCTGTGATGGTCATGTCTTAGAGGTAAGAAACTGCCGATCTAGAAATGGAGTATGAAGTATTGAAAAGAAAAAATACGGATCTTATAAAGAGGTATTACGAATACAAGTAAATGGATTAGTTCCCTATTTTTCGAAGCCGAGGAACATCTAATTGAGAGGTGAGATTGAAAGGAGAAATCAGAGTTTGCTGTTATAAATGTTTGAAAATCGAATTAGGAGAGAGTCACCGTATATTATGATGTCGAAATTGACGATTTCCTGTGGAGTTCCTTGTAATTGTTCACTTCAAGCCTGGAAGGAAGCCAGTTCAATCCATTTTTATGTTATTTGTTTTCTTTCCAATTTTATCTTCATTCTGATAATATAGGATAATCTTGCTTTCGACCTTAGTTTTCTTTTATTTATTACAAGGAAGTGCAAATAGTGTGGATCTTGAGTAATTAGGGTAATTGATTTTAAAATTCTTATTAATCTCTGAGGGAATGATATCTGGACTTACATCTTTTTTACTACTTGTATGACTTGTGCACTTGAAGTGTCTTAGACTAAATCATTTCATAATTTCAAGAACATAAGACATTTTTATAATCTTTAAAACAGCTTCAACAATTTGGGTATAGCTGTAGGAGAATTATGCCAAGGCTCCGATGGGGTATAAAAATTGGAAAGGGTTTAATTACATACATTCATGAACAAACATTTATTGAGAACTTATGTGTCTACTCTCGCTAAGGACTTCCTAGGTCTTGTCACATCTCGAGGCCTCTTGGATTAGAATTAATTGGTTTGTTATATTCCAATATCTCATAAACGATATGTAGTCTTTTTCATCGGGAGCACCTCTGTTAAGGCATTAATGATTGTCACTAAATGAATCGCTTAAAAGCCCATTATAAAGCATTATTGCACTGCATCCACAGTTAACTTGTGATGTGGGCATCTGGGTGTGGCTAAATGAAATCTCCTAGGCTCGTCCAGGTTCTCCCCCTCAGATTATCACAGATATTGTTTGATCTCTTGCACCGGTAATGCGATCTTTAAGGTGGAAAATTTTGGTGAGAAAGGAATTTTGAGTCATTCCAGGAGGTAATGGAATCCAGGTGGTTAGCTACAGTCGACAATGCTTAGCTTGGTCACATTGAAAGTGATAGTGGGAATAGACGCCAATCCTAAGACCTTCAATACAGTACTCCATTATACTTGATTGTGTTGTAGACTTTAATAAAACTTGTCAAATGTGCATTCGGATTCACTCATTAGAGCAACCTGAAGAAATTCATATATTATGAACATTTGCAGGATTACTCTTTTATTTCAAAAATTGTTCGCAGTTGGTCGTCGTATAGGTGATTGAACAACCGCCAGGTGTGGCGAACTCCTCGAGTATCGCAGTTATCGGGTTAATACAGGTGTTGGTGGCCTAATCTACATGATTAATCCATTTTGATCCATGTGATTTAAGACATACTTTCTTGGAGCGCATCCTTAATCTCGTGATTTTACATGATTTTAAATTGGGTTGTGTGCTTCTCTAATGTCGATGCCAATGCCTGATACAGTTTTTAGGATCGAATGGAAGTAATTCCACACCAATCTCTTGTCTTTACATGCACACTAATTGCTTTCTGAAATCACAAGTCTTAATTCAAGGACAGAATCACAGCCTACAATAAATAAAATGAAATACCTAAAACAAGAACTAATAAAAATGATTAATAGATAAAAAGAACTACAAATAAAATAAAATTGATCAAATCTGATCTATGTGCTTTATTTGTCAGTATCAGCACTAAACTTTCTCCCGACCAAACTAAAACTTGACGGATGAAAGTGAGTGTGTAAAAGTTAGTAAGAATTGCAAACTGTATGAAATCTGCGTCGAGTTCAAATGGTATATAGTGACGCTGAATGCAAATCAGCTGGACCACGAAGAGAAATTGTGTTGAATCTCGACTTGATGATCTAGGCTGATATTTGGATCTAGTCTATAATAATTATGACTAAAATCTTGCGATTTAAAGAAATCATACGTAAAAATTCGATTAAGGTAATGTGAAGAAAACTAGGGTTTTGCCTTCGCTGCTACACGATGGATTTTAACCTAGATAGCACATTTATTTAATATGACATATGATTTATGTTAAGGGTTTAAATCATGCCTCTGCAGAGATGTTCTCTTTCTGGGAATATGTACTTCCTATCTCACTGGTGGGGTGTATAGTCTTTACACTTAGAATCTGGGATATCTTTATTCCACGATTGACCAAGTGTTTGCTTTACCCGTATTTCACATGTAGTTCATCTTCTACTCGATATTAGACTCCTAGCATTAGCATGCCCTGATTGGCCAAATAATAACATGTGATTAAACTCGGGAGTAAAAGCGACCATAGAAATTCTATCAATATTAAATAAACCACAATTAATGTACTAATCCATGAATGATGCGGTGGGTTGACAAAACCACACAGAGAGAAAAGTTAGTTCATAGTGATTTTCATTATAGACTGAAAAATTTTCAGTATCAAACGAATCAAGAAAAGAAATATAGGAGAGGCCATCTTCACGATCTCTCGGAATCCGTCTTTGCTAATCTCTCTCTACCCGTCTCTTCTTGTGTTCAATTCGCCTTCAATCCCCCCTTCTGCCTCGAACTTGCTTCCTTTTTATACCTTGGGACGCGGGCCCATCAATGGTCTAGAAATCAGAGTTTTTAATGCTCCGGAGTCTAGGAAAAGAATACCTCGCTGTCGCGACGAAGGGTTTATCTTGCATGGCTCGAGGATAGTATTGGAATTCACGTTGATCTAGTTTCTTTGCGGTGTAAGAGGCCTCTACGTTGCTACGAAGAGCTACGTTGCGTGGAGTCCTGCATTGCGTACCTAAGGCTCCTTTAGTAGCTTCTCATTTCAATCTTCTCTTTGCTTTTGGTCTTTCCTTCTATTATTTAGCTTCCTTTTTTACTCCTATATCGACGTGTCTTGTAAAAGATTATAGTATGTGGGATTAGCACAATATTAGTGATTATGAATGTGAATCATGCAATTTAGCTATAAAAACACATAAATTTTACTACAATGCATGCATAATTACTCCGTCATTCAGGCTAGCGCGTCCGATAGAGAATGACCTACCAGTACACTCCTCCTTTTAGGTGCGCAAGCCGAATGATCATTTCATAGTCTACCCTGAACAACCCGATCCATTCGGACATCTTTGTCTATCATGGGAAAAAAACTACATGCATGTAGCAGAGGCGACTGCTCCTACATGCCCCATGTACGGTCAACCTCGACCCACCACCCGTCTGGTGCGATGGGAGTAATGCGAGTCAGTCCGGAGCTCCCATCACTGGCCCGATTCGTGCCCGCAGTGTAGGGTGATGGAATCCAACAATATTTATATCACAAATTTCCCTCCTACTGTAGTCAAATACTACTTGATATAAGTGACACACAGGGTCGAACACGGGGATGGAGTTTCTTTAATGATAATGACTACGGTGAAGGCGAAAGCGGTGAATTAAGATTTTGGATTTTAAGGTTTGGGTAAAACGAGTTGGTTGTTCACAGGCTGAAAACAAAATAAGAAAAAAATGTAAAATAGAACCTCTTGAAGTGTCGGACCTTTGGTTTAGGGTTTTAAGCGACCAACATGTCCTCGGGTGTTTTCCTCGCGTTGGGGAGGATGACATATATAAATATTTTCCGAGCAGGATCTATTTTAAGCACAAAAACTAAACCATATGATTTTCCTTTCGGCTTGTAGCATTTAATGGGCATAAATGTTTCTTGGTGAAAAAGACATCTCAAAAACCCTACCCCATAAAAACTAATAGGAAACATTGCTTGGGCATTGAGTGGATCTAATGAAAGTATCATTGAACCAGCTTGCGAATACATTAAGGAGAGCGTACTTAAGAGATTTTAACTATGGTGAAGAAAGCAGGAGCCTGAAATACCCTTACGCTTTTGACATGAAGAGCATGAGAACATGCGACATAATAGGCACCTAGTGGCCTTCCCTTCAAGGATAGGGGAGGAGGTTTAGCGAACATCTTTTGATTTGTCATCATCGAAAGGATGTTTGGCAAGAAAAATAGCGAAAGAAAATGAAAGAAAGTGAGACGAGAGGAGAGGAAGGAGAAGCCGGCGGAGAGGCGGGGAAGCTTCCCAGATCACTTCTATTAGTTGAAGTTGATTGATGCAAAGTTTGTGAGGCGGGAAACATATAGGTGCTGGAGTGTAAGGAAATTATAGAAACCTGAGGCAGCGAAAGCTATTCTGAGGGTTAAAATAGGAAGAAACGAAAAATTGTAGCAAAAACGAACAAATGCGTGAAAATGCGGAGAACATGGGGTACACCAAGATGAGCAGTGGAGGTATGAGCGGTGTCGACGGGTTGCAGTTTCTCAGCCTCACGAAGGTACAACTGCGAAATTTTCTGACCTTTCGTAGGTTGCTGAGTTTTGCGACTACCAAATTGTAAATTCACTTTGTTTTCTGCTCTTCTTTCATACAGTCTCGATGCGCAATGTTGAGTTTGACTTGAATTTTTCGTGCTTGGATCGACTCAACAATTTTGGCACGGTTAGCTCGCAAAAACTGCAAAATTTGCCACAAAATGCAATCAGTAGAATAGTAGGGACCTTAATGTGCAAATCGGGTTAATTAGAATGATTAGTACACAAAAAGCACTCAAAACCTATAATAAATAGGGTTCAAAATAGCACTTTTTGGGCACTAGTATCTTTAACCTACACATTGTAGTCCCTTAACAATGAAAGAAAAAAAGAAGAAGAGCATCTGATACAATCAAAGTATGTTCTAAAAAAATATTTCGAAAAGGATGTGAATGAGTAATGCCTAACCCTCGATAGAAATCACCAAAACTTAATGATAACTACCTCGAGAGAATGAATACCATACAAAATGGAGTATCAAAAGGCTTCCCTTCTGAAGTAATTTGAAGACGAGGACTTTAAAAATCAAATTGTTTGTTTGATCGGTCCTCAGCGATAAAGCCCCTTGTTGCACTCTCCCAAGCAAGCTATTGCCTGACCTAGCATGCTAACCCCTGACCCCAGATAGATCAAGACCCACCTCTTATTCCCACAATTTTTTTGTTTTGTAGGGTCACGTGCGAGGAATCGAGTTCACCAAAGTCCATGTAATGGGGATCGTAGATGACTCTGACGGAAGATAAGGCTTAGGACACTTAGAGTCACTTGGGATCTTTCGACCGCCTAACTCTTGAGTTTCACCCCGGACTCAGAATGATTTCGAAACTCGGAGACCTACAACTTGCCGACTTCACCCCATTCACGGTGCGAGCACTAGAGTCGGTGGCTCCCGACCCCGAGTTGCCTTAGAGACATAGGGCTTTAAAGGCTTTCACCATATACCCCTCGGGCCAGGTACTCGGGTTTGAGGTAAAGTGTTGCGATTTTCTTCTTTTTCTTTTTCTTTTTCTTTTCTTTTTCTTTTCTTTTGGAAGACACATTGGCACTTCTATTCAAGGGGTCCTTAACCTATTAAAAGGTTGTCAAGCGAAACTAGGGTGGGTTATTCTTGAGCTTGGAAATTTGGCGGTTCTTGAGCCTATTGTTGAAAACTGATGTGCATTGTGTGTGGTTAGGTAAAGGCGGAATAAAAGTGGTCGAAAGAAGCAAGTTCAAAAGTGAGTCATCCACTTTCTGACCAGGCATGAGACAATCACAACATCAATAGAAATTGGACTAAAGTTTCAATTTTCAAACCACGGAGTTAAGCGAGTACACAAAAATATGGGTGCAATTTTGAACAAAATAAGTTGTAATATATGGCTTTGCAAAAATATGACAGCAAGCCCAGCAGAGCTTATCAAATGGGTTTTCTCGAAATAAAAACAAAACATAAATGCCACTTCCTTCACCTGCAACTTTCCACCCCCGACCCCGAATGTCTCATTGTCGCAATGGGATTTCAGTTAAGTTAGAAGGAAAGTCTGATGAGATGTGCTCGTTTTTTGAGATAGGATACTTTATAAACTTTCATCGACACCTTATTCACTCCGTTTGGGCTTGAATAAACAAGTTAGGGAAGAAAATAGAGGAAAAAAGTGAGTTGGAGGAATTTAGAAATTACACCTTCATAATAATTTCAAAGTGTTCTTTCTTGCTATATTTAGTTCTACTCTAAAATTTCCAACGGTACCAAAACACAAAACGAAGTTCGAATGAAAAGTTATGAACAAGCAAAAATTGAGGTAGTCTGAAAATAGGAATTGGGTTGCGAAAATTCGCAACCTGCGAGAAACCGCCTGCTAGCAATTTTTTTTTAATATATCTTTATATCTATAGATAATAAAAATAATAGCAATATACAAAAAAATAATAAAATAAAAATATCACAAAAGGACAAGAAATTTTTGAGCGATTACGCGAGAAGAGCCTTATTGCAGTTAAAATTTTAGCATAGGCGAAAATTGCTCCTGACCTAAGAAGTTGTAGGGTTTGCAAAATTTATCATGGGTTGCGAAAATTTGCGGGTTACGAAATTGCGACTTACTTGAAGCCACCGCGAGGTGCAATTTTGTACCCTTTCTGTGCCACTCTTTGCATCGAAAATTTTGATAAAAACTAAAATAGCGTGGAAAAATTAAGAAAATTTGCGAGAAAAAATAAAAATTAATATAAGCAGATTAACTAAAAATTAACGAAATTCTAAGAAGAAAGAATTAAGAAATCAACATAAAAATAAAATAAAATAAGAAAAATGAAAACAAAAGGTGGGGAGATTGGGCACCCCTGACACATTCCTCTCGAGTACTGGAGGCTGTTGGAACTAGTGGAGCTTAACAATCTTGGGGATTCAGGTGCTCCGAATCAGAATCCGACACCGAACCATCCGTGTGCCATGCGACATCGGCGTTTGCCATCTTCTTTTGATTGGTGGCAAATGTTTGACGATATGGCCACTGCCTCTTGGTATTGCAAGGCGGCCCGAGTGATGCGGGGTGACCTTTATCAGATAAGTGTTTGGGTGTGGATTGTGCTGCTAGGAGTAAGAGTATGTTTGAGTCACTAGAGGGCGAGGTGGGTGTGCTCTATGGTGGGTCTTCCAACTGCCTTCCTTATATGAAGGGGAAGGATTTCTTCTTTCTTCTCCTATGGATAAACAGCAGCACAAATACCTAAGGATTCAGATGACCCTTTTTGTTGACACTGCTCCTCCACCATGGTGTCGGTCAAGCACTCTTCCTCTCTTGATGATCATCTTTCTTTGAGCAACTTTGAAATTGATATTTGCAAGTTGTCAAATTTATGCTTCCGATTTCACTTTGAAGTCCATCAATTATCTTGTAAACATTGTTTTCCATAGTGTCAATTTTCTGACTTAGTTGAGAATTGATTGTCTTATGCGCTTCCACAAAGGTACCCACTAGCTTGGTGAGATTCAGTATGGCTTCTTCCATTGGGTTCAAATTCAACTTTGATTTACAATCTCTAACCCACTGGGCTGACCCTGACAAAGAACCAAGCAAACACCCAAACAAGGAAAAAAACAACTACACCAAAATGGGTAAAGTTAGCTAAAAAACAAAAAATAAAAATGAAACAAAATTAAACACTGCAGAAAACTAAAGATATATATCTGAAAATTCACGAGAACTTGTAGTAGGGATCCTGAGTGTTCAATAGGTCATCATTCACACTTAGGCACCATCCCCGGCAACGGCGCCATTTGATTCGTGCCACAGTAGGATGATCCGTAATCAACAATATTTATATCCTAAATTTCCTCCTACTACCGTAGTTAAGCTACTGCAGTATAGCGGCTATAGGGTCGAACAGAGGGATGGGTTTTCTTAAGTCTGAATGACTTCTGATGAAGAGCAAAACTAGTGAATTAAATTTGGATTTTAAGGTCTGGGTAAAAACAGGGGATTGGTTATTCACAGGCTGAAAATAAAATAAGAAAAAAAATGTAAAATAGAACCCCTTGAAGTGTCGGGCCACTGGTTTAGGGTTTTAAGCAACCAACATGTCCTCAAGTCTTTTTCCTCACGTTTGGGAGGATGACATATAGTCATTTCTGAATCGGTTCATTTAGCTTTAAAAACTAAACCACATGATTTGCCTTACGCCCCCGAGAAACACATAACATTTCAGGGCATAAATGTTCACTAACGGTGAAAACACGTCACCGAAAACCTATCTACAATAACTAATGGGGAGATAACTAGCTGGGCATCGGTGGATCTATTAAGTATCCAGACGAAAATCTTACCAAATACACATTAAGGAGGGCATGGCAGAGATTTTAGCTTTATGGAACAAAGAAGCAGAACCTGAAATACCCTTAAACACCAACATGAAGAGCATGAGAACATGCAGCTTACCTCAAAACCGGCACCCAGTGGCCTTCCCCTTCAAGGATGGGGGAGGTTTGGATTAAACATCAGCACGGTTTGTCATCATCAAAGGATGTTTTAGCAGCAGAAAATAATAGAAAATGAAAGAAAGTGAAGCGAGAGGAGAGGAAAGAGAAGCGAATGGAGGCGGGGCTTCCCAGTCACTTTATTGATTGAAGTTGATTGATGCAAGTTTATGCAGGAGGCGAGAGCATATAGGTGCTCGAGTGTAGGGGAAATACAAAACAAACCAAAACAAAGCTATTCTGAGGAATTAAAATAGGAAGAAACAAGAATTGTAGCAAAAAGCAACAAATGTGAAATGCGGGAGAGCAGAGGACTGCATGATGTGAGCAGGTCAATTTGTGAGCAGTGTTAGTAGGTTGCAAATTTGCAGCCCTGCAATTTACCTCACGGAGTTCATAAGAGAAATCTGCTGCGACTTACTTGTGAGAATTTTGCGACACCTTGACTTGCGACTTTAATTTCCTTTGCATTTTTTACTCTGTATTTCCTTTTGGTCTCGTGCAATCTTTGGTTCATTTCGAATTTTTCGTGCTTGGATCGACTCAACAATTTTGGCACGGCTAGCTCGCAAAAACTGCAAAATTTGCCACAAAATGCGATCAGTAGAATAGTAGGGACCTTAATGTGCCGATCGGGTTAATTAGAATGATTAGTACACAAAAAGCATTCAAAACTATAATAAATAGGGTTCAAAATAGAAATTTTGGGCACTAATCAACAACTTAAATGTCCCATGTAGTATTTATTTAATCGTTTCGTGTCTTTTGGAGCAACGAGAACTATCAGGGAGTCTCTACGGGTCCTCTTGTACCTCGACATTTTGGGGCTTTCACCGTGGATACCCTCTAACCCGGGGTTTTCGGGCTTTTCTCACTTGGGGGGGGTTGTCTATCCCACAGCACTCGGCTCGACACTATTCGTTTTCCATTTTCATTTAACAATGTGTGACTCAATTGGACTTCACCTCACTCTCGAGCATGATGACACAATATGATCTTAAATCAGTACCATGTACACACACCGTGTGATCTTGTGATTTTTCGTACGCAATCTGATACAATTGTGCCACTTCCTCAAACTCACTCAAACTCATTACTTGATGTATGAAGACCTCTACATGGACATTTTACCTTGTACACTAGGGGTGTACCATGAACCCTCATGTGCAATGCACCACAAACATTTCATATATTCGATTCCAGCGCTGACATACATGCGATCATGTTAATATTTCCACACATTTAAACCGTACATCATGTAAGCATGCACTATAATTTTATTTCTAGCATTCGGTTCATTCATGTCGACACACCATTCAAGCATGTATTAACATAATTCCAACCATTACTTAGGCGAGTAATACCATAATTCATATTCCTAGGTGAGACATAGTATGCCGATCCATACGACTTCTTGCATGCTAAGTGACCATGTTCAAGCCTGACACATTACAACTAATGTGTTTTGAAACACCCTATTGTTAATTCATACACTTGAGTACCTTGATCTGTTTTTCAGCACCGATGTGAGCACCTACTGCCACTAAATGGCTTATGGCTAGATTCTTGACTCCATGAGCTCTCCATAAAGTTCAAGAACACTTGAATCGGAGTTCGAACGAGGGCGTTATGGCCTAAACAACCAGGGCTAAACCCGGAAAGTGCACATGGTATTCATTCGATGTCTTTCGACCAACGGGGATTTTTAGTCTTAAAACCGAAGAAAAAACAACATATCTGATAACATGCATTAGCTTGAATTAGTTCAGAAAATTCTGCATGGCATTCATTCAAGTAATAACAAACCAACTACGGATTTTCAGTCTTAAAAACCCTTAAAACAGCTTCATATCTACAATAACATGCAGTGAAACCAGTCAGTCTGAAAAATTCTGCATGGTATTCATTAGTAACAAACCCGACTCAACGAATTCCATTTCCATGGCTACGAACAAAATAATCGGGAAGAAAAATCCTCCTTCTTGAAGTGTGTAGGACCAGTTCTTGAACCACCTAAATATGAAAACAATGGAGGAAAAGCTTCCTCCTCCCGTTCTCCTTCCTTCTCGTTTTCTTTCTCCTCTTTCTTTCTCTCTTTTTGTTTCTCTCTTCTTTCTCTAGAAATGATTTAGCAATAGGAAGAACTCTCCTTCCATATTGATCCATTCCGTGTTTCTGCTCCATACTTCAACACGTTTGCATCAAACGACATGGTAAAGTCATGGCATGTGTCACCATGCAGCCACTTCGCAACCGCCAACATCTGCGTCTCTGTAAAGCCCAGAACGGCCACTCAAGTGCAGTGTCCTAGCTTACAGTGTATGTGGCCTGCCTTCATGCCACGTGTCACTTTCAGCTAATATCTTGATTCAGCCTCGAAATACATGAAAATCTGACTATTTCAGAATTCAACGAAATTCAACTATGTACTTAGATTTTGAGAGACGAATTCAACGACGTGATCCGCGTCGTCATCTGAGATCTAGAAAATTTCTAGGTTTGAAACCTATGTCTATTGGTTTAATTTATCCCGGGTCTCACATTCTCCCCCCCTTAAAAGAATTTCGTCCCGAAATTCACACACACATATACATCTGATAACATGCATATACACTTGATCATTCAAATTCTAAATGACTAAACCACATACTTCCGTCCTCGAAAAGGAAAGGATATTTGGCACATATCGTGTCCTCATGTTCCCATGTTGCCACCTCCAGTCTTCGGTGATGCCACAACACCTTTACTAGTCTCACAGTCTTGCGTCACAAAATCTGCTCCTGCGACTATCCTATAATCTTATGGGGTCTCTTTCGAAGGTCCATCTCTGCATCAGACTACCATTTCGCTCCAGTGCTACATGAGCCCGGATTTAGGAGTGTACTTGAACATGGAGAGCGTGGAGATACCTCATGGACACCTGATTGATTAATTGCCGAAAGAAGTGCTATTTTGAGCCTATTCAAGATGAGTTTTTGAGTACTTTTACCTTAAATGTATAGGAGTAAGCGATTGATGTGCAGGTCACTTAGTTTCATTAATTCCATTGAGTTGTTTTTTGGTAATTTCTGAGTTTTTTAAGTGCCTCGGGCAAATTAGTTGAAGTTTGATGTCAGGGAATGTTGCATGAATATTCCAAGTTCCGAGTATTATTTTCAACCATCAAAGATGAAGAAATGTAATTGGATATGAAAGTTCTTGAGGAGGATCAGAGTATAAAATAGGCAAGCGAGGATTTCGCTATTTGCGAAAATTTATTTGGGATTCTTGAAAATTTCGCGATCATGGCGAAAATTAGCAATCCACAAGCGAATTTTAAACTAATATTAGAAATTTAAACTGGAAGCTGTGATACAGCTATCTAATGAAATTCATAATTCTTAATGCCAATTTATTTATCTCACAAAAATTTACAGCTAGGCTGTAGGCCATCATTAGCGAGAATTTAGCTGATGTGAAAGTCAGCATTCTGGCGAAATTTCTCAATTTAGCTATCTCTTGTGAATTTGCAGCTCAGGCTGGCAGAATTTCGAGTAACATAGCGGAAATTTTGCTATCTTTAATGAAATTTCTGCATAGCGAAATCTTGGCCACTGTGTTTTGAGTTCTCATGTGCGAGAGCAGGCCGTTTTGATATAGTACCATTTTGTCCCTTATGTAATTTCATATTTTAGGCATTTTTGTATTTTCTTTGGGGCTGACTATAAGACCCCCACAACTTTGTAACCCTAAGCAACTTTTTCATTATGTCTACAGGTTTCACGGCTTTTCATTTTAGAGGTTTTGCCCATCCTCTTCTCTCTCCTCTTTCTCTCATTTTCTCGGCACCTTGACACCCCTTGAAGGATAGCGACTCAAGGGGATGCAGCTAAGCCTCTTTATGAAAGAGGGTTGCTAGCTTAGTTTTGGAATTTCTTCATGAGTTGTCCTCCTTACTTTAGTCCTTCAGTACAACATTATGGTTCTGACTTTCAAACTGGGGTTAATCTTAATTAATGTCTTTCCTTTAGTAAATACTTACCATGCTTTAGGGTTAGTCATTCTTAATGTTGAATACCAGTGACTTGATAACTAAAATGTCATTCTGAGCCATGGGAATGAGGTTAATCTTGGGGTTTTCAAAAGCTGAATGGGACTTTGGATGTAGTGCCACAGGGCCGGCTCAGGCTCAGGAGTGGTTTCTAGGGTTAGGTTTATGGCTAAACAAGATCGATTTTGGCTTTGACTATATGTCATTTGCCACAATCATGAAATAACCAGGTAATAGCATAATACCCCGTGTTGTCAAGCTAGTGACCTAAGCCTTCAAGTTACCATTCACAATTTCATTTATGCCATTACAGTTAACCGGAGTGAGCAAACTGACCTCCCTGTTTTTAAGCAAAAATCAGAAAATCGAACTAAAGCCTCGCTAATTTTCAAACACTAATGCAAATCATTAGAGTAGGATGAAAACCCATCCGTGTTCGACCACTGGCAAGCTTTCTTCGGTAGCTTGACTACAGATAGGAGAACAGGAATATAAATTTTGTTGATTCCACATCACCCTGCCAGTGACACGAATCAAATAGGCATTTGTTCTTAGGGGATGGTCTTAAACTACGTATGATGAATTGATTTGTACTTGTAATCCACATTACAAGTGTTAAGTATCCTTTAGTCCTTTTGAGTTTAAGTGTCACGGGCCCCACCAGTTTTCTTCACTTGGCGATTCTTGCTTGTTTTGTTCTTCGCGATCGGTTTTTGTTTAACTAACACGACTTCTTTGGCAAAGCTTTGTTTGTGTTCTTTGACGTTGTGTCTCATTTTGTGTAACGGATGTTTATGTAAGCGCTGGGACCGGAGGATATCAGGTAGTTTTACAAAAGTGAGTGCCAATTGAACAAGAATTGTGAAATCGGTGTGCCTGAGTTACCAAATGGATCCTACAGAGAACGATAAAGTCAACAAGCACCCTTATGAATCCAGCCCCGGCTAATAAATTCGATGAGGGAACAAATGCGCCCCTCACAGAGTGAGTGCTTCTTCCTGCGTCATACCTCCTCTTTGAGGATGTACTTGATGAGACCACTATCAGTGCCCTGCTTCCCATTTCATGGTATGGAGAATGAAAATCCATATTCACACATACGGGATTTGAGGAAGTATCGTAACTTTTCAAGGAGGAATTATCTTGACATGGGTTGCTTTCAGTTGAAGGCATTCAGTTGACCCTCAAGACGAAAGCCAAATATGGCTCAATTCAACGAGGCGAGAGCGATTAGAAGTGGGCGATCTTCAGCTGAATTTTGAAGAAATTCTTGATCACAGCAGACCAGGAGTTTGAGCGAGATCTACACTTACTCGGCCTATGTGTGAGAAATTTTACGTCTTCGGGAGAGAGATTCATGGGAGACCATCGGTGCTTATCCCACATCATGGTTTGACACGGATGTTAGTGAATCATTTCCTATAATGGTATGTCCCCCGCCATGAAGCAATTGCTAGAAACCGTATGCGGAGGTGATTTTGAGTAAAAATCCAGATGAAGCTATGGATTTCTTGAGTTATGTGGTTGAAACTTCCAAGGGTTGGGATGAGCCAAACCCGAGAGAGGTGGAGAAAATGAGGGCCTCAGCCCACCAAAGGGGAGGAATTTTTACACTTTCGAAGGACATGGAAATGAAAGCAAAAATTTCGACCTTAGCTAGAAAGGTGGAGGAGTTAGAAGGAAAGAGGCTCCATGAAGTCGCAGGCGGTGGTAGAAAACCTTGCACGAGCCCGACCCATTCATCGAGGCTGTCGACCCACTTTGTCAATCCGGGGGAACATCATCCAGAGTGCCCGTGGTGAAGGATTTGATGTCGAGGAGCATGCTAATGCCGTAGGCGATAAACCCACAATATATTCCCGAATGTTCAATACATAAAATTCGGTGGAAGAATCATCCCAATCTCTCCTGGAAACCTAATCCCCCTGCCTATGTGCCCCCAGGTGCCAAACAACAGTTTGGTTCCTCATCTCAACCACAACCATCATCATCCACTTCTCCTGTTGAACAAGCTATATTGAATTTAAGCAAGGTGGTAGAAGCGATTTGTGGAAGAAGCGGGATCGATGTCTGATTGGCCACGAGAAGATTGATCACGCAGAAAGTCTATGAACAAAAGAATAAATTCTGGGCTTGAGCAATCTTAATCGGAAAATTGACAGCTGCGGTATTCAATCACGGTCGATAAATTCTTTGGAGATACGGGGAGGGGAGGAAGGTTCGATGGCTTAAGTCTATATTTTTAATCCATTTTTGTTTGATTTTCATGTCTGAAAAGGAATAATTAATATGCGAAATAATATGAAGAAACTCACCAATTTGTTATTAGCGGGAGTGTGAAAGAAAGAAGAAAAAGCGGTAGAAAAATCTGTGTCCCGATGGAGTAAAAATGCGAGAAAATAGCGGGAGTAGAAATGAAAGCAAGCGGGTAACTAATGTTGCGATTTTGGACTTGCATGAATCCATTTATGCGGTCGCGACATCGGGAAGGTGAAGGAAGTTTGATGCGGTCGCGACGGGGCATCACAAGTTAAGCGGCGAGGACCTAACCCGAGGAGACTGGAAATGATGTCGCGATGACATCGTGATGTAGCGACCAGTCGATGTCGCGACGAGGGATGGAGAGTAATGACAAGAGAAGCGCCTTGGCCATAACGGGTTTGAAAGATCTGGCGTATTGTGACTTAAGGTACATTGTCGCGATAGAGGGCGGCGTCCCGCGACACAAAGGCAACCCGAGTTGAAGCCTCGAGACATAATCGATCTTCGTGACAAGAGATTGGCGTCACATTGACACAAAAGGCAACCGAGTTGAAGCCTCACAGAGACATAATCACGATGTCGCGATAAGAGATTGGCGTCGCGACACCAAGGCAACCCGGTTGGAAGCCTCGGAGACATAATCGATGTCGCGACGAGAGATCAGGTCGCGACATGAGACTTCTTCGATTGAAGGTTGCGGTTCGCCCAAAGGCGATGTCGCGACGAAGTTGATGTCGACACCAGGAACAACCAGTTCAAACATGTAAAGACATAAGTTGATGTCGCGACAAGAGATCGATGTCGCGACATTAGAAACAATGGAGTTGAAGAATTTTGCAAAGACTTCCGCGGCGATCATCGCGATAAGAGATCGATATCCTTGCATCGAACGAGCGATTGAAACACAACGTAAAGTGATATCGCGGCGAAGGGATCGTAACAGCGGCAGCGCCGATAACAGTTGAAACACGGAGCCATAGAGTGATGTCGCGACAAGAGATTGATGTCGCGACATCAGGGACGACCAGTTGAAGATTGCAGTTCTTAAGTTGATGTCGCGACAAGAGATTGCTGTCGCGACCTCAGAAACCATCAGTTCAAAGTTGCAGAGATAAAAGTTGATGTCGCGACAAGAAATCGATGTCGCGACATGGCTAATGTCGCGACATTGATTCCTTAATCGCGACAAGATGCTTTCAAGAAAACAAAGGAATGTCATGACTTATTGATAAATCTTGACAAGTGCGAAGATAAGCGATGTCGTGACAAGGGATTTGAGGTCGCGACCTGAGCAGTAACATGGGCCAGTCCACTTGGAAATCCACAAAAGAATGCATCCGGGTGGTGGCCGGGAACCCTATAAATCATTGCACCACCAACGAGAAAACGCTCTTGGCAACTTGAAGAGAGATGCAGGTTCTTTGAAGGCTCACTACAACCATTTTTATTTTCTTTTCTTTTCTTTTTTTTTTCGTTTTTCTTTTCCATTTTAGTTTAGATTAGAATAGTTTGTATTTCGTTCTAATTTGGATTTGAACGTTAGATGTAAAGTTGTTGAATCTGGATTTATGTTTCTTCTGGGTGTGCTCGATTGTTTGATTCAGGACAAATTTTGGATTAGAACACCCGGAGTTCCAGATTCTGGTGGTTTACTTGATCGGCGAAGCGATGTATGGTATAATCGATGGTGAAGCCCGACTTCCATTGAATTGACATTATTATCGAGAAATAATCTTTCCTGCGATTATTTTATTCATTATATGTGAACTTGGATGTTAAATCGACTTGTGGTTTTGCTTGTATCTTGGGAGTGAGTCCCGATTTCGATCTCTTGTACCATGCTTGAGGTTGTTATAGCTCTGATTTCTAGGAGGCCCTCTGGGTGACACAGAGAAAGCATTCCTGAGAGTAAGAAACAACTTCGGGAAGGTTTTTGAACCTGATATTGCTGATCTAATAAGCTTTGTATATTTAAATCAATACATCCTCTTCTCACTTGCTTAGAGAATGAGTTGAGTGAGTTATAAATTTAAGTATACGGAGAGTTCACCTCGGTCGAATAGTGGTCGATCCGGAGTGTTAACAGGGGATCTAATCAAGGAAAGAGTAAGCTATTCTAATTTTGGGGGTGAGGAACCCATTATAGTGCAAACCTCGTGATGACTAAATTGAAGACCTTCGGAATTCTATGATCCATGTTGTGGGTATGAAGTATTGAGAAAGAAAAATACCTGAAACGAAATTTACTAGATTTAAAAGTAGTTATCTCACCCTACGTGTTCGAGAGCTTGATTGGAGTGAGATGATGAAGCTGTGGTTTGGAGAGGTCAGTCACACTATATATTAATCCTTGGACCGTTTAAAGATACGTAGTTCGAAAACAAAGTACGATCTGTTTGTAGGAATTGATTCTTCCTGATAGCTGATTATTCAATGTTTCGCTAGAGATAGCTACATTAAATCTAAATTGTTATTTTGAGAGAATTTCCAATCTTCAATTCATTTGTTATTCAATCATTTTCTTTACATCATTATTTTCAAGCTTTCAAAGCGAAATCTCATTATCGTAATCTGCGTCGAAGCAGTATGGAGCTTAAGTAGTTGGAGTAGTTGATTGAAAAATCCTTGAGACATCTCGGTGGGATCGATATGCGGACTAAATCATTTTATTACTTGTCGAGCTACGTACGCGCGATATACTGGATCAAAACCACACGAAAATGGTTTTCTCTTACAAAAATCTTTTTAATCAACATGATAGTTAAAGAAACTCACTCGAGTTTAATGGTTTATCTGCGGGGATTAGAGTGATAGTCCTTGGATAATAAGTCTTAAATTTGAATAGGTGTTTTGATCCATAACAATTTATCGATGTTGTCTAAACAAGTTTTACATGACATTATTCTTAGGGGATTAGTTAATAGTCTTTTGGCAACAATGTTATAAATTTATACGTAATGTAATGGTCGGTCAGCCAGTTTTATGGCGCCAGATTCTTAGAGGATCGAAAAGAATTTATTAAATCGATATTCGAGACGAAGAAGGAAATGCTAATTTGGACATTTTGAAGAGAAAATAACAAAAGTGGCTTTTCAAGCAGTGGTTATTTTTTAGCCACTAACCTTTATGAGCCATATTGAAAATATTTGTTGACCCCGGACTAATCCTATTAATGTAAGTGTGTTTTTTAATTTCGGGACCAAAATCTTAATGCATAGGAAGCGAGAACAACGATGCGATTCCGTGAGACCTGTGAGAATAAGAGAGAACACTTCCGAAGCTTGAGAAGATAAAGAAGGCGAGAAAGTCAACCATAATGGATGAAGAAACGGAATCGAGAATGAAGCACATAGAGAAGCGGCTAGAAGGCCTCCGATCAGCGTCTTATGGGGACTTAAGGAGCTTTATTATTCGAGATGAGTACTCTACTTGTCGGCTGACGGCTATTGATGCAAATAATTTTGAACTTAAACCGGCCGCGAAGTACAATGGTCAGCGGCATCGGTTGCGGGTCATCGCGAGAGGACCCGAGAGCGAGGCACACAGGAAGATTTCTCAGAATGGCTAATACAGTGAAGTTGAATGGGGTGAGACCGGAGAGTCATCAAAGCGCATCTATTCCCATTATCTCCTAAGAATCTGGCCGGCTACATGGTATGAATCTTTACCATATGGTTACGGTGACACTTTGGAAGGAGTTAGTAGAGCTGCTTGGGTAGTTCTTTCCCCCGACCCTGCCTCGAGAGAGAAGGAAATCATTGTGTTTCGTTGAGGGGGAAGATGAAGTACATGTAGCTTGGGAAAGATTTAAGCTTGATTCTTTGAGAAGATGTCAGTACGCAGGATAGATCCCGGGAGCTCGGATGGACGTGTATATCATGCCTTGAATGATATATCGAAGGGGATCATTGATGCTTCATGTTTGTGGAGCATTCAAATGAAAAGTCTTTGAAGCGAAGGCGATTGAAGACACAGGTAAATGCAATGTAAACTCAGCCAGGAGTTTTCAAGAGGAGCGACGGAGGAAGGGGGATCATGGAGTGACGGATACGCGCCTGGAGCTGAGTGGATCTTGTATTACAGGATCAGGATAAGCGAGAAGATTTGCTTGCCATGGATCAGGAGCTGTTGAAAGTTCATCAGAGGAAGTCTTTGAGGCTGTTGAAAGAGACATTTCATGATCATGAAGGATTAAATGTGGGATGCAGAAGCTACCATTTCAAACATTTGCTGGCACAGTATCACCGATGAGGACCTGGCGGGAGTTCTCATGCCAATTGGGATGATGGGCTGCCAGGGCCGAGGAGAGGAGAGGAGGAGGAGGAGGAGGAGGGCGTGGACAGGGCCTCGGCAGGGTTCATCAGACACGGGTTCTTGTGTGTGAATGGGGAGTGGACATCAAATGAGATTCTTCTGAGGTGTGGGGAGGAAGTTTTGATCTTTTGAAGAGCAGTCTTTGCATTCAACGAGTTAAGCAAGAGGCAGTGGGCCTCGCGGTGTAAAGTTTACTGAGATTGGAAGCAACCCTTCCCCAATTATCAGATTTCAAGGCACTTACGCAGTATCCTGAAGAACTGGAGACCCAGTAGGGCGGTTGGCCTTGACCTGAAAATGGAAGGAGATTCTTTGAAATTGTTTGAGAAAGGTCCAAGCATGAACATGAAGCAGAACAGGAGGAACAGAAAAGATGAAGAAAAAAATGACTGGCGTAGAAGAAGAAAGCCGAAAGGAAGAATGGAAAGAGGGCAGTTGAGAGGATCAGCTCTGGGCCTGCTGAGTCCCTGTTTCCATTTGTCAGATGGGGGCAGTTTGCAGGTTTTGAGCCTTTGAGAAAACAGAGTGAGTGTGCCTTTGCAGAGTGTTGACTGGTTACCACTCTGTCAAAGGATTAGGAAGGACGTCTTTGTGAAAGATGATGAAGAGGGACATTGGATCTCACTTTGCCCTTGCGTCTTGATAAGAAAATTGCCGAAAAGATGAAGGTCAGGGGTTTTGCAGACTAACATATCAGAAGTTGGACAGGAAATACTCTGTGACTGGGGTAGTGCCCAAACTGATGCCTCCTTTCCCGATGCCAAAACAATTCAGTTTGGGGAGGGTTCTTCCCACCATCAACACTCTTCAGATAAGCGGTGGATAGATGAACATTTGGAAGGAGTCATGGAAGAATGTCTTTGATCTTTGTTTGGAGAAATTGTTCCCAGTGAACTAAATCGTTCAGAATGGAAGAAGACCACGAATTTTGCCTGCTGCGGGGATATTCATTCTCTTCTTGGGCATACAGTCAGTGCTCTTGAGGGTTCTTGTGAGGACGGAGAGGAAGCAACCTTTGACTGATCAAGCATCAGAATCCGAATGCTGACTGGAAGAAAAATTCTGTGTAGTTGTTGTGCCTGCGACACGATGTTTACGTGATTCCTTTGTATCAGATTTTATCAGTGAAAAATTAATTCAAGTTCCCGTTATATTGAAGATGACTACTCTTATGGCTCCCTTCTTGGGTTTCTTCTGCTAAAGCCAGCCTGTTGGGCTATTACTTCAAATGAAGAAACTAACGAAAAAATTCATCGAACTTCAGTGAAGGCTAAGTGTTGAAAGAGTTCAAGTCATTTAGTATCTTACTTCAGAATCACCAAAGAAGATGAACAATTATCTGCTGAACTCAGGTGATCTTGAAAGATGAGAAGTTTATTTGAAAATCTTAAGAAAATAAAAATTCTGCTGGCAGTTAGACAAAATTGGAAGAATTATGGGTCCGTCAGTTTGTACTAAGTCACTGGAAAGCTTCAGCCTGCATGGGACACTCAGTTGAGATCCAGATGTTGAAGATGAATCAGGAAGAGGTACTGCCGAGTGCGATCACGGTTTATCCATGCAGTTGGATAGTCGCCGGGTGACTGCGATTCCATCTCAGGTTCGAAGATGAGGTTCGCCGTCTTTGTCAAGAAAAATGATTGATTCGGCAAAATAGTGGCCGGGATGGAGGTAATATTGATTAAGGAAGTGAGAACCGATACGAAAAGATCATTTCTTACGCCGTTGATCGAGGCCGTTGAATGGTCGCCGAACCCTCATTTGTTTCGGTCTCGTTCGGGTTCTGCTCGGTTATATTGCTCCGGACGAAGAAAGACCGTTCGGCGCCTAATTTCTTGCCGAAGGATGCGTTTGTTGTATCTAATAACTCTCTTGTTCGGTGGCGGTCTTCGTCTATTTTGGGACCTGGTTGAAGGGTTATGGAAATTTTTGCTGGTTCGACTAACATTCTTGCTGGATCGGTTAGTGGTGTTTGAAGGGCTTTGACGTTTTTAAGGCTGAACAAGCAGTAGCAGCGAATTGAAAAATCTTGTTTTAACAATGCGGAAAATTATTGATCTTGAACTCAGGGTTAACTCTTGGGCGATGAACGTCCAGTGTCCATTATCAAAGCTCTTTTCCGCACACGACAAAATTAAGCTGCTTGGTATCTTTGGTTTATAGGAGACAAACAGACTTCAAAGCTAACAGACCCTTTGCAGTTCTGGAAGGATCTGGTTGTTTTGTTGACTCTGCGAACCGCTTTGAAGAAATCAAGATCAAATTGGGTTCAGCACTGCCAATGACTGCACCAGATGGATCAGGTTTGGTAATGGTGCTTTGTTGATTTTCGCATTTGAGCATCTTCAGGAACAAAAAAGGAGAAGAAAATGTTCGGGATACATATATATTGCTGTCAGAACTTTATTGATATTGAAAATTACTCTGGCAGTGAAGAAGTCTTTGGCTGTGTTTGCTTGTGAGTTAGGTATTGCGTTTGGATCTTATGATTGACATTTATTGCGATGTGGCGTCGAAATTGCTGATATAATAAGGAAGGGCTCGACCGATTCGATAAAATTCAGTTAACTGTTATTGCAAAGAGGTTGACCGAATCAAAATTAAAAGAATTCGCGACAAATGATCATTGATCGTAATGAAAGTGTTTCTGTTGAAGAAATAATCTTGTGTTCTGAATCGAACATTTGTTGGTTTCATTCATTTCGCTGGTGTGCTGGTGTTGTGAGACTAATTGAAACGTGGGTTGGTTCATTCGATTCGTTATGGAAGAACTGGGTGACGACGGTGTTATCGTTTGGATTAGATCACTGTTCAAAACGACGTGTGATGTGGAAGGATAATGTTTGGAAAACAATTGAGAAGCAAGGTGCGGATTGGTCTTATTATCACATGTAAAGTTCATTTTGAGAAGAAAGAGCGACTCATGATTATCAATGGTTTTGTATTACGATATCTTCACGGAAGGATTGTCGCAGTGGATTAATTATTATTGATGATCATGAAAAGGATAAAAATATCATTGATGATGAAACTGGGGTATATTGACAGAGTTATAAATCTTTGTTAACAAGATCGTTAACTCAGGTTCATTCCATATCATTAGGACTTTGGTATCTTGCGGTTGATTAATATTTAAATGGTTGACTCAGTAAGTGTCGAGAATGATGTATCAGTTTAATGTTTCTTCAAAAAAAAATGTTTTGACTGGGGTTGAACTTGAACTAATCGTGTTGTTGGGATATTACATGAAAGTATTTTAGGCTCGCCTGGCGGTAGGATCGGCTTTGGCTAGTCTGGCAGCGTAAGCCCAGGACCAATGAATAGCTGGCGAAATTGCGGGGGATTCAAAAATGCTGACTTGTAGGCCTCAGCAGGAAAGGATAAGATCTCTTCGACCAGGTGCTTTGGGCTTCAGGTTGCATCATAACTCCCATTGATGTTCACATGCAGGAATTACCATTTTGGCTTCAGCCATTCACTGCCTACAGATTGGAATACAAGGCGATGTAGGTCCTCAGAGTTGTTTTAGTTTAAACGCAGGGAAGAAAGACCTTGATGTCTGGGCTTGGAAGGAACCGAAGAGCCTGAGCTCATGTATCTTGAATCTGCAAGGATAGATAAAGAAACTGCAGTCAAGGGATCTTGAGAAAGAGTTCAGACGGGACGGGGTTCTGCCATTTGATTCTGGTATTGCTGACCGTGAGAGTTAATCCAAGTAGGTGAGCTGCATACGGAGCAGTGTCGCTTGTACATTTAGACGGTGATATTAAAGTTAATCTTTGGAAGAATTCAGGAAATCAATGGACTAAAGAGCAGAAACATTATCTGGCGGGAGAAGAATGGAAGCTCCGTGATTATCAGAAGAAGGGCGAAACTAACAGTCCAGGCCAGGACTCAAGTAAACTGTTGATGGAAAAATGACCCTTCAGAAAAGTTGTTCTGTTTTAGTTTACAGATTTTTTGATCGTTTCAGTTTTGATTCGATTCATATAAGATATCATTTAAATTTTGAGAGTTAATTACATGGTTTAGTTCAGATTTCTTGAATGATATGGTGTGCTCATTCTGCTAGGCAGAAAGTGCTGAGAACGGAAAAGCGCTCGGGACACTCAGTGGCTTAAATGTCTGGAAAAACGCAGACATGAGAGGGGGTAACTTCCTTCTAGCCAAACTAACAAATATGAGTGATTTACATTCAGTTTGTTCAGATGCAGACTAAATGTGTCTAAGGGTATAGTTAATAAAGAATTTAGGTTTGAGATCTCCATTAAGCCCCAAGGGCATAGGAACCACGGCACTAAACTAAGCTTGAAATGCAGGGTCCTGACGTAGGTACAGCTTGTACCTAAAAGCCTGGTGTAACTCATTAGCTTGTATCATGACACAAGAGACCAAGTTCAGCTTCCTCATATCTTAATCTTCATTAATG
The DNA here is from genome assembly GCA_016808115.1 of Tetrastigma voinierianum. NCBI lineage: Eukaryota > Viridiplantae > Streptophyta > Magnoliopsida > Vitales > Vitaceae > Tetrastigma > Tetrastigma voinierianum. Next base: position 6,625 of record JAEQBH010000873.1, on the reverse strand, counting down.
TCTTACAAACTAAAATAAAGCAAATTATTAACAAATAATGAGATTTGTAGTAATGAGTGTACAGCTTAGTTCAACCTTTGTTGTTGAGCTTTTTCCCTTCTCTCCTTTACTTCGAAGCAAGTTCATCTCCTTCTGGGTTCCAAATTAAGCCTATTCAGTGTTGGAGCTTTCTGGTTTGTTCAGCTTGCCTCCAAACCTCCTTTTCAACACAGAAGGGATAACGGAAGGTAACTGTGGCCGAAGAAGAAATCCTACGGGCTGGGCGGAAGAGATACTTTTTGAAGCGCAGAAACCTGTGGTTACGAGAAGAAAAATGAGTAGAAAGAAGCGAGAAGAGAACAGTTACATGCTCAGGAAGGAGGCTTATTCCCAGTTGAGCCTTTATGCAACTGAGGGTTGTCGCTCGAAGATTCGAGGAGACCTCGTCACCCCTTCAAGGAGAGTGGAACAGACGAAGTTTGGGAAACTTACCGCACATCAGTCTCGGCTACGTAGATGACGAAGAATTTATTCAAATCGGTGGCTGAAGGAAGAACAACCTTTGTGTTAAGTCAGGAGTAATTAACAGTTGCCATGCTCAGGCCAATTCACTGAGACTTCTCTCTTGTAGTAATCAAATCTTGACATGGTCTGAGATTCAGACCAGGATCGGGTTTCATCTGCTGAATGATTCACTCAGTCATTTGGAAAATGGTAGAAACTTTGTTTAGTTGGTTGGTTCCAAGCGAATAGTTCTGTTTGTTCTTGACTCTTCATAGTAACAGAAGAGTGAAATCAATATTAATGACTGTGAAGGCTTGGGTTCATATTCAGACAGCATGGTATTCTGGAATCCGCCAGGACAACTCTGCGACCAGACCAAATGACGCGCTAATCGAAATGAACGGATCTTTATTGTTCATATTGTACCAGGATGCTCTGTTGATCAGAGACCAGTGACAATACGTTCGAGGTCGGATCGTTTGAAACTACAGCATCGCCTCGAACTCAACGACCATTCAAATGGCGCTACCAGGGATCTCGGTTATCTGGCGTAAATCTGTGTAACAGTTCTCATGTCAACCAAGTTATTCGTTGAAGGACAACCATTAAATGGCGTTAACCTGGTTTGGGTTAACAGACCTTGATCGTTGTACGCTGTTCCAAGGCAGGAGGGATGGCTGGGCGGCCCAAGGCTGGCTGGCGGCCTCATGTTTGAAATTCATGAGACCAGCTGAGCGTCATAGCCGGGTTGTCGTCTCGGGAGTTATTGACTGGCGAGCTGAAAATGAAGAGGAGAGGAATGGGCTGAGCCTAGTGAGTACGGAGCTGACCCTCAAGATGAAGGTTGGCAGGACACAGGGTTGGGGGCTGTATGGTCAGCCTAAAGTGTAATGCAAGTACTAGAATGCAGGGAACCATGAGGCTGAGTAGTGTGCCGTCAGCGCGAGTGGTGGTTTGGGACAGAAAAATCCCAAAGGCAGGGCGACAGTTTGTAATGGATTTGTGCGTAATTTGAGTTTAAATATTTGGCATTTATTAACTGTGGGAGTCTGCCAAAATCATGTAAAGTCCCAGCCTATCCCGGTGGTTTAAAATGGCTAGCGAAATTTATTCAACTGTGAAATTTGGCTAAGTAATCGACTAAAGTTTTTATTTGGCATGATGTTTATTCTTTGAAGTTATTCAGCCTAATGAAAGTTCCTAATTCATGGATCAAGTGCCAGCTAGGTTGTAGATTTTTTGCGATCTGTATCACATGATCATGGCTGAAAGTTCTGTACCCCTCTTGCATTCCCCCTTTGCATTATCTTCTTTAAGTCAGCTGTATTATTCTTTTTTGATGATTCTTTGTGCATAAACCTCTGCGATCATTTCTGTTTTATGTATTGACTTAGTTGTAGCTGGGCAGGTGTGCAGACTTAAATCGCAAAAACATTTCAGATGGCGTGGTGTTTACTCAGTGGACTCAAACATCAGTTGAAACTGATCCGTGGATAAAGTCTTGTGGCATCAAACCTATCTTTGGACCTAATTTCAAAGCAGTACTTTTTGGTACTAATCACCCCGTGACAAGTTTACTGATCCTTATGACTTCAAACAAAAAATGGGATGTACGCCTTATTTTTTTAAAAATTCTTAGACTTTGAGTCAAATCCTTGTCGATTGTCATATGCCAAAATAAACAATTTATATTGATGACGCAGAGAACAAAACCTACAGAATAGGTTTCCAGGACAACATCCGGTTCAGAGAGAGTCGGCTTTGAATTTCACCAAAATCAATTGACTACAAGGTAGTGATTCAAACCGATAAATTGCAAAACTATTCTCCTCCATTCAGCTACACACCCAATATTGCCAAACATTAAACCTTCAGATAGGATTCGTTCCCTTATTTCCTTTGTAATTTTCTTCTTGAGTTTGTCTCAAACTGACTAGAAATTAAAACATAGCAGTTCATAGATATTTCGACCAATGGTTATTGTCAAACTGAAAAGGATCATGACCACCAGGCCTCTGTTGGAGCTTACCGGATGTGACTTAGGGCTCTTTGGCAGCTCACAACTCTGCCGCTCCACGCCTTCGCGAGCTTCTATCATTGTCCCATTGGTCTGGGTTGAGACACCCAGACCAAGGCTTTACTTCCACCCTGGAGCCCAGTGTTAGGTTTCATCAGCGTCACGACTTTTTGTCTTCTTTTTCTATTCTTTTTCTTTTTTCCACTCTTTTCTTTTCTTTTGACCATTAGCCTTATGTTTGAGTGTACTAACTATCTCAGTTATTCAAACCTTGTATCTGGCTGGCTTTGCAAAAGTAAAAAGACACGCTAACTTCTGACCTATTGGTACGATCTAATTGTCTTGAGTCAATAATAGTGTAAAGAGACATTAGGAGTTAAATATTCAAAATCTCGGTGATAGAATTAAATCATGTGGAATTGTTAACATTAGGTAACATACGGGGTTTTATTTTCGATTAAAAATGATTCAATTGTTAATTCAAATCAGAATTGGAACATTAGACGAAAACTGAAATGAATACCTGAGTAAGGGCCTGAAAATTGCTTTTTTAAGTATCATTAAGCAGAAAAATATTGCTATGAGCTTTTGTATAGCCAAAGGTAGTATCTAGTATAGCGAGACTTTTGAAAATATTCGCTTTTTCACTGTGTGTACCGCAGATCTGGCAAAATCGATGTGGTTGATAATGTGAAAACTATACAAGCCTGCGGAAGACCATCTGCATAACTTTTTCGCCGAACAGGCGCTGACATGCATAGTAGGGTTCAGAGAGCAGGAAGCGCTGAAGTCCTGACCTATCAATCAAAGTGGTGGTGGAGGGTTCAGAGAAGGCTAGCCAACAACATGTTTGGGCACTAATCGGGAGAACAACAGCGACATTCTCTCATGATTAGGGGCCTGGAGGCCAGGGTGACTCTTCAGTGGGGGCATGGTGCTGATGTGCTCCAGGCGTCTGAACCAAGTCAGGCCTCAAATTAAATGTTCTTTTGTGAGACTAGCAGTGATGCGTCATTCGCCAACCACCTTCAGCCACCGGCTGAGCCAGGCGTACTGGGGAGAATCTGCTCTACACAGTATGTCATGATGGGTAGGAGTGTGTGGTAAGAAGTGTGTTTGAGAGAACAGGAGGAGTGGAGGATAAGTCGGCGTTGAGCTCACCGTCTCCTAGGGAGCGGGATCTCTCTCTGGAATTCTGCCTGCCTCTGTCGGGTGCCTCCATCACGTCGTCTGGAGGGAGGAAAAATCAGGCATCCTTGTGGCTCCTCTCCGTATCTTGAGGACTGGGCCTTCAGGTCTCCTCAGATCACGAGATCTCTGAGCCAAATTCTTGGGACTACAACCAAAATGGTCAGTATCAAACAGGAATTGTATCTCTTGCTTAGAGACTGAGCCCGCCCAGTGGACCACCCATCTTGTGTGTGGGTCTTCATGACTCAGAAGGAGCAGACAGGTCCATGCCAGATCTGATCTACTGGAGGCTAGGATGAGCACCCACTACGGCGGTAAGTCTTCTTTGGGAAATTTGAAGTCGATGGGTGTTCGATGAAAGCACTCACGTTTGGGCTCTTGCTGAAAAATCTTGGCCATGCGGGTGTAATCTGACGGACCGGACCATCATCTGCGAATTACGGTGGTGACTCTCGATGTGTCGAGATTGGCACCGCCTTTTGCTCCTTTGGCCGATCATCGCCAAAATCTGCGCTCTGAGGGGCCGAACCAGTCGTGAATCTGGATCAGGAAACTCAGCGGACTCAGCACTCCCGGGGTGCAGGTGAACAGTTGACTGCTGGGGATAGTAGAACTAAACGTTGTAAACAACGGTGAAGAAGATGTGCCGATCGGAATCGTATCGAGATCTGGCCGGGGTCGTGATTCGGCCTTGAACTGCGTTATTCATTATGACTCTCAGAAGTGTTAAAGCATGAATCGTTACGGTGTGAGTTCTGCTAAAGGTCTTGATCACCGGCTGGTAGATATTCGCTGCTGGCTGCTGAGAGGCCTCAGCTCTGTGCCGGGGCCTGGTGTGACTCAGGGCCCTGATCTTTGGGCTCCCCGGGGGCTGATGTCTTGGGCCGGCGGAGGAGCAGGGCCTCACGGGATCTCCTCAGGCTATTGGTGAAGGGCTGAGTCAACAGGAGGTGTTATCTCTGGCCCTAGACCGGATGGCCTGAATTGGAAGGGTAGGGCAGGACCTGCTCTGCTGTCTGAGTGATGAGACTGACTGAGGACCTCAGGGCAGGGACCGCCTCTGAGTGGATCTGTTCAATCCCAGGATCAGTGGAGGCGGGGAGCTGGGTTGGGACTCCATTGTGATCAGGACCCTTGGGCAGACCAGGGACTCCATTGGCTGAGAGTGAGCTGAAGACAAGTTGACAGATATTAACACTGGGTGGGTAATAAGACATGTACGAGGGCTGATCACGTGTGATTCCATTTAGGTCAGAGCCAGTATCTGACGTCAATAAGCGGCGTGATCAGTCAAACCTGACCTTAGAATGGAAGCGTAACCTGGAGACCGAGACTCCGCGGTGGCAGTGTTTGTCAGCCAGTCTTCGCGTGGTGGCTGGATCTGACTAAACTCAAGTAGTGATATCCCAGGCCTGGAGACTGGTTCAGGAGAAGATAAAATGAGAGTTGTTTTGGGTCTCCATTTTAGACTCTCAATCAGGCTTGGAAGGAGACGGAAAGTTGTTAAAGTTGAGTTTAAATATTCCTTAACAGAGATTAATTAATCCTGGTTCTCTCTTGATAAAAAAAGTTGTTTATTCAGATATACAAAACAGCATGAGGACCAAAATGATTATTTATTCAAAGAAAAAATGAAATAATCCCAGCATTCTTTTCAAAAGAAAACGCTCAAATCGGGACACGTAGGTAACAAAGGCCGAACTGACTCATTTGATCAAACCATAAATTGACAATTGATTTGTTTGAGAACCTGAGCTGGCCCGATTCGTTGGTTGCCGGAGACCGAGGAAACCCGGCCCGTGGTGAACATTTGTGTGCGCCGTGTATTACATTGGTGGGTTTTCTCTTTCTCCTTTGAACAGTTTTGGTGACCGTTTATCTGACGGTGCGGTGCTCCCGAATAATTGGCTACCTGGTTCAACCAATTCTTGATTGGGACGTTGGCTTCCACTGACCATGATATTGACGGGACCGTTTTAACATTCTCATTCACCTCCAGCAGTTTGTGCTTGTGACCGAGAAAAATATTACAGGCTCCGATGTCATGTGCGATCTTGATTAATGACTCGTTAATGATTCAGTGATTATTGCGAATGTTGGCTGTTCAGAAGGTCGATTGGCTGCTGACAGACCCTTGTTCATTCAAATAGTACTCGACTGCAAAGTCTCTGATTTGATTTGCATTCTGCATGACCAAGTAAAATCATCAAATTATTCATGAATCAATAACGATCTATCGATGACAATAGTGATCATTAAACTGGTTTAACACTCTCCTAGAAACCTAACTATTTATACACTTGAGTATAGCGACCGGGTTCTATGGCTAATCGAGCAATGTCTTATCCTATGCAAGTCCCTCCCGATGTTGGCGGGAGTATGGGGATCCACGGATCCTTGTATTTATTTGGGTTCTTGCTTTGGATTATGGCCTTAACTTGTTCGATTAGGAAGGCTTTTCTTCTCGATACTGACCACTTTTTTGATTGTACAAGGTCGCCAAAACTTTGCATAGGCGGGGACTTGTTTGATGATGTCAAAAGTATGTTGACCTTCACACGCCTTGGGACTACAGAAGGATGCACACTCTTGGGATCGCTTCTTCGCCTTCGATTACTGGGGAAATAGGGGTGGCATGCAGTGCTTCATTGAGTCTTCACTGATCACCCTCTCAGGTTCAGCTTCCTTTTCCTTGCATTTTTCTTCAGTAGCCATGGGCTCTGGTTGTTATATTTCTCTTCCACTCCTCAGAGTGATTATAGCCCTTCACCCTCATCCATTCCTGAATTCTTTGGATGAACCTACCTCATGGACTCCTTTCGGATTTGGCAGTGTTTGGGAAGGGAACCTTCCTCTCTCCTGTACCTCCAGAATATTATTGATCTTTGTGATTGAATACTACAAGTTGTCTATTTTCTGATTAAGATTGCTCTC